>CM056993.1:403055498-403499561 GCA_029891345.1 Dryococelus australis | reverse complement strand
ACCTAACCTAACTACCTAACCTAACCTAACCTAACCTAACTAACCTAACCTAACCCTAACCTAACCTAACCAACCTAACCAACCTAACCCTAACCAACCTAAACCTAACCTAACCTAACCCCTAACCTAACCTAACCTAACCAACCTAACCTAACCTAACCTAACCTAACCTAACCAACCAACCTACCAACCTAACCTAACACCTAACCTAACCTAACCTAACCTAACCTAATACTAACCCTAACTACCTAAACCTAACCTAACCTACAACCCTAAACCTACAACCTAACAACCTAACCTAACCTAACCTAACCTAACCTAACCCAACCTAACCACCCACACCTAACCTAACCTAACCTAAACACCTAACCTAACCTAACCTAACCTAACCTAACCTAAACCTAACCTAACCTAAACTAACCTAACCTAACCTAACCTAACCTAACCTAACCTAACCTAACCTAACCAACCTACCTAAACCTAACCTAACCAAACCTAACCTAACCTAAACCTAACCTAACCTAACCTAAACCTAACCTAACTAACCAACCCTAACCTAAACCTAACCTAACCTAACTAACCTAAACCTAACTAACCTAACCTAACCTAACCTAACACCTAACCTAACCTAACCTAACCTACCTAACCTAACTAACCTAACCTAACCTAACCTAACCTAACTAACCTAACTAACCTACCTAACCTAACCTAACCTAACCTAACCTAACCTAACTAACCCTACAACTAACCTAACCTAACACCTAACCCTAACTAACCTAACCTAACCCTAAACCTAACTAACAACCTAACCTACACCTAACCTAACCTAACCTAACCTAACCTAAACCTAACCTAACCTAACCTAACCAACTAACCTACCACCTAAACCTAACCCTAACCTAACCTACACCTAACCTACCTACAACCTAACCTAACACCAACAACCTAACACTAACCTAACCTAACCTAACCTAACCTAACCTAACCTAACCTAACTAACCTACCTAACAACCTAAAACCTAACTAACCAAACCTACCTAACCTAACACTAACTAAACTAACCTAACCTAACCCTAACCTAACCTAACAACCACCTAACTACCAACCCTAACCCTACCCTAACACCTAACCTACCCAACCAACCCAACACCACACCAACCAACCCACCTAACCCAACCAACCTAACACCAACCTAACCTACTAACCTAACCTAACCAAAACCTAACCAACCTAACCTACCTAACCAACCAACCACTACCCCACCCCCACCCACAACCACCCCACCACCAAACAACCCCACACCCAACCCACCCACACCAAACCACCACCCACCACAACCAACCACCAACCCAACAACCACCACCAACACCAACAACTAACCAACAACCACCAACCACAAACACACACCCACACCCACACCACCACCCACCACCCACCACCACACAACCACCCACCACCACCAACCACCCACCACACCAAACACTACAACCACCCAACCACCCACACAACACCCACCCAACCAACCCAACCAACCAACAACCAACCCACCAACCCCAACCACCAACCACCACCAACCCAACCCACCAACTACCAACCAAAACCACACCACCAACCAACCACCTACCACAACCACCTAACCAACAACAACCAACACCACAACTAACCAACCCTAAACCTAACCTACACCTACCACCACCTACCCACCCCAACACCTACACCAACACCCAACCACCCACCCACCACCAACCCCAACCACCAACACCACCACCTAACTACCTACACCTACACCAACCTACCACCTCCAAACCAACCCACCCAACCAACCAACCAACCAACCACCAACCAAACCAACCAACCAACCACCACCAAACCACCAACCAACCAACCCAACCCACCACAACCTAACAACAACCACCAACCCCAACCAACCAACCCTAACAACCAAACCACCAACCAAAACAACCTACAACCACACAAACCACCAACCACCAACCCAACCACCAACCTCCACCTAACCAACACCCACACAACCAACCTACTAACAACCCCAACTCCAACCAACAACCAACTAACCTAACCTAACACCTAACCACCACCAACCTAACCTAACCAACACTAACCTAAACCAACTAACCTAACCACCACCAACACCTAACAACCACACAAACCAACCAACACCAACCAACCCAACCAACCTAACCAACCTACAACCACCTACCACACAACTACCAACAACCAACCTAACCAACCTAACCTACCTAACCTACACCTAACCTAACCACAACAACCACCATAACCAACACAACAACCTAACCTACACCAACCAACAACTACCAACAACCAACAACAACCTAACCAACAACTAACAACAACCTAACCAAACCAACCAACCAACCTACCAACCACAACCTAACCTAACCTACCTACCAACCAACTAACTAACCAACCACCACCAACCTAACAAACACTACCTAACCAAACCTAACCTAACCTAACCTAACCACCAACAACCTAACCTAACAACCAACCAACTACAACCTAACACCTAACCAACCCTAAACCAACCTAACCTAACCAAACACTAACCTAACCTAACCTAAACCTAACCTAACCTAACCTAACCTACAACCTAAACCTAACCAACCTAACCTAACACCAACTACTAACCAACCTAACTAACCAACACCAACCCTAACCTAACCCAACCAACCTAACAACCAAACCTCAACCAACCAACCAACCAAACCACCAACCACCAACTACCAACAACCCCAACACAACACCACAACCAACCTACCTAACCTAACCAACCACCTAACCACACCAAACCTAACACCAACCCCAACCCACCAACCTAACCAACCTAAACCTAACCCAACCTACAACCAACCAACCCAAACCTAACCCAAACACAACCAACCTAAACTAACAACCCAACCAACTAACCTCACAACCTACAACAACCAACCCACCAACCAAACAACCTAACCAACCACCCTAAACACACACCTAACCTAACAACCTAACCCTAACAACCTAACCTAACCACCACAAACAACCAACCTCAACCTACAA
This sequence comes from Dryococelus australis, assembly GCA_029891345.1. NCBI lineage: Eukaryota > Metazoa > Arthropoda > Insecta > Phasmatodea > Phasmatidae > Dryococelus > Dryococelus australis. The sequence continues at coordinate 403,496,486 of CM056993.1, read as the reverse complement.
CCTAACCCTCACCAACTACCAAACCAACCAACCAACCAACCCTAACCTAACCAAACTAACCTAACAACCACAACACACACAACCAACCTAACCAACAAACAACACACCCACCCCACCACAACCACCAAAACCAACCACCAACCTACCAACCACAACCAACTAACCCAAACCAACCAACAACCACCAACCAACCAAACAACACCAACCAACCAACAAACCACAACCCAACCAACCCAAACCCAACCACACCCAACCTAACCAACCCCAACCAACCAACAACCTAACCAAACCAACCAACCCAACCAACCTAACCTAACACCTAACCCAACCAACCAACCTAACCAACCAACCCAACCAACTAACCAACCTAACCTAACCACCAACCCAAAAACCAACCCACCACCAACCAACCAACCTAACCAAACATAACCTAACCCAAACCTAAACCAACTAACCCAAACCTACCCCTAACTAACCAACCTAACCTAACACCTAAACCAACCCTAACCCCAACACCTACCTAACCTCCAACTAACCTAACCCTAACCTAACCTAACCAACCTAACCTAACCCTACCTAACACTAACCCCTAACCTAACCTAACCAAACCCAACAAAACCAACCTAACTAAACCTAACCAACCTAACCTACCTAACCAACCTACAACTCTAACCTAAAACCTAACTAACACCCTACCTAACCTAAACCTAAACCTACAACCTAACCTAACCTAAACTACTAACCCTAACCTAACCCAACACACCAAAACCTACCAACCTAACCACCTACCCTAACACCTAACCTAACTAACCTCACCAACCAACCACCTAACCCACCAACACCAACCCACCAACCAACCTACCAACCCACCCACCAACCCACCCACACCACCCAAACCACAACCACCAACCTACCACAAACAAACAACCAAACAACCCAACCCAAACCCAACCCAACCAACCAACCTAACCAAACCAACCCACCTAACCAACCAACCAACCACCAAAAACCAACCCAACCCACCACCCACCAACAACCCCAAACCCCACACCCAACAACCCACCACACCAACCTAACCACCACACCCCCCAACAACCTCCAACCCCACCACCTAACCCAACCTAACCCCACACCCAACACACACCTACTAACCTAACCCTAACCAAACACCAACAGCCTTGCCTATCCTAGCCTAGCCTAACCTAGCATGGCCTGACCTTACCTAACCTAACTTAACCTATCCTAACCTAAGCTCCCGCAACCCAACCCACCCCATCCCAACCCAACTTCACCCAACCCAACCTACCCCATCCCAACCCAACTTCACCCAACCCAACCCAACCCAACCTAACCTTCATCTCCACCCGTGTGGCCTCTTCAATGCAATCCTCTCCATTTCTCTACACTTCTGTTTCCTTGTTGGTAACTGATTGCTATTTCAATACATATATGTATATATATAGTGTCAGGGCAGAGCACCATTGAAGAGGCCACTTTTGAGGTGAGAGGGTGTAAGCAATGTAGGAGGATGGTAAAGCAGAGTACTAGTATAAAGATAATGGTGGTGAACTGAAGGAGTGTGTACAACAAGCTAGAGGACTTCTGGGGAAAGGTTGAAGGATATGGGGCGGATACAGTGGTAGCTGTGGAGACTTGGCTGTCTGATATATATATATATATATATATATATATATATATATATATATATATATATATATATATATATATATATATATATATATATATATATATATATATATATATATTCCTCGCCCACACTGGGATTAGAACTCACATACCTTATATTACTAGTCCGTACCTTTATCCACAAGACCAACTTGTCTTACAAAATGTACTTGTTCATTGCGGACCCCACAACTTCAGCATTGTACTACCAGCTAATAATTATTGGCTTAACTTTTATGCATTACAAACTATTCTTTTATATTTTATATTCTTAAAGTGTTTTCGACCAGTATTGGCAGTTTTGAAATACTGGAATATCCTACCTATTTCCAAAACGACGCATCAAATTGGACCATTGCACATGGCAACGAAGTAAATTGACACTCCAAATTGTAAAAATTGTTTGAACTCTTTTTATGCCAAGTATGATGAACTCACATTTATTGCCACAAGCAAAAGTCGTATGGACATAATTACTTGACTGCGGACAGCCCCTCTAAAGATATTATTGTTAATTTATACGTGTCGATAGTGAGGTTAGGTTGTCATGGCAATGTGGTCTGGTCGAATCTGTGTATTTATTTTATTTAATTTTAACATGAGCTTTTATATTTTGTTATTGGGAGTTTATTCATATGCACATTATCATCAGGATTGTAGTATGCACATTATCATCAGGATTGTAGAACCCATTTTATTTCATTTATTGTGTTTCACCTTAAGTAAAATTATGTCACGTGATGTTTGGGCAGGAGCGACGGCCAGTGAGCGGTCTCTGCACCAAACGAAAGGGAGAAGTGTCTGAGATCTCGTGAGAGCACCACTTCGCCACGCTGCTCCAGGCACTTCATCTTTGCTCAATAACCTAATGTAATTCTGTATAATTCACTTTAGTATACTAGAACCTTTGTTATTTGCTCGCCCGGAGTACTCGGTCTCTCACCATCGGTTCGTCTTTTACACGATCGAGGCGTAATGTACCACGTAATTTCATATGCCCTACAGTCATTTTATCTGTGTAAGAGCCCACCTGGCAAGAACGGCGGTTTTGTAATTTCAGTGCCCAGATGGGGAAGAACGTATATTAAATATGTACTGTTGAGATGCCAGCGTTTTTATTGCAATTAACCGCCTATTGGTTACTTAACCTTTTTCGTAAGTTTGTATCGACCACGTGTATTTAATAATGGTGTTGGGTAGCCCTAATAACCCTCCGGGAGTGAGCTGGCATATCAGGGAGCCCGGTATTCCTGACTAGGCGAGGCAATTGGAGCATAATTCACAGCTGGTGGGAAGGAATTACAACTGGTAACATCTATCAAGACGTGGACGTGTGGAGAGGCCAATGGTCATCACCCATCACGACCCTAGAGGAGTAGAAGCTACCAAGTGTAACTTTGTGTTCGCACCATGGGCTGGTGCCCTTAACCCTGGCATGCAATTCCTATCCACTACACCTCATTTCCCCCCATGGTCCAGGCGAATCACACATCCAAAGTCAAAGCAAGCAATTGTATAAGTTATTCTTCTGTAGGGAATGTTTAATTTTGCAATAAACAGCATGAACTGATGAGTGTGTTTAATCGATTGCCGAAAGGCATTTCAGGGCACGGGCCCCTTAAAACCCACCATTTCCTGATGCAAGTATCTATGTACATTTAAGGGTAAATATTAATTTGTATGTTTTCTGCAACCTAACCAAAGTACCACGAGTAGCATTTATGGGCGTGTGGTTTGGCCCTGAAAATCCACATGTAGGGAGTTTCGTTTTAATTACATCGACATCATACTTAATTTGCAATACCAAGTGGTTATTGTGCCGCTAGAAGATCCCCTTGTTCAGAAAACAACAAGACGTCCACATCAGGTCAACTACTGCAAGATCTATGCGGGAATGTGGTCCGCATGATCGGCCCGCAGCACCTCGAGGTTACGAGGACTCAGCTCTACCGCAACAGCATCAGTGATGCCGCCAAAGCGACGTCTGGCACCTACTGGGTATACAATTCCTAACACCTTTTTCCAAATTCTGTTCACCACCTTTGTAAATCCCAATTAACCCCATCTAGTCCAGTCGACCCACATCAATATCGTGAGATTCCATTTAATATTCTCTATAAAATGAGATCCAAACGGATTCCATTAAGTTGTAAACATCTACGATAAATCGAAAAATTTCAAAATAATAGCCTATACGTAATACATATCTGGGAAACAGTTAACACCACACTCTTCAAACAGATTCCAATCTAAAGAGCACCTCCAATAACTAAGGGAATATGCAACCTAAATGGCACAGTTTGGCAAAATGAAAACAAGAAAAACGATAAACAAAATGTTTGAGTGTCTGGAGAAGAAATCTCATTGAACTTCAAACCACCACATCTCGTGAACCATTCACCTGATTTTAATTATTTTTATAAAGTCGGATACCTCTCATATGTACATATACATACACTCGCAATTAGGCTACTGCCCGGTTGCGAGCTCTCTCAACTCTCCTTCACCCAACCAACTCCTTTTCCACTCCCTTCCTGAATTTACCAATCCCTCTTGCAGATACCAATTCCTCACAGACCTCACAAGCATGGGCTGCCTATCCCACTCCGTTCTCCTCCACACCCTCTGAAGCTTCTTACTGTTGTTTCCTCTTCCTCTAAACACCCCCTTACTTAGCTTGCAGTGTAGCCCTCCCCATCCTCCCTCTTCATTCACAATCCTGTACATCCTGACTAACCATTGAACTTTCCTCCTGTCCTTCTTTGAGCTCCACCCCATTTCTTTCATCATCACTAATGGACTATAGTTCCCTTCTTCCTCACCATCTTGCAGCTGCCTTCTCCACCTACCCTTCACCCATCTTGCTGCCTTTCTCTGCACCTTTTCTAGTTCTCGCACCTCCACCTCCACGTACGTTTCCAATACTGCTGCAGCATATTCTAACATTGGCCGTACCATTGTGCCATACACTTTCTCCTTCACCTCACAGCTGACTCTATTCAGCACCCTTCCCAGCTTACCCAGAGCCCTTCTTCCCTTTGCAACCACCCTCTCTACTTGTTTTTTTGCACCTGAGGTCTCCCTGTAGTACAATCCCTAGATACTTATATTCTGCTGATTCTTCTATCTCTTGTCCCTCCCATCTGTACATGTCCCTGCTTATCACCTTCTTCCTTGTGAACCTCACTACCTCAGTTTTTCTTACATTTATCTTCATTTCATTTTTTCTGGTCCACAACCATATATTATCAATGTCCACCTGCAAATTTCCCCCCCCCCCCTCTTCCACCTCAGCATATACAACACAATCGTCTGCAAACAATATGATTTTTCCCCTAATCCCCAAACCCATGTAATTTACCATTATGGTAAATAACAAAGGACCCAGCACGCTTACCTGTGTTACCCCTGACGTAACCTCCTCTTCCTCCGATAATGCCTCCCCCACTTTAACCCTCTGCCATCGCCCCCTGAGAAAGACCCCTATCCATTCCACTACCCTCCTGTCTGGTATCAGCACCACCACTTTCCTCATCAATGCCCCTTGGAGCACCTTATCAAATGCCTTCTCAAAATCTATGAAGCACAACTCTCACAGTTATATAATAAATGAAAGTTTAAGACATACGATTAACTTAAAAACTTTTACGATACATAAAAAAAAGTCAAAAATCAACAACAATTTTGTAGGTCCAATTTTTTTTTTTTTTTTTTTTAAGGTTAGTCAAAATTGCTATAGGAATATTTTACCTAAATTAAAACACAGTGTTCGAAAATAGTGACAATAAATAAAAATCAATTGATGAGACGTCAGTGTGGAAAACTTGTTTACTACATCTTGGTTCTATGGTTGAAATAAACGTCTTTGTTCCTTGCTTTTTGGCCTGTCAAGTCATAGATAGAAGAAGCTGATTGTTTTCATTTTGTTTCGTATCAGAAAAATACGTTAGTTTCAGACGTGCTGCTCGTGCCTCGCGGGAAAGAGTGATAGGAAACGAACTTTGTGTTGTTTGGTAGTCGATGGACGGCAAACTAAATTCGTGTTGAAATTATTGAGCGGTGTGTATTTTTATTCTGGAAACCGTGCGATCATACAGTTGTGTGAATGTATTCATAAGCAGTGAACTTGTCTGCAGATTTGCGGGGTGTACTGGTATCTGCAAATTGAAGTACGTGTTGGTAATTGCTTGTGGATTTGATTCCTAGTTTATTTACTTTATTACGTAAGTTTTATATACCTGCTAGTGTGTCTCTCCAGTGAAGATATCGGTACCATGCCGATACTTGAATGTGATGTTTATTGCAGCTTGTTGTACCTTATGCCCAAGAGGCATTGGCGCGAACTCTGGCTCTGCATAATGTCCGACTGCACTCGAAGAGTATTTCTGTGTGCCTGGTTGGGAGGGGAGCTACGCTTGAACATAATTTACTCAGGACCGTAGCAATTAAACACCAAATAATGCAACCTATTGTAGGTACATATCTAAGCCGAGTGCTCGTCTGAAAGGGGTTGTTTATCAATACAATATAATGGCTTATATTGATTGCACACATAACACTGATGCACAATACTGAGGTTACATTACTGTCGTTTCAGTGGAAAGGGAGGGCTGCGAAGACCAGGAAATGTGTGCGGTGAAACACATAGAATACGTAAGTGGAGAAGGTGGAAACTGGATTTGGGATATGCTGAGGGGAAGCTTTGTAGAGAGTGTGTCAATGGCAGTGGCTAAGGAGGAGAGTGGAAAGGGGAGATGGTAGGTTTAATGAGCAGGAAAGAGAGGGAAATTATGCATAGGATTGAGAGGCTGGAGGAAAAGATCAGGAATGAGATGGGTAAGAGTAGAGTAGTAACGAGGGTGGATAAGTTAAAAGAGGAGTTGGAAGATGTAAAGAGGGTGCTAAGGCAAATGAAAGCCAGTCCACAGGAGGAAAAGCTGAGTAGAGAGGAAGAGTTAGGCAGAATGCAAGTAAGGCTGCAGAAGGAACTGCAGGAGGAAAGGCAGAGATAGAGGTGGTAAGATTAAGGAGGATAGATGAGTTGGAGGCAGTAGAAAGGGATAAGGCAGTAGGATACATAAGACAGCAAATAAGGTTAGAGGAGCAAGAAATAGTGATAGTAGTAGGCAGGAAGCAGTCAGGAATAGAGGAACGGGAAACAGAAAGCAGGGAACAGGCAGTGGTAGAAGGTAGGAAGTAGTATACTGAGGCTTGCAAGTGTGTGATTAGCAAAGACCAGCAAGCAGAACAAAGTGGACAGTTCAGGGCCAGAGGGGAGAGAGGAGGGCTGGCCAAAGGGTCATTCGGCCGACGATCAGAGCATAATCCTGGTGTGAAGCGCCTCTGTAGACTATGTTGTAGAAGTTATCCAAATGCATATTGCACGGTGGCCTGTTTGGGCCAGCCACGTGCCCAATATGAATTACATTGCAAACAACAGCTTGCAGAATAGTGAATATTTGTGTACTGTGCCGTGACTTATTCAGGCTAGTCGTGAACATGGCTTGTAGGCCAACACTTAGATAAGTTGCCAGGCCTAACCTGCCGGTAAGGTGAAACAGAAAATCGGCGCAAAGCCTACAAATGAATTAAGGTGCAGTTTAAGCTTCCCCAGGCGTTGCAAGTACAGGGGAAGAGGGAGGTGGTGTCTCGCACGGCGAAAGAAAAATGGTTCCAGTAAAACTTACCCTATTGCATGGAAAATGATTGAAGAAAAAAGATATATGCTGCCCGAGCTACACAACCACACTCCCGAGATGCTCGACGCTGACTAACTGCTCGGCGTGGCATGCAGGTCGGCTTTGGCGGGCCATGTGGATCTACTTTCTCAACGCGTACTACACAACAAATAACTTTTCTCCTCTTACCTTACAATTTAACATGTACATAAGTATTACAACTTTAACATAGAACATTCTTAACTTGCCAATATTGCGTGAATGAGATGAGGATGGTACACTTACAAAACACAACAAAAACACTTTAAATCTGCACTGATTATATTTTGGGCTATTTCCTTGCCCATATTTAATGCACACATGGATGCGCATGTTTCCAAATTACGTACAAAGCCCTTCTAAACATATTTGCCCTTAATATTTGGTCTCTTTGAGGTGGCATGTATTCATGCGCGTGGTACAGCACGTGGTGCTTAGAGGTCACACTGCACTTGTTTACACTTCACACTGCCCTGCTTTGTTGATGCTTGCAAGAGTTTTACTCACGTAGCACTGCACTGCACTGACATCGAGTGTACGTGTGCACTACGCCGTTGAGCTGTGGTGCGACTGTCAAAACATACTTGAGGGAGTGAGGACGCAGCACACATCAAAACCTTTTTCTACTTTTGTCCACAGCTTTGTTTCGAGTTTCTGAAGTCGCAGTTGAGATTGCGTAACATTCAGAGATAAAAAGTTTTTTGTTATACTTCATATGTCGTTTTTCATTTGTAAGTAATTTTTGTTCTACTAGTTCGATAAATTTAGAAGCGATGCAGTTCAATCACCCAGTGAAAGGATTTTGTGCCAGGCATGCTGGGAGTGGGAGGGAGTAGGTGCATGGCGATATGAACGCTGCATGTCTATGCGCTCTAACAAATAACTAGCAGTGAAAGAGGTAATATGGCAGCTGATGTGTTTTTCTTATTCTCGCAATACGAGTTTTGGAGGAACAGTACTAAATAATTAACTACTGCGGTGCTGGTTCTGTTTCCTGTCTCGTTGATTCTGTTCGTGACTCTGAAATAGTTGAAGAGTGTAAAACTGTGTTTGGGAAATTTAATTCAAATTGGGTTATTATTCCAAGATGGGCATTAATTTTTTTTTTTTTCCAATATGGCGCCTTTGTCTCATACTCTATCGATACAGTGAACCCGAGTAGTGATGTCCAGCCAACACTTCTCTGTTGGCTGCCAAGTTACATGTATGTTTGCCCAGACGTGGGTCGACAATGTACCCACCCATTTTGATCTCGCTGATTGTGCATCACAAGGTCTGACTCCAGTTCAGTTAGTGACTTAGTTTGGTGGCATGGGCCTGAGAGGTTACCATAGTTTGAATATGATTGACCTAGGCACTAGCTACAGATGATATAATTGAGGCTACAGAAATGAAGAAGATTCCGTTGTTGCATTGGTGGCAATGTGTAGAGATGTAGTTGCTTGACAGACTTGGTAAGTTTTCATCATGATCAAGAGTACTAAGGATTCTAGATTTGAGTCAAACCTCAAGAAAAAAACATGAGTGCAAATTGGGCCCTCTAACCACAACTGAGCTGCACCCACTTTGGTGGCCTCTGGGAGGTCAGAATACACTCATCCAAGGACCAACTCTCCTGTTAATGTCCCTTGCTACTGTGTTGTGTATATATGTTACGTAAAATTCTGCAAATTTTGGGGGATGGTACGTTGAGACACATTTATGCATGTAGGCCTACTGTTATACTTTGTGAGTGGTTCCCCCCTTTTTTTTTTTTTGGATCCCGCTATCTTGAATACATTGTGCACACTAGCTCTGTTGTGCCATCTCTTGTACTCTATTTGTAAACCTGTTTAGTGTGATATGACCGGATGCCATGTTATCACTCGTTTCAATGTTAAATTCACTAACACCATGGCTTCAGTAGTGTCTCCCCCACCAGGAATGATGTTTACATAATCACACTCAACTGACTGTCAATCTGACCAGTATGTCAACAAAAATATTTTGCCATTGGTACATACATGACTACTTTAAGAACTGTAAAAAATGTGCACTCATTCGTGAGATGGATTAGAATGATGTATTTTCTTATGTTGAATGTTACATACGTTTGTGTATGCAACTCCAGAAAAATGGTTACGTATATTCTGCTTTGTGAAGAGCAGGCGAGGAGAGCACAGAGGCTACACCATCTACCTGCATCTTGTGAAGCAGGTAAATACATGGCCTTATGTGCTTTAAGGAACTGTGGTAGCACAGTGACCAGAGCGCTCATCTCCCTACAAAGGAAATTACTTAAATACCAGATGGGGCTGCTCTCAGATTTTCACATGTGTAAATCTTGTTGGACAATGCTGCTGGTCTCATGTTCCTCCACTCCTGTATACCGGCGTTGCTCCATTTCGATCTTGCTTCAACCTCATTGGCTCTCAAGACTTCATTAAGACTTGCACAAACCTCTCCAACACCGCTGCGTTAACTCTGCTCATGCACAAGGAAGCAGAGCAGTCTCACTGATTTGCATGATATTTGTTTTCATAATTATGAAGAGGTGCAGGTTCTCTGAAAACTGAGAAAAAAAATTTGTTCAATGGTATGTCTCAGAAGTACTAATTATGCTGAAACATAATTACATATGCATATTCACAATTATTACTAAGAAACACAAAATTGTGGAGAGGGCTGTGAAAACCAGCAAATTGTAGGCTAAAAATTGTTTTAAAAAATCTTAAACACACAGAAAAGTGTGAAAGTGTTAAATATATCTGAAATTAGCTCTGTGAATGAATATCATGCAAGTCTCTGCTATTCTGCTTCATGGATGATCGAAGCAAGCTCAAATACTGCACTATACTGTACTTCATACATATTTATAGTTTGTTCATGCCACTGTACCAAATACTAATCCACATTTCTTCAACTGCTTTATTCATGAATCGTGACTCCATTGTTGAAGGGGGAGAGGGGTAAAGCTGAAAAACCTTTTACTCCCTTTTAAAATATAAAAGGTGAAAGTGGAAACAATAATAAGGGTGGGGAATGTGTTTCAGATGTCGAACGTTGAGAACTTGTCGCCACAGATCATCAGGCAAGTTGTCAAAGAGATGCACGACCTGGTCAGCCGGCCTCCTGAGGGTATCAGGGTCACAATCAATGATGAGGATGTGACCGACATCCAGGCATACATTGAAGGTCCAGGTAAGTGACAGCTTGGCAAGCATTAATAACTACTATCTGTGCTCTTCCTAGGAAATTGTTGAGCTGGGTGTTCCATAGGCCAGCCAGGTGGTTCGCTGATGGAACTAGCTCGATCATGCAAACACACGTGCCTATGTTTGGAATAAGCTGTGGGACATAATCTTCTGTAAGTCAAAATTCAAGTATCTGTTAACTGCTACACCCTTTGTTACATTTCAGATATTTCACAAAATTCATTAACATGTTTGGTGCTGTTTTCAATTAAATTAAATATGTAAAATTTCTCAGTTTCAAAATATTTTTTATTTTAAAATCTTTCTCTTCAGCTCCAACAAATCAACACACTTATTTTCTCTATTTTTCAAACACAAAAATCTTCAATGTCATTCTTCTATCTTATAATAATCATGGAACATATCGCAGTTAATATATTAAATATTAAAATCTTCTTCAATTATTTATTATTTCATTCAAAGTTATGAATTTCATGCCCATGTCCGTCATTGGTGGTGTTTGGAATTCTTCTAATGAAAAAATTAGTTCTACTTTTTAACTGCCCTTCTCTCCTCCGATTGGCTGTTGTCTGGCCATGCTACATCTCTCCGCCAATCAGCAGTGGCAAGATGAGAGAGAACCAGGATAATTTTATTGTGTGTTTTTGTTAATAAACATTTAATGCAGACTACCCTGTAGGAAAGAAATAAAAATAATACACTGAATACTGTCTAGAAATAAATTAAAAATACTTGCACCTGATATCTGTGTTAATAAACTATTAAAGTAACCAAAGATTATACTGTTAACTCATATAATAAAGCGTAATTTGGAATTATATTAAATGAAATGACATCATAAGCAAGTACTCTTTAGTAAAAATGTCTTTGACTATGTTAAACATAGGCAATGCGGAAAAGCTGCAGTGTTACCTTTCTTACAAATATATTTTAATGGGGGGCAAGGGAAGTTGCCATTGAAATGAAGTAGTGCAGAGTTCATTATGAATAAAGCTTATTATGTTAAATTTTGCTCCTCAAAGTAAAGTTTCTTTAAATTACCTAAAAAAATTGGTATATTTCAGAGTTTATTCAACTGGTAAATCCCTTAAATTATCATCGCAGCTTCATTATTCGGTAGACTATAAAATGCTGAAAAACGGCCTCTGGGATTTAAATAAAAATGACCCTACATAAAATTAATTGCCTTAAATAGCAGAAAGGTTTTTTTTGTAATTACTAGAAATTTATCGGGATAGATGTAGAACGAAACAGGAAATCATATCTCACTTATGGTAACAACACCCGAGCTGTGAAGGCTGGCATCGTCATGGTGCTAGGAAGGCAACTTACTCGTCTGCTGAACTGCATCGGCTACTTCACAGCAATAAAAGTTATTTGGAGCACCTTGTGGGATTACTTCTCAACAATCCATGCTCCCTACCAACTTGAAATACCATTTCTTGGTCCAGCAAGCTAATTTATCCTAATTTTCGAATTATACAAATCACATTATGAAGGACTCCTCCATCACGTCTATAGGTTTCAATGTTTAGACCAAGAAATATGCCAAATTACCTCTTTGTTTATTTGCGCATCTAGGAAGATATCAAAGATGTCGCTATGACTTAACTAAGCCCTGTAATTGGAAGGGTGACCTATCCTTACTTTTATATCATTTAAAAACATAACAAAACTAAACTGTAGAGGTGTTAACAAAATAACAAAAAGGATTACAATAAAATTAAGGTTAACATGAAATTAAAGAATTTAGTACATCAGACCTGAAAATTTAACCCAAATTACTAAACTGTAATATGTTTATACTACAGCTACCATCATTTAACCCAAATTACTAAACTGTAATATGTTTATACTACAGCTACCATCATTTAACCCAAATTACTAAACTGTAATATGTTTATACTACAGCTACCATCATTTAACCCAAATTACTAAACTGTAATATGTTTATACTACAGCTACCATCATTTAACCCAAATTACTAAACTGTAATATGTTTATACTACAGCTACCATCATTTAACCCAAATTACTAAACTGTAATATGTTTATACTACAGCTACCATCATTTAACCCAAATTACTAAACTGTAATATGTTTATACTACAGCTACCATCATTTAAGCTTGTTTCCATTTAGATTTTGATTCTTTGCATCTTCTTTGAACACCACATGTCTGCCACTTTCTCATAATCACACTAATTTATCTGCTCCTTCCAACTAAATAATCATATTATTATTCAAAATGTTCTGGTTCATTCTGTTTCTTAAACATGTAGTTATCCTCTTCAGAGTGGAAAAGCTTCTTTCATGCTCACTTTTAGAGACTGGCAGTGAAAGTGCAATTGCAGTAAGTTTAGAAATATTTGGAAATGATTGTTGCAGCTCAGTGGTTGTTGCAATCTTTAACATACATTCCCTTGTTGTTAATGTGTTGTGTGTGTTTCTTCATATCATTGCAGAGGCAACTGCACTTTCTTTATCCAAACCATAGTCATAATTTATTGCTGGTGGATTTCCGTTCTCATATTAATGCTTGAATAGTCCCTTTCTGATGATCAATTTCATGCATTGATGTATTAAACATTCTAGTAAATGATGATAGTAGTGTTATGTCAAGAAACATAGTTTCCAAATATTTACCTTAAACATCATTATATCTGTTGTAAACATTTTCTTTGAAATGTGCTATTTGCTTGCTCGAAACTTGAACTTAAGATCTCAAAATTCATTTGTTATTATGTAAGGCATGTAAGGGAGGAAGATGTAGGAGGTTCTAAGCAGTAATTTTAGAATTGTACTAGCATGTAATGGGTATTTTAACATAAAAATACAGCATGAGAGAGAGCACAAAGATTTGACTGTTGCCTAGTTATACGTGTCGAAGCAAGGGAATTCAACATATTTGTATAAAAAAAATACAGGATAAAAACCAAACATGGCACAAGACAAAAAAATGCATAAACAACACACATTTACATTAATCTTGAGTAAAAGCTACATCCGTGTTGAAAATAACATAGTTTTTGCCACAAATAATTATCAAACCTTTTCAATCTATACAAAAAAAAAAGTCAGTTTCGTCTATGGCCTTTAATGAGGCAAAATGAAGGTAGGCCTACATTTAAATAAGATGTCATAATTTGACTAAAAATAGTAGGGTCTGATGCTGTCCAAAAAAGAAACTGGTGTATATGATGATAAATTTTGAAAACCTAATGCCACTTTTCTTACAAAGCAAATTTTATCTAACTAGGAAGTTTATATCATAATTCGCTATTTTAGGTAGGTTCATCGTAATTTCTGTATAATTACTGCATGCAATTTTCAAGGGCTTTGTTTTCATTTATGTATTTGAGGGTATTTTCTATGTTTGAATGTTTTACAACAATTTCATGTACAGCCATGTGGCTAACCTATGCCAAGTCTATATCTGTGCCATCCATGCAGTTTGAGAGTTTTTTTGCGTAAAATCATGTGTGTTACAGTTTATTTCAGGGTTCTATGTATTTTCCGAGTAATTGATGCTTTTTGTACTTGACCATGCGGTCATGTCAACAATCACTTAAATCGTAAAGAGTATAATTTTCTCTCAGAATAACATTTTGTCTGAACGTAACTTGCCATTTTCAAGAAGAAATATTGCAATTTCATGTGCACCACGTGGTCCTCTATGAACATTATCCGGCGGCATCTGCGCCACCTAAGCTTGTTTTCACACTTGTGTGTTTATTTTGAATACACATCTCGTGCCCCATCATCTTTTAAGAGCCTATGTATTTGGTGTAATTTTGCAATTTGTGTACAGTGCAATTACTTCCTGCCCTCTTCCCTTGTGAAGGCTGTACTTTCACACACCTCGGTGAGATCATCCATTTAGGCGTGCGCTAGATTAATTACGGGTTGGGGAGCACCCCAGCGGAATTGGCTAGTCATGACCGAGATAACCATTTCATTGACACGTTGATGTGTATAAACAATATCAATAAAAACATGTCTACAGTAAACTACTTTTTTTATTCAGTAGTGACAGTGTCCTAGCCACATATGTTTTATCTATTGTTTATTTAGGTGATTTTATTAAAAGTTTAGTATTGCCTACATGTTTGTAAGTATGCACGGGTGAGACAGACACACAGAACCCACAGCATACCTGAGAACCCTGAGTCTCAATAGTGTGGTTATTGGGAAGCACTGCTGGTGCCCAAATTACCAGTAAGTATTTGTGTCATCGTTCGTCTCGTGTCTCACCCGACGGCGTCAACTGCATTAGAAACTGCATTCACTAGTTTGCCTCAGTATATCCGCTTGTTTGAATGTGTCACCTCAAAAGGAAGTCTCGGTTTTCTTTGCTTCACAATGTTCGGTAAATACACCACACTAACACTCATGTGTTTCCATATTTTTCCCTTCTTTAATTAAATTAAATATTTCTAAGTTTCTTAGGTAGAGTTTGTATGTTTTGTTGCTCCATGTAGCAATTTGTTTAAACAAGAACACTTTTAGCAGACCTCCGTGGTGCAGTCAGTTGGTCCGCCATCAATCTGGTGTATAAGAGGCTCTGGGTTCGAACCCCGGTTAAGGCATTGGTATTAACTTAAGTTAGGTTGTAAGTTAGTCTTTTAGCCATCCGCTACTAAGGTTTCAAGCATAAAATCGGAAGCCTTGTAAAATACAATAAGATTTTAATTACTTAAATAAGTAGCCTAGGACATCTAATAAGAGTTATTCACTTCACATTTATATAAAGTTAGTTTGGAGAGACTTTAGCACTTTGAAAAGTTAACTCAGTTCACTATTCCTTCACCATGTTCATTACATCAGAACATCACTTTCTGTTTAAGCCTAATTTCAGACCCAGAGGTTAGGCAATTGGCCTTAAATAGAAGAGATAATTAAGTATAAGTAAAATAATTACAGAAGGCAAATATCTGGTCACTCGCCATCAAAGTAACATATGAAGACATAAAATACTGTAATTTTATATTAAAATGTTAGGTCTATAGAACTATTGGATGGTATGGTAAGGATATACCCCATATTCCTAGAATTAAGCAAGAAACACAATTGTTTCTTTACTACGAGAATACAAAAACACTGCATTCAACAATATTTTATTTTACAAACAGTGATGACATAAACATTTCTCAAGGAAACATCAGAAATACCTACTAAAACACTTCTGACAATAATGTTGTGTAGTGAAGAAGTTAATTTACCAGTGTTGGTGAGGAAATATAGTGAAATAAAATGCCATATTTCGGTGTGTATGGGTCGCACATGTTTACAAAAAAAATTACTACTAAAATGGAATGTGGCTTATTTACAAGATACTAGCATTTAACAAATTTTTAACCCCAAAAACATATTTTAGCAATTTGTCAACATACAGTACCTACATTTTAATGTTTTAACTTGGTTTCTATGGAAGTAAAAAATAATTACAACAAATAAATAGTTTTTCGCCCATGCAATAATGTATTCACTCATGTTCATAAACAAAATAACCTTCATCCCGCACACGTAAAATGTTAACATGTTGGAGCTCAGCCATAGATGCCATACAAGAGAGAGATATCTTACGTAGTTTGCACGCCCACTGCCGCACCACAAGTGCACATTGACCGACGCCATTTTGTGTAACATGTTGCGGTAGTTTTGCTTTCTCAAGTCACGTTACCATCTGTTGAATAGTAATTATGTGATGTATATTTGTAAACATTGCGATATAATATAAATATCCTGTCACAAACGTTTTGTAGGGGACAAAGTAAGTAGGAATTTATTATGTGTGTACGAAATTGTGACTTTCATTGTTTATTTTCCAAGTGTCAATTCCTTTATCTGCGATTTTATATAGGCGGCATAACATAAAGTAATGAAGCGCTTTGTGAGATAACATAATTTAAGAAACTCTTTGTGGGATCAAACTGTGGATGCTACAGTCAAGAAGCGTTTTCATACTTGCGAGTGCAGGATGTGTATTTATGATGATGCCATGGGGTGAGACATGAGACGAACAGTGTCACAATAAACTTATGGTAGGTAGGCGTCAGCGATGTTTCCCAGTCACCGCACTGTGAGACTCAGGGTTCTCGGGGATGCTGTCAGGTGCGACAGTTTTGAACGGCTCAGTTGGCAGCCTCGGTTGTTGTGGAGCGTCGCCGCCTGTTCTCTGCCGCTTTCGGGTGTTGCACGTAACATAACTTTGCACATGCTTAAGTATGTCTCCTTGTATTCCTGGCCAATGGAAAACCTTTTGTACGTTCCTACATGTCTGTTCGGAACCCAGGTGGCCAAGCTCTAAGCTATCATGTGCATATTTTATTACAAGTTCCCGTGTTTCCTTAGGTATGTATGTATGTTCGCGATTTCATGTACCTCCCTTAATACATCACGGACATTTAACGAGACAAGTTCACCGGGTGGAGTGGCAACAATGTTCTGCAAAACAAAAGCTGGTGTGTCTTGTCACTTGTGTGGCATGGCAAGGTGGTATCGCCTCTTCCCACTCAGCGTCATCTGTTACAGTTATATTTGCACAGGGGTTTCTGGACAGTGCATTGGTGAGTTTGTTGGTTTTCCACACCACGTATTCTATCTTGAAGTCAAACTCCTGTAGCAGTAAAGCCCAGCAGGCAAGTTTACTCTTCCGTTATGCATGCCTTCCAACCAAACTATGCAATGGTTATAGGTTTTCAGCGTAAACTGTCTCCCTAACAGATATGGCTGGTACTTCCTCAGTGCGTGTACAATGGCTAAAACACTCTTGCTCGTTCATGTGATATTTACGTTCCGCCTCGCCAAACTTCGCACTGTGAAAGTTTATGTGTTTTTCCTCATGTTCTCTCACCTGGTATAACACAGTTTCAATGCCTTCTTGGCTCACATCTGTCTGACTGACAACAGATAACTCCGGACTAAATCTGGCTAGTGGCTTACAGTTTTGAAAAGCGAGTTTGATGTCTTTAAATGCTTGGTCTGCTTGAATGTCCATACCAATTTACGTTTCTCACATAGCAATTCAGTCAACAGTGCAGTTATTACAGAAAAATTTACAACGGATTCCCTCAGCCAATTTATCAAGCCTAAAAATTTTTGAACTTTTGTACGTGACCTGGGTGTGGGTTTGTTTTGTATCTCTTGTACATGTTGTTGTTCCAGTTCGTGTCCATTCCCTGTTACATAGTGTCCCAAAAACTCCATCCTACTCATCCCCAACTTACACTTGTCAACCTTACATGGGAGTTTGTTGCGTTCGAGCCTCTCGAACACAAGGCTCAGATACATCATCAAGATAGGCCATCACAAAGTCTTCTATGTAACCATCTTACATATTTTTCAAAAAAGGTTTTGAAAAGTTGCAGGGGCACATTTTAGGCCAAATGGCATGACAACAAACTGAAATCTATGCCCATCTGGCATGGTAATGGCAGTCTTTTTAGGGTCTTGTGGGCGAATAGGTACTTACCAATACCCTGATTTAAGGTTGAGTGAAGTAAACACAGTAGCTGGCCTTAGTGTTGATAAAGTGTCTTTGATGTTAATGACTGGAGGTGGCATGTTTACAGTTACTTTGTTGAGAGGATGAAAGTCTACACAAAACTTCCATTCACCGTCCGTTTTAGGGGCTAGTCTAGTACCTGAATTATAGAGACTCCGCATAGGTTCAATTGCATTATCGTTGAGCATCTCGCATGCCTGCTGATTGATTACGTGCCAGAAGAAAATACCTTGGTCTCGTGGCTTGGAGTACACCGGGTCCTCGTGCGTCGTGATGATGGCGTACTCGGTGACGTTGATGCACTGCAGCTTCCCATCAGTGTGGAACACGTTGGCATACTAGTCCAGCAGATGTTGTTGATGTTGTTCGGGCATCTCGTGTTCGATCTCAGTAAGTGGCACGGCAGCTGTTGTCACCAGTGACTTTGCTCCTACTGCATACAGCATCGACCTTCTACATGTCCCCATGTGAAGACGGTCGAGATGTGGCTCAATCACTGCTTGGTTGTCGATTAACCACGATAACCCCAAAATAATTTCTTCACACAGGTCCGCCACAATGTAAACATCACATTTTGTACAGAGTTCGCTTATTCCCACTGTCATGTGCATTACGCTTCTTGCCTCACCCTGCTTTTATTTTGGCACTCATACAAATCATGCCAGAATAAACTTTATGGTTGAAAACTCGGATGTGTCTAGCTAACTTCGTCGAGTGCTCCCCCAGCCCGCAATTAATCTAGCGCTCTCCTAGATGACTGACTTCTCCGTGGTGTTAGAGAACACAGTCTTCACAAGGAAAGGGTTATACAACCGCCAGGATGGACTGTAGATTTTTCCTGCAGACAGGGCACGGAAAATTACGAAATGAACACTGGACACGTGTGATTGTTTGGCATCGCTAATGCGTACTCGTCGGGGCGCGTCTCCCAGCACATGGTGAGTGTGGTGACTGCCTTTACAAATAGCCTGCTAGGATGGAACTAATATCACCGTACAAACTACACAAATTACACAAATAAAGATGAGATAGTATGGGACATGATATGAATGGTCACAATAAACATGCAAATACATGAAAGCACACTAATATGGCGTGGATGCCGCTGGATAATATTTGTAGCGGATCACATGGTTGCAGTGTTTCTCCA
The DNA here is from genome assembly GCA_029891345.1 of Dryococelus australis. Taxonomy (NCBI): domain Eukaryota; kingdom Metazoa; phylum Arthropoda; class Insecta; order Phasmatodea; family Phasmatidae; genus Dryococelus; species Dryococelus australis. The sequence goes on along the minus strand of CM056993.1, from coordinate 403,477,233 downwards.
TAAAAACTGCAAATTATTGTCAGACAAATTGTTAGTGATGTTGGGAAAAATATTCCCCTGAAGATTCAGGCATTTGTAGACTTTTAGCATGCCTGATGGCGTGAAAATCAAACACAAAAGAGACAGCGTGGTTATACGTACAAAGCATCTATTACATGAAAATACCCGGAACCCTGAATAAAATAATACATAGAACCCTGAAATTAATTATGGCACACATATCACACCAATAAACCCTCAAAGTGCATGGATGGCACGGATATTGATTTGGTGGCTGTTAACCACGTGGTTGCAAATTATGTGGTGGTAAAACAATTTAACATGACAGAAACCCTAAAATACATACATAGAAATAAAGCCCTTAATATTGCACACAGCAATTAAACAGAAATTACACTGAAACACCTTTTACATAGGCAGATGGCACCTGATTTCAAAGTTGCACTGGCCGCATGGGCTCTCCTACATCTTTCCTCCTTTCTCCTCATTTAAGTTTTGAAATGCCACAAGGGCGCAAACTATTAGGTTAAGCGGAGCATAATGCGGGGGAAATGTCTGGCAAAACGTACGCAATGCAAAGGTTAACCGGTATACTAAAAGTGAGCTATGGTAATCTACATCAGTGCAAAAAGTTTGAAGTGCATACGTGACAGCGTCTTACCTCACCAGTTCTCTTTGGCGGACTGCAGGGGTCGCGCGGACCTACCATGGCTGCCTACGGGGTTCACACAAGTGGAATTACTATGCACGCAGAGTAAAAATTTTATCTTTTAAAAGAAATGGCACATAAATATATTAAATTTTTATTTACATTAAACATTTTAATAGTGAATTTCCTGTATTCGTTAAATATCTTTTATGATGGTGTTCACGCTGGTATAATATCGTTCGTAGTCTTCGTGCAGTACGTATTTGGACATTTAACCAAACATTGAGCAACATTTTAGAACATACAAATTTTAACACTTAGAAACACTTGGAACCTGAAATAAAACAAAAGACATGGTTTACACTCCAAATACAGATCCCGTTACGGGAAAGTTCAGGTTATGGCCTATTTGCGCACGTGTGTGCCAATGTGTCACATGAGTGGTGAGCACCGTCATGGTCTTAACGTTGCTGGCTGTTAGCCGACGTCAACTGCAGCAGAATATTATGCAACACAATGTACAATGAATAATATTCATCTTTAAGTTTCTCAAATCAGCACATCATAGGAAATTACTTTAACTAAACTTAAACCTAAAGCGCTTAATACTGTAACAATAACTGTATATAACATACAGCAAAGTTTTCTCACTTTATAGGATCTTCTCCATAACCTGGCATTAGGCCGAATTTTGTATAATATCTCAGCTTCACATTAACATGAAAAGAGCAATTGTTTTAGCCTCTTGGTTTCTTATAAGGAAGGCTGATTTATGCAGATTCCAGCTGAATGATGGGTTGATGGGAAGGCTGTAACCAAGTTATATTGTATTTTCCAACAAGAGTTCCTTCTGGGTCTGGCAATACACATTTGTTATTATAGGCTATTCACAGTAAAATGAGCACTTTTGAAAGCCATTTCATTTGGAATAAAAGACAATAAATGTATTTAATTTTCACCTTAAACATTAACTTCCGAATGCTATGGAATATACACACTGTGTTTATTACTTACATGGCATTATTTATTTAAAAAATAAAAAAGTAACCAGGGCACCAAAAGTGCTCACTTTACCATGAACAGCGTATCATTATTTATCGCAGTTTTCCTTTTGCTGTGTATCTTTCCAGTGTTATCACTCTTACAAGTGTTGTGTGTCTTTCCAGAGTACTTACAGTAAGACACTTGTGGTTAGGTTGATAACGCTAGTGACTTCGCAGGTAGCGCCAGTAGTCTTTTGTTGTTGTGATGACATGTTGGATTTATCATGTTGCGGTTAGCTTGCATTTAACACCTTTTATATCCCTTCAAAATTCAAAACAATTTTTTGGTTACATTATCCCAAAATGAGGTAAGTGGGTTAGTGTGTTTCAGTACATAATCTCCCAAATTAAATTTATTTTGCCTGGACAACTTCTGATACCTCTTGCAGCTCTCAACTGCAGTGAATAATCTGGCCACCAATTTCTTCATTTCTTCTTTTAACTTTTCCAGATCTTCCTCTGGTGTGATGCAGTCCACATCTTGGTTGGGTTTGGCTTCATTTTTCAGGTCTGGTTAACGTGACAGCGCGTCGGGAAGGTTTTTGTCCTTACCTGGGTATTATTGAACCTCATAGTCAAACTCAGAGGGAAAGATTTCCCATCTTCAAAGTTTAACCTTGTTGTTCCTTGACTCCCCAAGCCATTTGAGAGCTTTGCTGTCCGTTCTCAAAATGAAACGAGTTCTCTCCAGGTAGTAGTAGCGGTATTTCCGGATAGCCTAAATGACCACGAGCATTCTTGCTCGTTTATGTGGTACTTCTGCTCTATGGCATTGAGTCTAATACTTGTGTACACAATGACTAGAGGTTCGCTGTCTGGGTCCTCTTGGTATAATACAGCGCCAAGGCCATTCTGGCAAGCGTTGATCTGTCGGATCAGGGATCCTCCTTGTGGCCTATGTAAATGCTTGATGTGCTGAAAGCTGGTCATGAGCATGAAAGTCGGCATGATGTTCTGGTCCCCATCGCCACCGGGTTTCTTTCTCTAGCAGAAGGTGTATTGGTGCCATAAGATAGGCAATGTTGGGCACAAAGTCTCGGAGCCAATTACACAATCCAAAGAAGTGGCTGAGTGGTTTCTGGGTGTGAGGTTCCTTGGCTTGCTGAATTGCCCTTATGGATTTGGTTTGAGGGCAGTTGCCTTCAGTTGAAACTATATGACCCAGGTACTCGATTGAGGACTTCCCGAAGAGGCTCTTCAAAAGTTTCGCCATCATAGCGTGGAGTTCCAGGTGGTCTAGTACCCTTTGTAGGTGTGCGAGGTGCTCCTCCTATGACTTAGCTTAGACATTCACTTTGTTGAGGTATGCAAAGCAAAATAGCCCAATGTATCCTGTTAGGACTTCTGTCGACATTCACCGTTGAAATGTAGTGGGAGCGTTCTCAAATTCGAAGGGCATGACTTTAAACTGGGAGGTTTTTCCTTCTGGTAAAGTGAACACTGTACCGTATTTAATTGTGTATAGCGCCCACTTTTGTATAGCGTGCATTATGATTTTTGCAACAAGTTGTATGGAGAAACATTTTTTTAATAAAATTGCACCAAAAATTTGTGCTGCCCCTATTAGTAAGTATGGAACAAATTATTATTTTTTTCATTAATGTGTGGTGATTCTAATATGTTTGGAAAATTCTTTAATTAATTAACTTAGTTGCAAAAAGCCAAAATAAAAATAATTCTGGAACCATCTTGCTCCTACTACTTGTTTCCAGCTTCGTATTAATTTTTTCTCCTTTCTCCTTTTAGCAGTGCCCGAATCTTTTTTTCCTGTTCTAGATTGTCGCGCTACCCCTATCACAATAAAAGGGTCCTTCTCTTCCTTCCCTCCCTCCCTCCCTCCCTCCCTCACTCCCTCCCTCCCTCCCTCCCTCCCTCCCTCCCTCCCTCCCTCCCTCCCTCCCTCCCTCCCTCCCTCAAACATGGCTCGCTAGCCACTGCCATGGGAACAAAGAGGTATGGCGGAATTATCGACCAGCAACACCTGGGTGTTATTACAGGGGGGGGGGGGGTTGTAAACACGTGGCAGCTCTGGTTTCGTGGCATGACAGGATGCCATTCGTTGTAGGGGAGCGGGGTTTTTGACCTACACGTAACTGAAGGGTCGCTGAGAGAGAGAGGGGTGAGGAGTGATTGAAGAGGTAGATATGAGACGACAGTCCTGCCACTTTCCTCAACACCCCCGAACAATTTATGGCTATCACTCCCTCTTTTTTTTTCCGTGTATAGCGTGCACCCCAGAAATTTTTTCCTTTATTTTGGCAAAAACGGGAGCACTATACACTAGTAAATATGGTATATTTCCGGCTGTTGGGGTGCACCGCAATCTGCCAATATGTGGGCTGCATGTCCAAGATGCTGAAGACTTTGGCCTCTCCTATTTCATGCAAGTATGTGCCAGGTCGAGGGCTGGTGGCAGAATTGGGAATGTGATGTCATTCAGAGCCTTATAGTTCACACAGATCCTGAGCTGTCTGCCCTTCTTCGGAACTAATACAACCTGGAAGTTGTATGGAGAGTGAGGCGGCTCGACAATCCGTCAATGTTTCACATCTTCAAGTTATTCCATTATGAGGCAGTTTCGCCTGGCAGAAACCTTGAATGGTCGATTGTATGTGGGTGTGGGCGTGCTCAGCAGTATCTCATGCTGGACAGTTCTCGTCTGACAAAGTGTTTCCCCAGATCCAAAAGTGCAGATGTGCTCCTCGAGGACTTCTTTCAGCTCCTGGAATTGCATCTTGGAGATGTCATGGTTGATTTCCTCTTTGCGGATAGGTGGAGGTTTGATGGTGTTTTAACCATGTTCCTAGTTCGCGGTTACGCGGTGATTGTCGTCCAGATATACTTTCCATTGCCCGTTGTCTATAATGCATTGTTGCTGCTTGAGCTAAGGGTGGTCTAGTATAAGTTCTTCCTATATGTCTGGTGACACAACGAATTCTGTTGGTGCCTTGATTTTGTGAAGCTCATCAATGAGTGTCATACGACTGTTGACGATGAGTGTACAGTCCGGTTTCACCATTCTTACTGTCGTGGTTTAGGGCCTTAGTGATGCCCTTTGATCTTCCGTGAGGATGTCACTGTGTGCGAAGTTGCCGGATGCAGCCAAGTCAAGCAGTGTCAATACGTTTTTTCCTATTAACTCAAATTTCTATGTGTGGGGCTTTAGGTTAGTCAGCCTCTTCGTCAAAAAGTTGCATTGTTTGCCCTTCTGGTCCGACAAGATCGCCCCTTTTGGTTTGCCGGTAGCTGCGTTTCCCTTTGACGGGATGCTTTTCTTGTCTGGTTCAGGTTGGGTAGGTCATGGTGTACGTGCTGTTCCCCTTCTTCCATTCGTTCGCGTAGTGCTGGCTGCTGCTGGCAATCTCTGTGGAAGTGGTATGCAGGGCAGTACCAACATTTTGGTATGCTGGGAGCAGGTGGCACGGGTGCCAGAGTTTTGACACATCGTTCAGGCGGCTTGTCTGGCTCCGTGGTCTTGGCTGGCTTCGGGCAGTCGAGGATAGCTTGCACTTTAAAATTACGCTTTGCTTCCCACGCACAGTCAACTAGTTCATCTCCTGTGAGTGGCTTAGGAATGAGCAGAATGTTTCTAAGTTTGGGTAACAACATGTGAGTGGTATGTCGCACACAACTTTCCTCATCGCTGGCTGGAAAGATACGACTGTACATCTGTACCTTTTGCCAGACAAAAATTTCTGCTTCCTTGTCCGTGTCTGTGTACGGCTGTAGAATTCTATAGTAAGGCGTGCCAGTGAACTGTTGCACAAGACGATTATGGAATTCACTCCACTCTCGAGATAAATTCCCCATACATGCCAGCATTCGAGGGCTTCGCCCTTTATCTGCAACTGTGCTCGTGAGACTCATTGTCTTTTTGGTACTTTGCAGGTGCGACATTCCCTTTCACAGTCAGCCGTGAACACTAGCAGGTCCTTGTGAAGACGTCCTGCAAACTCCGGTAATTTTGGTTCTCCCGTACATGTAGCGGTGCTTGTGTAGGAGGCCGGGCCTTGATTACGTGGTTTGTATTTGGCGGCCTGCCGACAAGTTTCGCATTGATATACCATCCCTGGTCTGGTAATGTGCTCATCTGGCCAACCGATACACCCATGGTGGTATGTATCCCCACACAGGATACAATGCGCTGTGTGGATACCATGCTCAGGGCAGGTTATCCAATTGCAGAACGCTGTCTGGCGTGTCCTGCAATCATCACATCTGTACTTGAGGCCATTGGTATAGCGAGGTTAATCTTCCCAGCCTAGGCAGATATAATGGTACCATTACAATAGGCACACTTGATTATCTGATTCCCCGTGTTGGGGCAATTTGACTGCGACCAGCAGTCGTATTCAGTTGTGGCTTCAACTGTGCTGTTGAGCTTGTGCTCGTTCATGTCTGTTTTGGACATACTGACTTCTGGGTTGATCACCACGGGGTGTTTAATGGACTCCCCGAAGTCTATGTTGCCATTGTTAGGGTCTGGCTGATCTGGCGAACTGTCTAGTCTTTACTATTGTAGTTATGCTCCACATTGGGTACCAGAATAAGTTCTTCTTTGATGCGTGATGCTTTGGGGCTTTCAAGGATCGTCACCACGACAGATGGTCTTTGTTGAGTGCTGGGTCAGGCACACCCGCTGGCAAGGGGTTCTAAAATAACTTATTCTTTAAGTGGTACTGGCACATGTCCAGTGTAAAGAACTGGCCTTGTATCTTTGCGGCAGGGCCCAAAGTCAGGCTCCATGAGATCAATCTTTCGTTTCAGAGGATTGGCACAAAGCGGTATACCTGGGCGATGTGTAACCTGTGACTACTGCCTGACCTGTTTCAACTCTGGCTGGTGGTTCTTCGACACAAATGTAGTGAAGACTAAGCAGGTTAAGAAAGATGGCTATGGCAGACGGGTTGCGGTGGAGATCAAGTGGCGGAGGTTCCTTTGTCATGAATGTGGTGAAGGAAAGGCACGTAGAGCTAGGAAGCGAGTTTGGTAGGCGCAGGCTGATCAGTTCCTTTGTCATGAATACGATGAAGAATGAAAACTCGTCCGGAGTTGGCTTGCGACCTGCTATTTATACTCTGGCTGGTGTTTCTCATTCAGTCAGCTGGATAGGGGTGGCGATAGAGGGGAGTGGCTTTAGCATAACTATCATAAGGCGTGACGTCATCGGCCGGCTTGGAGAATCGAGATGCGGCAAATCATACTGGTAGAGCCAGTACTTGAATGCCTCGGATGCATAGCCTCGATGGCTCGCCCGACGAACAATACAATCTGTAGGCTGAATGTACATTCTTGCCATAGTAGTAGAAGGTAAAAGTTTTTAACGTATCTTGATGCGTGGTCAACAATAAAAACTGTTGCAAACAAGTGGCAACGTTTGCCCACTTAATGAGGCAAAGTCGTTAAAATTCATTGTTGGAAAGGCGGCATGCATCAATTTAAATAACTTTTATAGTAGAACAAAAAAAATCTCTTGTTAGGAATATTTTGGAGAAAGAAGATGTCCGGGCAGAAATAATAAAACTATCTTGAGAAAATTTGGCTTTGGAAATCATTAAAAATTTCTTTTTCTGCATTTGCTTGAACCATGAAGATTAAGAGGTAACGTGATCTGTGACTGCAATTTAGCATTTCTTGTAGTGAAAAATATTTGATGAAATTAATTACTTTAGTATAGTATTTGCAAATTTCTATTTTATATCTATTAAATGCTTGTATCAGACTTAAAATTATGTGACTATTATCACAGTAACTTTATTATGTGTAATACCTATCTAACATGACATGTTACATAGTACACTACACACTACAGTGTGAAATGTTAATGTAATATGCTTCTAAACTATTGCTTAAAATATCACCTAACAGCTAAAGCAATTTTTATTATCACTATACACCTTATAAACAGATTCTGCTGAATATACACAACTGCTTACAATGAGACAACTAGGCAGTGGTCGCCTGCTTGTCGCATGTTAAAAAATTGCATCTTTATTTTAAAAAAAAACCCTTAAACATGTCTGTAAAATATTTACCTATTAAAAGATTATGTACCACAAATGAGGATTAAAAGATATTTTGATTAGAATTATTTAGAACCCTTCAACATCATTAAAAAACATATTTTTCAGACTGCTGCATCTTAAAACATACAACCCAGATATGAGCAAAACTACTGTAGGAGCTTACATTGAAATTTGCAACAGACTTTCCACCAATAAAATGCTAGGGTCACCACTAAAAGTCCAATAGGCACATGCAGCACGAGGCGGACTCTGCACACTAACTAGAGAATCCCCTTAATATCAATACCTAGTACGTATTTAATATTAATACTTTCTGAAATTTCTTGTTTCTGTACTAAGTGTGTGTGACTGAAAACTCGGCCCTCGGCAGTAGAGTGGCTCTAACCATGGTGGTGTGCATGTGTTGCAGCCGGCACGCCGTACGCAGGGGGAGTCTTCAGAGTCAAGCTAGTGCTTGGCAAGGACTTCCCTCAGACGCCTCCTAAAGCTTTCTTCTTGACCAAAATATTTCATCCAAATGTGTCCAAATCTGGAGAAATATGCGTCAATACACTAAAAAAAGATTGGAAACCAGATCTTGGTATTCAACACATACTCTTGGTAAGCACTGGAAAACTTTTTGTGTGTGTGTGTAAATTATAAAGGTGAGTCTGAAAAACACTGATAAACTTTGCCTGCATATTCCTTATGAAAAATTATGTCGAAAACATAATACAACATGTGGAACATTGGCATTGAGGATATTGTGTAGTTGAACGAATATCAACAACCACAGCAAAACCTGTCACTGACGTTAAATTATGTCAAGAGAAAAATTATGAGTTGGAACCCTGTTGTCACTTAAAATTCTATGATGCCAAAGTCTAATTGGGTTTCCATTGACAGATTAATAAAGAGTATGATGTTAAAGTTAACAAAAAAAGTTGTCAAGTGTTATCACTCTAAAACTCATTGTTTGCAAGCAATCTATATACAAATAAATAAAATAGAAGTGTCTGTGATTTTTGAATTCTCCACTTTTAATTATTTTTTCATAAGGGATAATTGATTACTAAGCCATATGTAATGTTAAATTTTTTAATGTCTGTCTGTGTCTGTACAACCGGATTTAACTCAAAAACCACTGAATCACGATAATAACCCCTGGACTAACATAGTCTTTGTTTCATTGTAATATTTCATACGGTTCTGAAGATATGATGGTGATCAGGGATGTACATAGGTACACAACACGATAACTGCATTAAAAAAAGCATTGTTTAAACAAGAGTTCCGTCATTTCTCCTTTCTTTTTTATCTATGTACTGTCCTCCTTTCCTTCCCAAGAGCTGCAGTGGCTCAGTGGCTATAGCTATTCCAAGTGGGGCCTTAGTGACTCAGTGGATAGAGCACTCTCAAGTGGGGACGCAGTGGCTCAGTGGATAGAAATATATCAAGTGGGGCCGCAGTGGTCCAGTGGCTAGACAGATTTGGATGAAATTTGGTACAGGGGTATTCTGGATTAGCACATAGGGTACTTTTCATCCTGGAAAAACTAACAGTTTCTTAGGGAATATACTAAATATGTCACCAACCATTAAGATAGAGCACTTTGTCATTATAATTAAGGTTAGAATTATTCGCATGGGTAAATTTATAAGATGTCATTAAGTGACGGCATAGTTGAAATAACGACAGTTTTTTAAATAAATATTGCAGCAACTTTCTCAATCCAAAAAGTAAGAAAAGTAGGATTTTTTGATTAAAAAGGCAAAAGTAGGAGTGAAACATTTTCACATAATTTGTCAAAAGTACACGGTATCTTTCTGTCCAGTAATATCATGATACAAGTGGCATAATTTTTTAGCAAATGAAGATCAGAGTTATATATTTTTAATGGAAATATTGTTTTTTTTTTTTTTTTTATGACCCGAACCAAACGTCCGGTTAAGCTGAACACTACTTCTGAACCCATTATGATCACAACCGGTAACAACGTTGGAAACTTCATAGCCACTAGTCGTAGTTCTAACCTACACAATAGAAAATTAAAAAACACTGTTTAAAAATCTCAAATAATGTCTGAGGTATAGAAAGTGTTTTGAAATTCCCAAACCCAGAACAACAAATAATAGACATGCTTTATAGTCCCTGCCAAAGAAGTTGAGTTCACCCTGGATGGGGTATGGTCTTTATTTGTAATAATGACATTTTTTCATGGTTTAATATGGCAATGATATATTTGTTATGTAAAAAAAATATTTTACCAACTACATTTACTTGAAGTCCCATACAACATACTGCAAAACATAACATGTTCCAAAGTAAAATGGCAGTCATTTAAGTTTAAAAATACGCTATTTAAACTGTCTTTAGATAATATTTTCAAAACAAAAGTAATATGCCTAACTTATGTTTAATAAGGCTGATATTCAAAGTGCACAAACACAAATAAATGACGCAAAACATTATGGTTGAATAAGGTAGGAAAAACGACACTGTTACACATTTCCCATATTTTGACACAATACTCGAAAATAAAAAAAGGATAACTAATCTAAATCAGAGAACATCATCTTCTGGCACTGAATTAAACTACAAGATAAAGAAGATACAATAAATGAACACTTGAATCAACTGCATAAATTTAGGTTTTGCAATTCAGTGCTTTTTAAAACATAACAATGAATCGTAAAAATGAGAAAACAACAATTAAATTGTATAAAATACAAGAACCTTTAAACATTCAAACCACACACGCCATGGAATTTTTTAAAATTTGTTTTACATTTCTTTTCCTTTGGTGACATTGAGAAATATTCAAGTAATGTCCCCATTGGAAGCAAATTTCTCAGAGCCCTTGCTAAATATCTACTTGCAGGCCTGTTTCGTATCCTTCCACCAAATGTAAACAAACATTGCCATGTGACTGCCATGCAGCATCTGTCAAAATCAATATTTACATTCCATTGTGTGTGTACATATGTTTGTATACTTTCACTACACCTAAAAATTAACATTGAAATGTGACTGCTACTTTTATACCTGTCAAATGTGTTGTTTACTGTTTACAGCTTTTCAATGAATTCCGTCATATTCCAAAAACCATTCCGTATGAATATTCACAGTTTAAACCTCTCGCATTATTTGGGTCAGCTTTGTGATGCTTTAAAAATGCCTGAATTGACGACAGTTCTTACGGTTATTTTACATTATCATATTTGTTTTCCACGACATAGCACATTACATGTAATGCATGTTAGTTTTTTGGCACAACTATGTTTAACACTGTTAACTACGAGGTAAAGGGCTGTACTAATTATCCTTTTGTTATTGATATGTGTTGGATTATTTCTTTAAAAGGACAGCCTCGGTTGGAATAAATATTAAAATGAAGGAACAACCAGTCAAAAGAAGAAGGCACATTGAATTCAAGCGCACAATTCGTGTTTATCATTTTTGTCTTACAAGCTTAAAAGATAGCGGTGAACGTACACACAAATAAGCCTATGATAACTTTTATTCCGCTCATATTTCTATGTATTGCTACTTACTGTTTATTAGGTTTATTGAAATTTATCGGGCTGAACTTAGTATTTTTCTTCTGGGATTGTGACAAATTATGTTACAAGACTGTGTTTCAAATCCCTTAGGCAAAGGTACAACGTTGTGGTAAATAAACAGACCTTTTATGTATATAATTAACTATGTCATTAAAACAGGTCACAGTTAAAACATATAAATAGTGCTAATCAAATATTTGAAATCACGCACACACAGGGCCAGTATATCGACCACGATGCACAAAGGCACACCATTTCACAGACGCAATGATTAACAAAACACATGTCACAGTATATTTATTACTGCCATCGAAACACAGATTTATCATAACATCATAACTTGCCTAGGTAGGTTTAAAAAACATAACTTCTACAAACGTGATGTAATTTGAAGTATATTTGGAGTAAGAATAATTTACGTATCGTTTGGCAAAAAGCAACACGCCATGTCCTGGTTCGCCACGTCTGCCAACTTCGCTTGGTAACTGCCCTGCAATCATATTTAAATATATTAAATTAAGTATTCAAACATTAAAATCTCTTTTCAGTTGTAAATTACAAATTCAAAAATCATTATTTTTCTGTAATAAGTATGAAATATGCTACAATTGAAAATGTGTATAATTTGTTACTTACTAGCGAAGTGAAATTTCCTGAGTTTGAAAGAGACTAAGAAAGAGAGAGAAAATGACAAGCCTCGCCCAGCAGACAGTTTTTCAGATGCATTCTCGCTCGATAAAACAACACCGTACCATTACAGCCTACTCACAATATTTTCCGCTGTTATTTTAAACTGTAAAAATGATATCTATTGCCATCGGGGCTACCTAAATATTTCAATAGGCACAATTTAATTTACAAATAGTATTCTAAAAAACTAGGTTAAAATAATATTTGTCCTATTTCTCAGTGGTCATTGCCAACACATTGCTGCTCTTGCTGTTGTTAATTCATTTTTAAAAAGAAATAAATATTACAAGTTATAGATGATATTAAGGTAAAGTTTTGTTTATTCAATAATACAGTACTCTAGAGTTAAGTTCTTCTGGTAAACTATTCTTAATTAATCAGTTTTCTTTCATGCTCTCAAATCTTTCACTAATCCTGTTAACAAGTTTTTCTTTGTGGTCAACAATAAAATCCAACATTTTGTCACAGATTTGTAGCTGGGTGGTATCAAGGCTTATGATGTCATTGGGTGATGACTCGTTGACGGTGATTGGTTGTGTCTAGCCAGGCGTATGTCGTCATGATGCACTTTCACTTGGCGTTGCGGGGTAATTTGTACAAGGTAGGAAGTATCGCTCAATTTCTCGCACACTGCAGGTGGTCCACTCCACCAGGGTGTGAACCCTGCACAAAAGTTCTCTTTTCCTGCTGAATGTGGGTTCTCACGTACACACACAAACTGACCTGGTTGTATAGTAGGCAGTGGCCTTTTAGTGCAAAGTAGCCACATGTGCACATGTTTGCTGGTGTTTCTGCACACTGTTGAGAGGTTGTGCTCATTGTTCTCGTACCTCGGAGTCTACAGGTCGCATGTTGTGATTAAAAGGAACTTTTACAACCTATAGAACGAACCTAAACAATTTTCAGTACAAATGTAGCAGATGCTGTTTGAGTGTACATCAATCCAACATATGCCCCAACATTGGTGAGGATTAATCACAAAAACAAGAGTATAAAGTTAATATTGACGCATGCCAGCATGCTGTGCTATTGAGATGCGCACTCTACGGCCGACTTTGCCCCATCTGAGTGCGCCAAGCGCGGGGCAAAATCAAAATTCATTGGCCGCTGAGATTTGAAAATGATAATATTAAAAAGACTACATGCATTTGGTAGTCATCAACGTAATCAGAATTCACGTAAGAAATTATGATTTTCCACATCGAATCAAGAAGGAACGTGCCAGAGCAACCCCAGCGAAGAAATAATATTTATTATTTAAAATCTACTATGCTACCCTGCCTGGCCAAGAAGTTCCAAACAACCCTCAAGATAGCAGCAACCCCGTGACCTTCTGATGTCACTGCCTGCTTGCCTGCCTCAGTCCGGGGCGCATGAAAATGTCATCGCCTCCACCAGGGGCGATAAGAATTGAGCGGCGCTCTCGCAGCAGAGAAACCAGCCCCTGCAATGGAAGGCTACACTACCCTCCCCCCCCCCTCACCCACCCTGGAGAATCACTGACACAGGGCTATTTTCATATAAGTAGAAGTTCTGCACCGTGGTCCAACGAGAGACGCTGGGATCACAGGCTGCATAGGCTTGCGAGTGCTCTTACAGTCTGCAGATTACTCTGCAGTACGCCCAGGGCTCAACCTCCTTTACCTCAGCAGCCCGAGGCAGGGCTTGAACCTCTAGCCGCTTGAAGAAGGCCGCCAGCACTCCAGCCCCAGCTTGGACTAGGCTTCCTTCAGCTGACCGCCCAGGGACAGCTCTCCACATTTGGTCAATCCCACACCTGTACCCACTGAATCACCTCAGTCAACTTCCCTTGACTCCTGCGATAACAGGTCGTTGCGTGATTACATCCATCCCCCTGGATAGAGCCCCTCGGTTTCACGCTGTAAATAGCATTATTTGTTTAATTGATTAGGAATTTTTGGTAGGAATTAATTTCTTAATACATTAATTTTCCCCAGGTTCGCCCTCGCCTGTTGATTGAGATCCATATATATTTACAGAGTTTTAATATTTCTTTGCGTATCTTTTAGTGTGTATTAAATTAGTTGGGTTTCTGCTAAAGTGTTGATATCAACATAATAAAATATTACGTTCTAAACTTAACCCTTTTTGTGTGTCACCTACCGTAATTTCGATTTTAGATTCTGTGTAATTTTATTTTATTGTTTTATTCGTTCAGTCTTTAATTTTAGTGTTGTGTGTTCAATCAGTTGCGCAGTAATTCTAATTAACCTCACGTGTCTATCTGGCCATGCAGTGTACTGTATCCCTCAGGAGTCAGGGCCTGATAAAGGCCAATCTCTGAGATTCCAGGACACCCGCCGCTGACACGCGACACAGTGTCTACTTAGGTTCCCTTGTGCATGGCAGGTCCACAGGAGTGATTGTAGATTTTGCTCGTCTGCAACCCCTGTTGACAGCCTTAATTTTGTTTTGCATTGCATTACTAAATGCGCAAACAACACGGAGGTACCAGTAGCCGTCAGAGGCGATGCCACCCTGAAACAAGCACCATTAAATCAACCAATTAATTACTCAAACCCAAGTACACTAATCTCTAGTGAATCCGAGATTGAACACATTGACTACAGTATAAATTACACCCCCTGACCACGAAACCACCTTGAAGGACTTACGAGGTAGGTGTGAACCAGATAACGTATCCGACTCCGAGGAAACCTCCGTCCAACCAACCCCTACACAAGCATCAAATTCTATTACTGACACACCTGACCCCTCTAGCCGATCAAGTATCGTAAGATTGAAATCTGGCAGGATACTTCGGGTTCGACACCCGAGAACAGACATACTCCCCAACTTCTCTATGATAACGTTGGCATCCGGAAAGATGATCAGGGTTTGAATCCCTGCCAAGGTAGTTCCCCGAACCCACTCGGAACAATCCCTCGCCAACTTTGTCCCTGCACAACAGCCAACAAAGCCACAGCGGATAAACCCTGTCAGTGTAGGCCAGATCACTCACCACCACATTCATTCACCTCTCATATCCGATTGAGCATTTCACCCTTATTGGGACAGCTGGCATCCCGTATATTGACATTCCTTGTGGTATGAAGAATAAGGTTGCTTGGAAGGGATAGCCTAACGCTCCGACTCACCCTGCGGTTTGACTCCCGTCCACCTCGTAAGGTCAGAGAGGGCAGTCAGCACCCTAACCACTTGTCCACTAAGAGGAGCACAGATACATTAAAACTGACAAACCACAGCTCCTCACATATGGCATGATAAAATAATACGAAAATACTATAAGCTTCAAAATATAGATTAATTAAAATACGTATGGGGGTAATATACCAGTGGCGAATGCAGGCGCATTTTTCAGTGGGGACAATGAAAAGTGTAGGAAAACTTTTTTGGGAGTGATGCTGGTGGGGCGAGGGGTTGCTATTATAATTTTACTTGTTAATGGTCAGTTTTAAATTATGGGGTGGTTACCCCCCTCCCCCCTCCTGGTGAGAAATTTTGGACTTTTAAGGTAAAATTTAGCTGTAATTAAATTATTATCATGACAAAATTAGGTTTTTCTGGCTCTAATTAGTTTTTGAGCCAAAATAGGTTTATAAATTCATTTGTCAAACTTTAGCGTTTTATTTAGGTGGCAGAACAATTAAATTGTCAGAATTGAAATTACATCTTTAAAGGTTTTCCTTATGCAAGACGAGTCCTGGAAGTTACTTTCAATTTGAAAATGTCCTACTGTGATCACGAAATTCCAACACTTGTGGGAGGCAGCCACTCCCCCTTGAATATTGGAAGGGGAGCGGCATTATACAGACATTATTAAAGCCCTCTTCAACAGACACAAAACATGTTAAAATTTACATGTAGTAAAATGATTAAGGCCCTAAAAATTGAACTGTTAAAAACATTCATTGCTCACAAATAAATTAAAATATGAACAATGCAAGTCAGAAGTGTGATGTACCGAAGGACAAATGTCAAGGTTACACAGCTGTTGAATGGCCTTCTTACTCAATGCAGGTAACAAAGACAGTTAATTGAAAGGTAAACAATTCTGGGGCCATGCTATTCCAAAACTATAAATACATGCTATCAGCAAAGCGATTCTTCCATGAAGCAGCTAAGTTAAACGAAGGTGTCAATTTTGGGCTGGGAATCACATTTTGGGCATCATGACATGGTGCCACCCGATGCTGCATAACTTTTTTGACACCTCTTGGTGAAAGCTTCTCAAGCAAGGTCACCTAGGTGGGAGTGTGGTGAACCGCTCAACTTCCATGACTCCACGGTAGCAGGTTGTCGCACCTTAGTTTACCCTCCAGGTAAACCCCTGTAAATTGGGAGACACTGTAAAATTGCGTAATTTACTGTAGAATTAATTATGCATATTTAATTAATTAATTATTAGGCTCACCTTTGCCTGTCCTAATATATAACTCCTTTAATTACTGTTTAGCTAGTTAAATATTTCTTGTATTTGATTAGCCGGGACTTTCCACGTTTCCTAAGGGACGTAATAAAACGTAAGTAAACGTAAATTGTCTTGGGTTTGACTGTACAAGCCATGCCCCCAGGACTGCAAGTCTGCGGAAAGGTTACGGGCCAGAACAGATATATAATAAGAAGGGTGGATTACAATACCGTAGACGACGTAGAGAACGCAGTGCTTTAGAGAGTGCTTTCAAATCCAACCCCACTAATGAAACCACGAACCAGGTAGAACCCCCACCGTCTGAATCTGAGTTCATATCCCGGCCAAACGCATTCCTTCTACCACCCACACAAGAATCTCCGTTAGACCATTTATTAGGTGCTTGTAGGCCGGAATATGACCCAGAGGATTGACACCTTACCCAATCTTAGACTTTGTCCCCGGTAGCAAGCGTTACCCCAATCAAGGCAGTTCCAGAGAAGGACCCAACAAATTCTTGTTTAATAAAGTTGGCTTCGGGAAAAATCATCCGGGTTCGACTCCCATTTATAGTCGTCCTAAAACCACGTGCAAACCCCTCCCCTGCCAACTACATCCCCTCACGCCAACCGACGAGGCCCCTGCGGATAGCCCCTATATCCCCGGCCAGATCACCCATTACCACAATCACCCTCATTCAAATACCCATACACCCATGGACAGCTGGCTTCCCACCTGTTGGCAACCCTAGTTGTGAGAAAGATCAAACTCCCTGGGCGGGAATTGATCGCCATTCGCCTCACCCTGGCGTTTGACTCCTCTCTCTTCTGACAAACCAAGGAGGGTGGTGAGCATCCTAACCTTTATCACCCAGAAACCAAAGAGGAGCGCGTGTCAAATTTAACATGCACCCCAATCAAAACCAGTGGCATCAACATTCCTCAAGAAAGCCAAAAAAAGCTAGCTAAGTAGAAGACCAGAATACAAGGGTTAAAGTGTCCATATTGTCTACCCACAGATAATGTAGACAAGACAAGTGAGAGATTAGATGAGGAATACTGTTGCATGCATATGTTTTCAAAGGAGGGAACCAACCAAAGAAAAAGGAAAAATTTGTTCTGAGATACTGTCCCAAATAAGCATTAAATAAATCTTTAGGTAAATTTTTCAATACTTAAGTCTTTAATTTGTAATAATCTTCTTTCACCAACCATTCACAGCAACTCAGTCGTACTTTTTCCTTCGGCTGCCTCTACCCAGGTTGACCTCCGACACTTTTAAATTGTGTACATCAGTCAGAATTGCAATGAGCAAATTAGGTGTGCGGTGATGCATTTTTGTCATGTGTAAAAACTAGTGGTGGTAGTTTATGTAATACATAAATATGAGACGTAGACTTTGCACAGTTGCACAGGAAATGAAGAGCTCGTGTTGTGTTTTCAGACGGTGAAATGTCTGCTGATAGTCCCAAATGCTGAATCTGCTCTCAATGAGGAAGCGGGTAGGTTGCTACTGGAGCAGTACGACAGTTACTCACAGAGAGCCAAAATGATGACTGAAATACATGCCTTAGTAAGTACTGTACTGCAGTTTGAAATGTATTTTATGCTATACAGTTTTTTTTTTTTTTTTCCAAAAATATGTTTCAAGAAATTTTAATTGGCCATCGGTCAACTTAATGATTTGGTAACTATTTTTTGTGTGAAAATGTCTCTGTAAATATAGCTTGCATTATTGAGAATAAAACCATTTTCTATATTTATCTTTATTAATGTGAAAGACAACTGTGTACTACACTCAAATGGATCAGGAAATAAGTTCCATGAAATAGTCATTATTAATTGGAATATATATAAACTAATATTATAAACATTAGTCAAGAGTATGGAATAAATTAGTACTAATAGTAAATGTTTTAAATGATTTTTAGTACACATATGGTATAAGATGGCTTTTTTTCCCTATTGGTGCAACTGAAGCAATTAAGATGATATCAGCCTAACTATCAGTGCACACTGCTTCAGTAAAAATGTTATGCATAACAAGAAGTTACAATATAACTAATGAGCCTACTTTCTTCTGCATGGGTATAAATAAATAGAGTTTAATGAAGATCTTAATACACTGTTGAAGTCGTCTGCTATCTTAATACACTGTTGAAGTCATCTGCTATCTTAATACACTGTTGAAGTCATCTGCTATCTTAATACACTGTTGAAGTCGTATGCTATATGAATTCCTATGTGCTGCCATCCTGGATGCAAACAACTCATTGCTGGGCAGATTCTATGGAAGAAGTACAGCAAAATGGCTATTTTTCAACATGTGTTGTTTAATTTGTATATCAAATGTGAATCTGTATTTATTTCTGTTGCTTTAATGACGGGTATCTTAATGATTTGTTGGGTTTTTTCCCAGATAATTGAATTTAACCCCAAAACTGCAGTGTCAAATTTGTGTACCTACTCTGTACTTCTGAGGGTTACCGCATAAAAATAATGTCAGAGGATCACAATAGTGACAGTAAAATTATTGCACTTGTTCCATAATGGGCAGTGGCTATAAATATGCATTCAAAAGTATTTTTCTAGTTTTGTATTTGTGTTATTCAATTTGTATATAAAAATGTTACCTTATTTGCCCCATTGCCACCCAACTCGTAAAGGTTTGTACTGATGCATGACGCATTTCAGCGCTTAGAAGAAGCGCACTCCAAATGGCAGATTTCGCCTCATCTGAATAATAGCAAAGTTCTAGGGGCAAGTTAACTCCATTTACTCGTGGTAATGGATGCAGGATACGAGGGACTTCCAGACGTTGAAGGAGCCTCAACACGCCTCCAACCCTGTGCTACTAGCTTTTACAGTCAATCCGAATCTCCAAGAAGCTGTCACATCATCGCCCCTGCCCAAATGAAACACCGCTCTACTTTGCTGCACCCGCTAGAGAGACAGCGTACTTTTCAAACTTCGCACCACTACAGGAAGTGGACCAATCAGTGAAGTCACTGCCTCCTCGAGGGCCTATGGACCAGAGATCTCGAAACCATACACCGAGCAGCAGGCAAGACAAGGATCCATGGCTCATGCATGTGATGTTACAAGCTCCACCCCTAAGAGGCATGGCTAACTCCCCCACACCCCTCTGAGTGCCTGTGGTCGGCATAAATTATTATAAAAGGCCACGCTGACCAGAGCTCAGGAGTTGCTCATCGACCTCAGGGCTGTGAAGGCTGGGGACTAGACGAAGGGTTGAAATTCCTTAACCACGGCGGCAACTCTTTCTTGCAATGCCTCAGGCTATGAAAGCCGGGGTATCCTGACAAGTGCTGGATGCCGTCAGCCATGCCGGTAGCCACAAGTGATCATCAACACGCCACCCGCTCCAGAGGACACCGCTACCAGAAGACATCTACTTCTGCAGCACCTCCAACCTCCTGGGTTGTCTTCACCGCCAGCAGCTATCACACTTCGACTTTTCCATCCTACCCCCTACCTCTCCAGGTAAACCAAGGTCATTGCGACATCCCTTAAGGGGACGGTTCACACCATGAAAATTGTCATTTTTACAAATTGTTGCTCTGAAGATACAAAATGGTAGAAGGTCTCGAAATGATGTCCCCCACCACTCCACAGGCCTGTATACAAACCAGGCTACTTCCAGGAACCTTTCAGCTGAGCGAGAGCTGTAGGATGGGGTGGGTGCGTCACTTTGCTCAGTGAGGGGTCGTCGGCAGTCACACGAGTGTCAGAGCTTCCTCCCAACCCCCGCGTCTAGGGTCAGACAGTTTGCTGCAGCAATGTTGCCAGACCTCCCTGTCCTTGCCTGTGGCTCTTGTGCTGTCGGCTCACTCAGTTTCTTCCCAGTACAGCTCAGGCTGGCTTGGTGCGTCCGATCAGCTGTTTTCGCGGGCCGCGCACACGCAGAGTAGTGTTGCATCATTATCTAGTGTATTAATGCGGGTTTCTCATATTACATAACTAATGCATTTTGCAGAAATGTTATAGTATGTTGGCGAAAATTTACGAGAAACTTTGATGTCTTGTAAATGCTGATTTAAATTAATTTCTCTTCTCACGTAGAAATAAATTAATACCATATAAATTTACGTGGTTAACTGTTAATAGGTCACAAACTAAAATTTGTTTGCATTGAAAGCATAATATAGATTATCATTAAATACTATTTAGAGAAAATTTACTATAGAATTGAAAACCAAATGAGAAAGAGCAGAAAATCCAATTTATTTGCAAATAATAGGAAATATAGCTATAAGTATTTTTCTCATTAAAAAAACTACAATGGAGGTGTGTTTTACGTGAAATAACCTCGTTATACAATGTTAAATGTCAAGTTTTATGTACGAATGAACACAAACTTATTTTAAACGAAATACTAACATTTCTTATATTTGAAATTTTTATTCTGGTTTAGTCACTGTTTCTTCGCGCTTTTTGATGACTTTTGAAAAATCACATCATGTATGACTTGCACGATTGTTACCTAAATATAATTTATCACAAACGTTTTATACTCGGATTAACATAAAAATACCCTTTTTATTATTAAAATTGAATTTATAATTATATTTTATCAATATATTATAATATTAAATTTATAATTAATATGAATAAACAGGCAGAAAGTAGGTGTGTTGGCATTGCCAAGTAAAAATAGTTCTGATACAAAATATTATTATACTGATTGCACACGAATGCGTTGCGTTTGTCCCTTTAGTGTAATTTTCTAGATCTGATTAAGCTTATTTGCATGAGGCAGAGGAATATCCGGGAAGTAAAGCTTTAGCAGCGCTTTACAAAAAGTTGGAAGTAACAGTGAATTGGCTGTAGTTAGGACTAACAATCTGGTGATGGAATGAACTGAAAAAATATGTTTCACTATCTTTAATTTGTTGTCACAGATAATAGAGAATTCTGTATTGTGATTCGATACTCTCAGATGATTACTGACTCTCATTTCTATAAGCAGCTGTGTGGAGCTCCGCACATTGCTAAATTCTTTACTACTGAAGACTGAGTTTACTTGAGGTACAGCGGTTGTACATGACAGTAAAACGAGATATCGGAGAACGAGTCAATTTTTTGTTGGTTCTCAGAGTTATTTATGTAAGTGTATGCAGTAGCATAATTTGAATACAAAATAGTCTAGATTGAAATTTTGCACAAAACAGTACACAATTAAATTAAAAGCAACATTTTCGTCATTAAAAATTTATTTCCTTCAGAAAAACAAATATCACTCTGGTATGTGTAAGATTAGATATATTGTTATATTCATAATGTAACCAGTTTTCTCTAATTTTAATGAGTATCACTGTCAAGCGTACCGAAGACATCCAAGATATTTACAGTTTACTGCAGGCTGTGCTCTTATTACGGACAAACACTGATAGACCATCAGTGATCTCTGTGCTCGTCATCAGTAACGGATTGCGGCCACAATATCCGCAAAGGAAGCAGGCATTTGAAAACATACATTCACGAAAAAGTTTAACTCCAGACTGACAAGTCTAATATAATTTATATACTTCACCGTAAGTATTAAATATTGTCATGCTTGTGTAAAGCTTCGCGTGAGAACAAAGCCTATGCTACACTGCAAAACTTTTATCTTGAAAAGGTTTATACAGTGCATAAAGCTTTCTTTTTAAAACATTTACACATTTCCGTATCAGCACACACAAATGTAGTGTGTGTAAGAATTTTTTGGTAACTATACCTACTAATAAAATCAGATAGACAACAAGAAATATTCACCATAAACATATTTTTCCCCAAAGACACTGAAACATTGAACAACTTTTTACCATCGTTAACAAGTTACTTCACTATGTTTTATGCAAGCCATTTCAATACATCAAAAGTTTAATATTTGTTACGTAGGCCCGTATACCTGGTAAAACTGAAAAAAAAATGAAAGCTTGAAAACACTTCCTAAAATCAAATGAATTCGGACTAAAGATACAAATATACACAACAAATACGTAAGTGTATGCTGTGTTTATATATATATATATATATATATATATATATATATATATATATATATATATATATATATATATATATATATATATATATATATATATACATATATGTATGTATATATATACATACATATGTATATATATACATATATGTATGTATATATACATACATATGTATATATATACATATATGTATGTATATATATACATATATATATATGTATATATATACATATACACACACACATACATACTTAGGGTGATTCACCATGATTTACTACCATTCACAATGCTTATTCCTTGTCATTTAGAACAAAATAAGCCATATAAATGGTGGTCCTATTCCCAATATTTATAAAGTAATACTAAAACTGTGAAAGGTGAAGAAATAACGAATAACAATTTCAGGAGTTAAAAGAAGTATTATTGTGTGTGTGTGTGCGCGCGTGCGCATGCGCGTCCCCCCCCCCCCCCCCTCGGAGTTCACTGAATCTTTTGGCTTTAAGGGCTTTTATATGCCTCCCCTAGCACAGACATTTGTAAAGTTTGTGGTAAGCCATTTTATGGCAAACAAAAATTTGTTAAGTGCTCTGGAACTTGTGGGACTCGTTCCCACCTTCAGTACGTGTCTTTAACAAGTGAACCTGAAGACTTTGAGTGTGAACACTGCAGTAATGAGGCTAGTATGTTCGGCTTCTCACCTAAACATATTAGCAAGAACAGTGTAGCAGAAAAAACAATCTCCAGTGCAAGTCATAAAAATTATGAGTTAAAAATTACTCTTGTTGATAGTGAACTAGATCTAATTTTTTCAAATAGTCATATTAAAGTAGAAAAATCTATAGATGCTCTTGAAGAAGAAGAAAATTATCACCCTGCTTTAATTTGTTATTATATTGTTGATTTTGAATATTATAATGGGAATCAAAATTAGTTTTTTTACTAAAAATTATAATAAAAAAAAAGTGTATTTAGCGATTGATGCTATTGATAGGTGTCCTGTTTATCAAATGAAGGATATTGATCAAATGGTTGATTATCTCACAAGGCATTCTCAAAAATGTATAAATCAGTTTATACCTCAGACAAAAAATATAAAGTTAAATATCCAATATGGTTTTTTCCTGACCTTATTAAATTACTAAAAATGAATGAACATTGTTGTAAATTGTATGAAAAATAACCAAATCTGATTATAATTACCATCAATTTTCTGACTATAGGAAAGCTGATAAGTTAAAGTGGCAAAGAATATCAATGATGATCTTCTTAAGATGCCCTTGTAAATTTTGGAATTTTGTTAAAACCATGAAGAAAGGTTATAAGTAAAAAAAAAATAATGATTTTTTTTCTAATGGCAAAATGGTTGATACTCCAGGTGAAATATCCAATATGTTTGCCGAGCATTTTGCACAGGTCTACGTCCAAAAATCTTTAAACATGAGTCCTCAGGTAAACTATTGTTTAAACAATTTTAATTTATCTCCTCCCACAATTACTCAAGACCTGGTTCTATAGGCAATCAAAAGCTGAAGAGTAGTAAGGCCTCTGGCATAGACAACATTCCAGATTTCATCAGTAAAGGCTGTGCAAATGTTTTCATCCCTGTTTTAACACATATTTTTAATTTTAGCCAGACTAGAGGTGTTTTTCGTAGTCTGTGGAAAAAAGTAATAGTAGTACCCATCTTCAAAAAAGGTAATAAACATGACGTGAACAACTATAGACGTATTTCATTATTATGCAGTTTTACAAAGGTTTTAGAAAAGGTTATACATAGATATATGGATTTTCATCCAAAAAAATGTAATTACATTAAATCAACGTGGTTTTCAATCTGGTAAAACCACATCCACAAACCTGTTCAGATTTGTCAATGATCTGTACGGCAATGTTACTACTAGAAACCAAATTGATGTAATTTATTTTGATATGCAAAAAGCCTTTGATACTTGTCAACATTCTGTGATTTTGTTAAAATTACAAGAAATAGGATTAGGTAAAGTATTTATATCATGGTTTTCAAATTACTTAAGTGATAGAAATTTTGTGGTCAAAATAGAATCATCTTTCTCTTCTTTGTATCTTGTTTCTTCAGGGGTTCCACCTTGTGGAACCCTATCTCCACTCTTATTTAACATTTTTATTAATGACATTGTAAGTGTTATAGGTTACTCTCAAATGTTTCTTTTTGCTGATGATCTTAAATTATATAAGAAAATCAATGTTATTGAGGATTGTCTACACTTACAAAATGACATAATAGCAATTGAAAAATGGTGTAAAGATAATGCTATATCACTCAACTTAGAAAAACCTGTCTGTATTACCTTCTTTAGGAAAACTAATCCTTTTGTTTTTAAATATACTATTAACCATATGTTAATCAACAGAGTTGAATTTATTCATGATTTATGAGTAATTATTGACTCTAAATTGTATTTGCACAATCATGTAGATAGTTTAATATGTAATACTAGTCGTACAGTAGGTTTAATTAAATACATTACATATTCTGCAACATCACCCGATTCTTTATTGTTTTTATATTATACTTTAGTAAGATCTAGATTAGATTACTGTTCTGTAATTTGGAATTTTATTACCAACACTGATTCTATTAGAATTGAAAATCTTCAAAAAAAACTTATTTAAACTTATTCATACTCGATTTCCAGTTATTTCGAAATTTGATTGCACTAGTGAACTTATTAGATTCAATACATATACACTTAATGATGGCACGATCTTTATGATACCTTATATTAGGTGAATGCTTGTGTGTCTCACATTAATTGCACAACTATTAAAAGTTTGGTAGGTCTCAATATTCCAATTTACAGTAATAGAGTAGTGTGTACTTTCGAAGTATCTTCTAAATAAAAGACCTTGTAAATAGATGTGTGCTAAACTTTAATAAATTACTAGGTAGTTTTCATCCTTTTAAAGGGAACAAAATAACTTTTTCTAAAGTATTTAAGCACTACAGTAGTCAGAAGTGAAAATTATAAATACTCATTAATTTGTATTTTATAATATATTTTATTATTACATTATCTTTGTATAATATTATGTGGTGATGGATTATGATTTCCTTTTCTTTAATAGTGGGATATTTTTAATGTTTTGATTTTACTGTTGTAAGGTTATTAACTGTTATAATCCCTAGTTTTTTATTTAATCTTTTTTGTATGTTTTCTTATGTGTTTTGTATTGTTTGTGTCTGTTTTATCTTTGTTTTTCCTTTGTCCTTAATGTAGTATCACCCTGTAACTGGTTATACTACTGTTGGGTGGCACTTTAAGCCAATAAATAAATAAATTATTATTATCATACTTGATTGTTACAGTTGAGATTCATACGTCGTATCAGTGTATTCTGTGGAAAATGTACATGGCATTGTAACACAATAACCATACCTCACAACCAAATGCTACAACCACAATAAATGTGCAGAAATGTGCCGTGTTCACGCAGTACACGTGAAACAGATAGTTACATTTTACGATGGCCAAATACGCGCTGTTCACTTCAATAGTCAAATAGGTAGCAAACGCATGAGCTGTTCACTGTAATGCATTTCTAATTTTTGGAATTATTCGGTAAATATTACGACCAAGAGCTACATTCATATTGCATAATTTGCTCCAAAAGACTTAAGGAAGAGGCCCTGTAAGGGGAGCTAACAAACACATGACTAATTACCCTGTGTGTATGTGTATGTATTTATACATATGCACACACAAATATCATGAACACATATAGTTCTCATAAGTAACGTCTACAGGTTGAATATCATTTCATACAAATATCAAATAATGAATTTTTCTGTGACCAGCCAACACACCCCATATTATGGATGGCGATGAGTGATAGAAATGTAGGAGAAAGTGGATGGCATAGAAATTTGTAGATGACAAGCAACCGTATGTAAGGCATATTCAATAAGATGCAGGTCACCTACAAATGTATGCAGTTGTATGTAATTCAATGTAGATTGCATGAAAAATCATGTAGGTTACAACGAAATGAACAGAAGACATGCGAATAATAGTATATGACATGCAAATGAATTTTAAGATATGCAATTAATTGTATACGACATACAATTGAATTTATGACATTTAAATAAATCAAGCGTTGAATTTAATAACGGCTCATTTTATTGGAAAAATCAGTTTGCAGTTTTAATTTGTTTTTTTTTATAAAATGTGTTAGGCCAATGTTATTTTAATATTATATACCTTGTTCTGACAATGATAACTAACATTTTCGAAATAATGGCGCTTTTAAAATTATGTTATTTGCAACTGGGAAACAAAAATATCTCTCTTCTGATTATTTTTTTGGTGATGTGCCCTTATCCAGACTAACCCTTTGACGCCGGCTAACAGCAGCGGCGCTAAAGCCCATGACGGCGCTCACGTTGTCACGTGTGCAAAGAGGCCAATAATTTTGAATTTTCATATAAATGTTATTTTCAGTGTAAAATGTGTTATATTGTCTTTGCAGTGTTTAGTATGTCTTAAAATGTTTAAAGTGTGTGTATTAATTTTAATTGTTTAGTTATAAAAATTCACCGAGATTAAGAACACTTAATATTCCGGTATGAACGCCATCACAAAGAGACACTTAAATAATATTGAAATTCATAAGAAAATTATAGAAATGTAAAAATTATTTTATTTTATTTGTGCCATTTTATTTTCAATATAAAATATTTCACTCAGCATGCATAGCACTTCCGCTTATGTGAACCCCGTAGGTCGCCATGGTAGGTCCGTGCAACGCTTGTATCTGGACAGTCTGTCGAGGAGAGCTGGCGAGGTAAGACACTGTCATGTACGCACTACAACTTTTGTTCACTGATTTAGGTTTCCATGGTCAGTGTAGTTTACCAGTTAATCTTTGCTTGCGTACGTTTTGCCAGACATTTTCCAGCTTCCGCTTTATTAATTCTTACGCCCTTGTGTGTTATTTTTAACTTAATTAAGGAGGAGGAGAAAGATGTCGGGGAGGTCACGCGACCCGCACATTTTTAATCGGGCACCATCTGCCTATGTTTATGGCATTTCATTGTAACTTCTGCATTATTGCTGCACGCAATTTTAAGAGCTTTGTTTTCTTTTTATAGGTATTTGAGGGTAATTTTCGTGTTTGAAAATTTTACAGTATCAT
The DNA here is from genome assembly GCA_029891345.1 of Dryococelus australis. Lineage (NCBI taxonomy): Eukaryota > Metazoa > Arthropoda > Insecta > Phasmatodea > Phasmatidae > Dryococelus > Dryococelus australis. The sequence goes on along the minus strand of CM056993.1, from coordinate 403,449,705 downwards.
CACGTATAACCACGTGGCCAACCGAAGCTAAGTCTTTGTATACGCCATCAGTGCGTTTTAAGAGCTTATTTATGTAACATTGTATGTGCAATAATTTATTTTGTGGTTCTATGTAATTTTTATTCAGGGTTCAATGTATTTTTCACGTAAACTGATGCTTTCTGTACTTGACCATGCGGTCACAGTAATGTTTGATTTCACCACCATCATGCATGTAACAAGCCTGTAACCACTCTAATCGTAAGGAGAATCACTTGCTCAACACGACTAATATTTTATGTGAATTTAGTTTGCCGTTTCCACGTAGAAATATTGCAATTTCAGCTACACCACGTGGTCCGCTACGAACTTCATCCGGCGGCATCCGCGCCACCTAAGCTTGTTTTCACACATGTGTGTTTATTGTGAATATTCATCTCGTGTCCCATCTTATTTCATGTATCATTCAAGGGTCTATGTAATTTTGTAATTAGTGTACGGTTCAATTATTCCCGCCCTAGCCGGCTCTGTGTATAGGCCATCACCACACTACCCACATGCTGGAGGGCGAGCCCTGACGAGTTTGCGTTAGTTATGCTGAGTAATCACACGTGTTAATGTGTATTAAGGGTTTTCATTTGAAATTCACTGTGTCCTGTCTTCAGAGAAAACCCGTCAGTTCACCCTAGCAGCTGTCGGCCCTCTTCCCTTGTGAATGCTGTGCTTTCACGCACTTTGGTGAGATCATCCATTTAGGCGTGCACTAGATTAATTACGAGCTGGGGAGCACCCAAGCAGAATTGCCTAGTCATGACCGAGATAATCATTTCATTGGCACGTTGATATGTATGAATAATATCAATAAAAACAAGTTTACAGTGAACTCAATTCTTTTATTCAGTAGTGTGACAGTGTCCTAGCCACATATGTTTTATCCATTGTTTATTTTCAGTGATGTTTATTAAAAGTTTAGTATTGCCAACGTGTTTGTAAGTACGCACGGGTGAGACGGACACACAGAACCCACAACTACCTTGAGAACCCTGAGTCTCAATAGTGCGGTGATTGGGAAGCACTGCTGGTGCCCAAATTACCAGTAAGTATTTGTGTCATCGTTCGTCTCGTGTCTCACCCAACAGCATCACCTTCAATTGTATAGAAATGACTGTTAGTCATATTTACAGAAATGTAGGTAACATGCAAATAAGACAAAAAAATTGTGCACACTATTTGCGGAAACAGTGACGTGTGCTGCATAAGTTAGAAAAATAAAGTAAAATATAAAGAAAATATGTTTGTTTCAACATTTAATTTTCAGTAAAGTATCGATTCTTTTGCATTTATGTTTGCAGTTAAATTAAGTCAGGTTTGAATGCACAAAATACTATGTGTAGTTTTGGGTCACTATGCTAGTCAATCTGTATGCTTCAGTTTTCCATAGAAAATGCTTTACTATACTTATACTACTTTGCTGAACTGACGCTTAAGAATTATTTTTCTTTAAATTTTGTTGCCTTCTGCAAACTGTAGTTTGTCATAATTTTCTATCTGTTATTACTGGTGGGTGAAGATGAGTACAGTTGTTTATACATTTATGGCCAAAAATGTATTGTTTTCATCTTCACTTGCCTCTGATCTATAAGCGTATTCCAATTGACTACTCTGAGTGGGCACTCGGTGCGCTCTGAAAACTGAAAAAGTGCATGTGTCACGTGATTGCCATAAACAAGTGTTTATTATATATGCACTGACAATTGGAAGATGCCACGAAAACAGCGCAAAACATTGGCGATAATGTATGATCTTTTGGAGAAAATGCTTGAAATACGATGTTGATAAAAGAATTTAAATTTATGAAATTCCATTGATAATTTTCTCCAATTTCACTTATTTAACTCTACACCAAATGTATGCACGAGTCACTGGGCGAAATTAACCTCATAGCCGCTGTAATTACAAACGATATTGTCAATATACCAAGAGCATATTTGTTCTATATTAACTATTATGTATTATTCAGCTGCCATAATGTTAGATATAGTAGAATTTCCAACATTGCAATAATTTTATTTTTGTTTTCATAATCACAGGTTGTCACCATATTGTTCTGAAAAGCAGAACTGACTCCAGGCTTGGTGCGGAAAAAATTGCTCTCGTTGCGCACTCGTTCAGTGCAACTAGCAATTGGAATACGAAAATCCGACTGCTCTCAGAGCGAGTTCTGGTAATTGGAACATGTGGAACTCGGCCAGTGCGCACCGAGTGCAGTCCAGAGCAGTTATTGGAATATGCCATTAGTCTCTGACGTAAACGCGAGCTTGTGCTCACGCCAATACTCGAATAAATATAACTGACTTATTATAAATCAAAACATGTTCACTGCAACATATATAATGAGTAACAAAAGAGAAATAAAAATTAAGAAAAGAATTGTCAGCTCACACTAAAGAGAGAGCCGAGCGCCAAGTCCAGCCATGCAGCACCCTGTTCAGCTGTGCGCTTAGCTTGCTTACATAGTTGATGACACGTGTCACAGGTCCACCTGTGTCGCTTCCAATCATTGCGCTCTCTAGTGTATAAATAAGGTAGAATAAATAAAGAATTTCCCCCCTTCCCCCCCCCCACCCAATACAGGTAGTGTACAATAACTTTGGCAAAATATGTGTGCATTATACACAAATGATAATCTCACTTTTTTTACATTTCAAATGATTTCATCCCCTATTTACCTCAATATAAAATAACCCTTTATACTTCTTACTTTTTACGTAGCAACTTTTAGGGGATTGTGCGCAAACTTTTAGTAGATATTTTTTAGGTTATTTTAAAAAAAGGCCAGTCTGTGATGTTGAGGAAGAAACTGTGCGTCAATATTTAAAATATCAATGGATTTAGATAAACTGTTTCAGAGAAACTGCCTGATTAGAGGGTTTTCGCGCACTTGGAATGTCATTTCCCTCGTGCGTGCCGGTGATGCCGTGAATCTTTACTGCTGGTTACACTGGCTCCAATAACACCTGCTACGAACGCTTGACAACACTGGGGGGTGAGCGGGTTCCGTGGCTGGGCCGCCTCGCCTCTACGGAGCATCGCATGCACTCTGCTGGTGCATTTCTCAACTAGACTTGCGTAGCCTCCGTATATATCCTGAGTATTTTGTAGGTTGCGTTGAAACTACTACTGAAACGCTAATTATCTAAGCGTAGTATTGAAGAGGTAACTTGCCATAATAAGGCTATGTAAAATTAGTGACATTTAAATGTCCCGCATACTAGAATGAATGTGTACTTTGTAACTAGTCAGAGCATATGTCTAATAATAAAAAGTCATAAAAAATGTTCTTGCCTTTGAAAATATTACTTCCATCATATCATTCGAAAATATATCTATCGGGTGTTCTTATAACACACAAAGCAAAAAAATTGATCAATAATCACGCGACAGAGGCATTAACAAAGTGCATTCGCAGATCTTGTAAAGCATCATATTTAAATATTTATTAATATTTATTTGAAGGAGTGTGTTGTATTATTTAGCTGCAGAAATTAAATAAAATTCTTCTTCTTTAGGCTGTAGCAGACAAAAACCTTTCAACTTAATAAACACATGCTTTATCGCCAATCAAATACATTAAGATTTTCTGTTGTGCAGTCAACCACCCCCTTAAGGATAACCCTATAAGGTCTTGGCCCGCCCACATCTTTACCAGTTGGGTAGAAAGTGTTGTATTGTCATTACAATGTCCCTTCTGGACAATTCCTAATTAAGGTTAGGACTCCCAGGGCTAATAAAGTTTTTGAAGTTGATTTTAATTATCAAATCATTCTATTTTTTTTTTTTTTTTCTGTTCCAGAATGTAAAGTAATTAGGTTACCTCAACCAAATGCATTTGAATGAACTTCTGCAGTGTTTTAATCACAGTGAATATTTATGTTAAGATTAACTAATGTAGTATTTTTGATTTACCTTCACTCTATTAATTTGCTTACTAATGACGTGAATGTAGTGAAACCCATATTGCTGCACCAAGTGAATTATAGGGCCTTCTAAAATTCTAGATATTAGTAACCTTTTTGTTCCCAAGTGTTATGAGAGCTCATTAAATTTATTTATTGAATTATTGTTATTGAGTACATTAGGCAACGCCGGCTTCATGAACCAGCCACGCTGCAAATACAAATAACACCAAGCGGTATTCCAAGTTTGGCCACGATAAAGCTAGGTGTATTGCATTGGCTAATTTTCGGGGGAACCCTTCACTAGGAACTCACTACACCCTTGTATTACGACTACATACGAATTTCCGCGGTATAACCTAGAAAGAGTTATGCGGTGAGACGCGTTGGGCATAGCCGTGCATCTGGACGAACACAGTAGGACCACTATAATACCCGGCTTCGTCTTATGTACAATTTCGGTTTGCATTGCCAGAATCTTAAATGGCCTCATGCCGAGAGCTCATAAAAGTGGTGTTAAAAGTAAATGGAAGAGAGCGCTCAAGTTCCTCAAGGAGGATATTAATCATTTAATTAATCCTGAAATGACTGAAAGTTAGTCACTTTTTGTATTACCCTCCACAGTCAAAGGCAGACTCCCCCACGAATACTTAGTACTTCTTCTACGTTGTGGAAATTCAGTAATTGGCATAGAACCTGCCGCTCTCACTGAGTATTACACTGTCATACCTTCCCCTCCTTCATCAAGCAGCGAAAGTACTTTTCCGCCCCAAACTGAGTCGGCCGCTGTTCCTCAGCCAGCCACCCCGGCGCAGTCAATGGAGCAGAGGAGAGCTCCACTACCATCGACACCACAGATAACCCATCGGAAAAATATATCTGCTGCAGTGCTTAACTTCGTCCCGTCCCGAGAACTAACACGTCATACACTTTACACTGGCTTTCTGCTCAAGAGGGATTAACTCCCCAGGACATGATCACCATGGTGTTAACGTCAAAATATTTGAAGGCCACCACAGCCTCACATACCTGCATCATGTACGATAAAACACTTAAATTCAGGTTGCTCATCTGGGTTTTAATCCCCAAGTCACCTCCAGTAAACTCTCCACATAATCTCACCTACCAGCATGGAAAGCGACCCATGATAGAGCTACACCCGGGACTTGTGTGCGACCCCTTGGTGATTACTAGGATGAAGAATCTGTTATTTAGTGTATCTTAGTGTTTACATACGTATTAGCAACCAAAACCTCAAACTGCCGCCCTAGCAGTCGCAGTATTATGCCAACTTTCATGACGCAAGGACAGACTGACGGACTATTTTGGAAGAAGTGGAGGGATTGGCTCCCCAAAGAACTCTCCCCACCTTCATCCATGGAGTGGAGTCCCTGACATCGGCGCGGAAGGGTAAAGATGGAGTCGGTGCTATGACTGGGCTGTCCGGTTTTCCAACGCACTCAACGAAAAGCAGAGAGCCCTACATCCAACAGTTGCTGTCAGTGTTGCAATGCTGGTTTGCCTGCACGGCAGTATTAGCAGTAGCTCAACTTCAAGGGCGCATGTTCCCACATGATGACTGGCATCAGCACGGAGACTGTTCTGTCCCCCACAATACACACTAGCTGTGATCTCATTTCATTTCACCCCGCATCAACCAACATAAGTCGTCTGAAGTCTTTCTTCTCGAACTAACAAATACCCTACTTTATCCAGCCCTAATCCAGTTAAATGGAATTATTTTATCCACTGCGACTGTCACATAGATTTTCCACGCCCCTCTCCGCTTTGCCTTGTTTGCTATGCTCTTCCATCTAGACCAGGCCTGCCGTTTTAATGGATTTTATACGTTTGTACAGATTTCCAACTCTAGAAACAAAAGTTTTTTTTTAGGGATATAACGATTCCACTTTTCCTCAATTCTCAATCTCGATGCCGATACCACTCTCGATTCTCTATTCCAAAAATCGTGATTCCTTTTGTGACAGACAATTACGTTACAGAACTAAATCATGTATAGGAGGGTATTAAATTTTATTATTTAAACAAGGCCTACTTTAGCAGTAGGCCTATTACTAACATAAATAATATGAAACTTAAAAATATTTCCAAACCTCACTTGCCTAAATGCATGTTCACCAACAAGTGAAATTATTAAAAAGTTTGCAATACTGGCACTTATTGAAAAAGCAATCATTATATCTTTTAAAGCAGTAATTAATTGAAAAGCTCCAATTTTAAAATTAAGTATCATTTTGGTAAATTCAAAAACAATTTTTCTGGAAATGCAAAGTAAAGCAAAAAAATATATATATTATTTACACTAATCAATTTTAATGCAAAGGAATTATGACATACATACATAAACTAGACAAGCATCACCCATGTAATATTAATATAATATAAATCATTTTAAAAAGTCTTCTCATACCAGTTCAGGTATGTTTTTGTATTAATTTCTGGCACACTTTACACTCGCCCTTGCACTTTTCTTTTTACATAAAATGCCCATATGATAGACATTTTACGGTCTTTTATATCGTCTGCAGCATCTTCCATAATTTACAAGACTAGATATTTTATGAAAACAGTCCGTTTAATGTATCAATTTAGATATCACTCTTTCTTTTCACGCACTCGTGTCTGCATGTCAATGTAAACAAGCAATGTCTCGACCCATAGATTACTGCACACATTCTAGTTGTGAGTTGTTCACTTCGCACGATTGTTACTAGAGCTTGGAGGCTGTTTGTTGTCACACTGTAGCTTATCTCGAATTTATTCATCTCTAGAATTTCTCGATGTTCCAGAGACTCGCGCATCTCTAGATTTTAGTGTCGAAGTAATTGTGTGTATATAACATGAGATAATAGTTAATTTATTGTGAAGAAAGCTCATTTGGTAAGATATCGCATATTTGTCTTATTTCATGTCATTTCACATTTTAACTTGTGTTTCTGTGTTATTTTGTTTTATTCCGATTTACCTTAAATCGTGTCTCTAAGTTTTAGGTTATGTATTTGTAGTAATCGGTTTTTCATGCTTCAATTCTTGGGCTTCCGATTATCGATTATATGATTCTTCAAGAATCGCAGGTATCTGGGAATCGTGGAATAGAGTTTGACATCCCTAGTTTTTTATTATTATTATTTTCCTTGCACATATGCGTTCCTAGCAGCACCCACAGTGGTGTGTGTCAGTTTCACAGATATATTTGTCTGAAAGATTCTTACAACAGAGGTGAATAATTAAACAAAATATTTTAGACATACATGATAACTTCAATAGTGTAGGTCCAAAATATTTTGCTTCATTTATTATTCACTGGTGCGGGTATACATTTATCTACATATTTCTGTTACTGGCTGTATGCTCACATGCAAAGCTCAAGGCCATTATTGAAAAGAACCTTTGCAGCGAATTGCCATTTTTTCGCATGCAATCTGAATTTGGTGCTGTATTTGGCATTTATATCATAATGATGGGGAAACTAAAATTATCGCAGATACGGTCGTTGTACAAACAAAAGTTTAAGTGTGAGTGGAGAAAAGAATTACCATGGTTTGTACATTCCAAACAAAAACAACTACATTAAATATGTAAACGTCCTTCATGTCCACTTTTTTTATTTTTTGTAATTTCCCATTTTTTAAATCCCAAGGATTTTACAGGATTTGACCCAATGATTCCAGGATTTTACAGGATTTTTATATAAAGGAACCAGGATTTCAGCTCCAGAGCTGGTGACAGCCCTGATCTAGACTCTTCTTCTTTCGGGCTTTCGGCCATGACACTATAGCCCTGCTTAGTTGCTATGTATACGCTATTTACAATAATCAAACCTGACCTAAGGCATATAGGCTTGCCCTGAGACACATTCCATTCTCCAACCGACTTAGCTACTAACATGCATGCCGGAGGGTACACAGAACTGTGGAGGTGCTCACTGTGGTGGACGGTGGACACTAGGGGGCCGCACATGACTGATTAAGGTAGCATGCACTATACATTTCTTGCGAGCCCCCTATTCTTATAACACGTGTCGATTGACCCACTACCGACAGACTATAAAGGGTGAGGTGCTGCGCCACCCAGACTTACGTGTGTGACCGACGAAGATCGACGTGGAGTTGTCAAAGCGACAACAAAGATGAGGGCATCTCTATTTCAGGGCCTGGAGGAGCTCTGGGCTGCACATTCAGTATATGGTGAGCATAAGTTCGGCTTGGTAGTTAGGTGTTCTCCTATCTCTTGAGGTCCCGTTAACTGTTCACGTAACTGATCATTAATTTTTGGCAAGGCTAGGGTCATGAATTCCTATTGCTGTTAGTCATTTGTACGAGTTGATAATATCACTATGGTTAAGAGTCAATGAAATATATTGTTCTGTGTAATATTGATTGTATTGTTCTATATCAAGTATTAGTTAACGTAATAATAAACGTGTTTTATACAAGACCTTAAATTATTACAGTAACCACTGATCACTGCGCATCCCCTTAGTGACTCCCTTTCCTAGTGTTCATATTGTACAGGGAACAGCCCGTGTAAGTAGTGATAGGAGTATCAGGACAGTAGAAAGTGTTAGGAGGAATGGAGTCACTACATCACGCTGACGTAACAAAATTTGGGGATTCTCCAAAAAAAATGACATAGGATCAACCTCCCCTTGTATCAGGTGGCGTTTACTAATTTTAAATCCTAAGTGCTTTAAATATAATTTGACGCCCAACATAGGATGTAAGCATCAGCTAGTTAAGTCTTGGTCGCTGCGAACTAGCCAGCCATGCCCTGGGACAACCCACTAACGTGGGGTGTAAGCGTGCCCAAGGAAGCAAGGGAAGAAGCTCAGACCAGATGACCCCCCTCCAACCCCCTCACTCCCCCAATCCAAACCTATTCAGCAGACGCTAAATCATTTGAGTGCAACCTTCCGGACTTCAGGGAGTCGGAGATTACTAAATACCCTGTGGCGCCTAACTAGTAGTAACAATGTCCACTTCCGGAGAAAGCGATCACGAGGTCACTTTGGAATGCAGTTGTGTATCCTGCCAATCTCAACGTCCAGTAAGATGTAACTGGCACAATTGCGAAAGTCGGACTTTCATAACCAGGTGGATAACCTGAAACCAAAAATTCCACCTCACACGCATAGGCTAGCCGGATAAACCGCTCACACGGCCAGCTGAACACTAAGTTCAAATGCCAACACAGGTTTTCCAACAAACCACAGTTTGTATCATGAATGTACATATTTTCTTGTATGTTTATCTGGTAATAGAATGTAACACTCTCAAAACACACTGGCATATTCTTTAACCATAGTGTCACAATACAAGCACAATATTGATTCATTAGAAAAAACCACAAAATATAATGAAAAACACAGTAATGTTTTATGTTTTAAGGCCACCACAGATACATTTGACGTGGAAAAACTTCTGTAAATACGTGGCAAACGTTTGTATAAAACACTTTAAGTGATTGCAAAATATTGTTTGCAACTCAATTACCTGTCAGACAATGGACCCCAAGGTCACAGTAGAATCACAATTCCAAAACCAGTTACATTTACTTTCGCTCTGTATTATTTATGAGACAACTGCTAATTGTATTATTATCAATAAAGAAACCTCTAATTGATTGAAATCTGGAATGCCTAATCCTAAAAGGCATAGAAACGTGCACAAATCTGGACTATCAAGTTTTTTCCGTGCTTGCAAAAAAATTATTTACTGAGGCAGTTTCACATCACCTACAAACTTTCCCATAAAACCCACCTTCCTTATGAAATAGTGTCACTGACTGGTGATTTTCATACTTAGAAATAAGGTAAATATCATTCAACAGTCGTTTACCAGAGTCAGTAAACATTTGACCATGATTAAAGTTACTAAAGCGTTGTTTGCATGTGAACTCACCATCTCATGTTTTCCATCATGTTGCATCCCGCAATGGGCTACTCCTACCACACTAGACTCAAGAAAAATGTGTGTTCCACGTAGCAAAAAATAGAAATATTGAAGTACTCTGTATTTACTCTTAAGAACGCAGTTACAGACGTATTGCTTGACACTCGTAAAACACTATGCTCATAAAATTCAACATCACAACGTACTAAAAACTGCCAAATTTTGAATTGATAGCACTGCGACTAATTAAATTGAATGTGGTAGCTCTCCAAAGCACACTACCGTAAAAATTATAAACACACGTTTAAAATTTAAATAAAATTAAAAAAGCTAGTGGCAGGATTGCTTCGTACTGAAAAATCACTCAAGCAACGGGGCAAGCAAATTGATAAGAATAATGCAGCATAGATGCGGCTTGACAGCCTGGCCTCAAAGGTCACAGATTCTCCCTACCTCCCTCACGCCAGGCAGTCGACCGCCCACTGCCACCTCGTCCTTCGCTACCTCCCCGCTGTTAGCACTGCCTGGGGAGGCATCTCAATAAGGACTGCCTGAACCGGCGCTACAGAGGAGAAGGGCAAACAACACGTGACCCCAGAGCTCGCAGCCTCATTCACAAGTTAAGGGGTTCGCCCAACCGGGAAATGCCAACGCTGGGGTGCGCACGGAGCCGCCTCCTCGGGACAAACCCAGCCCCTCCAAATCTCAAAACTAGATAAGGAATCTTCAGATTTCCGACATCTAGAAGCCCCATGCATCCTTATTGATATTAATAGATGCTCTCGACTTGCATTGTTGGATTTGGCAGCCACTGGAAACTTGGTGCGAAGTGACTTACTGACACCGGAACAACATGCAAACCTCCAGCCTCAACCCAGGACATTGAGAATGGCTCAACCTAGCCATACCCTGGAAGTTGAGGGCATGATCGACCTTGAAGTGAAGGTCTATCACTTACGTCCCATAACCCCCTTCACAGTAACCTCGGGTATTGGTGAAGAGATTATCCGAGGCCAACCTGGTTAGCCCAACAACATTGTGTGTTAGGCCTGTCAGAGGGACAGCAGGTGACGGGAGATTTTCTCAAACTGCCACACACTAGTAGAGTACCTACATGCATTCTTGACGACCACCCTTTCTGTGCACCACAGTGTACGGAATGGTAGAGCCCTGACACTAGGTACTCCGCCTCTTGTGGTTAGTTTGCCAACTTGCACATTTGTTCTTCCCACCGTGCTGCTTGCGCCAGAAGGAGTATTTCTCCGGGTCCAAGGAGACTCAGCCTCCGGAGGCGTTCACGCATGTATTGGGACCTGACTCGGTATTCACTACTCTGCTTGCGCCGAATACCACGATAGGGATACCACACTTGGTTGGCAGACACTCTACGTGGTTGTACACCTGTAAAGGACCACACATCGCCTGCTTCACTTCTGCTAGTTTTGATAGTAGTGATTCTATTGTCATGCATTACTCCCATCGAAGTGATATCCGAGAGCGGATTAAAGGGGCAAAAGCTGCTTCCAAGTAACAGCAGGAACTTAACCCCTTCCTCACCGCATTCACACACCTCCCTCCATGAGAGAGGACTCAAGTGATCTGCCGTTTGGAGAGACCTACCATGCCGGAATCAACCCCAGACCTCTTCACAACACCTGTCAAGCTCAACGGAGAAACACACCCTGTGTTGACCGTGTACCTGAGTGGTCAGGATAAATTCCACAGGATAGCCAATCCATGTTTTTGGGGGATCCAGATTGCAGAACCGACCCCCAGCGACCGTCAACACTAATAAATACCTGCCCAGCAAGTTCTAACCCATGCACATCAGAACCATCGCAGGTCAGGCAGCCTCCACAGATTACATGTTGTCCAGGTATTTTTGTCAGAGCGTTCCTGCCATAATGCAAGGTAATATTTGCAGTACCAACCTTCATGCCCTGCCGAAAAGCTACCTGTCTCGTCTTGTATACTGGACGCGCAACAGTGCCACACAAGGAGTAGAGTCCAAGCCTTACCCCGGATGCTCCTGTCCTAGCAGCACTAGACGTTGTGACATGTCTCTCTCTCTCTCTCTCTCAACAGGCCATCTTGCATCAAATTATATATGTGTGTGTATGTGTGTGAGGTAAGGTTACAAGTAGGCTGCTAGGCTACCAAAATTATATAAAAAGATAGGAATTTGAGTACTCGTCGACAGGCACACACCTAAAGTAGGACGACACATTTTTCACGCGGTTTCACGATTGCGGAGTTTTGCTGGCTAAGCCAGCTTCATCAGGCGGCTAGTTGTAGAACACTGCAGTATGGTGGATCTGCGCTAGTAGTGGTAAACCTAGCAGCCAGGTGGTGAATTAGAGTGCGGTGGGAAAATTGAAAAAATGCTGGTATAGCTGAGGACTATGGTAGGAACTGTGATTATCTTATGTGGAGGCCTGGCAGCTGCCTGGATTTTGTTTTAAATTGGTGAGCTTATTCCCAGCATCTGAGTTCTGAGCTATTGCTTGAAGATGGTAGGGATCTCACAACACTGGTGCTGTAGCAGGAATTAAAATCTTTGTCATGTGATACTGTATGTGCTGCAACTGGTTTGTCCTGTAGGTTATTGATGTTACCAGCTATGGCTTGTTTGGTGTCTGCTCTGTGGCCATTCATTCTCTGCCTGAGTGTGTTGGCGGTGAGGCTGATGTATTCTCCATTGCAGTGTTGGCACTGTAGCTGATAAATCAGATTTTGTGTTGCACAGTTGTAGTTGCCTTTGATAGGGTAGGTATGGCTAGTGAGCTATTGCATGGGTAGGATCCTTTGGGGGTGATAGTGTGTTTGGTATTTGTGGTGGGTGGCAGCTGTGGATGAATCAGTTTGTTGCAGAGGTCAGGTGGCCTTTTGAAGACCAATCTGGGCAGTTTGGAGAGCAGGTCTTGTGTTTTGGTGAGGAAGTCAGAACTTTGTATCCAGAGTGGAGAATGTTTCTGAGTTTATTTAGGCCTTCATTATATGGGACCACCAAGGGTATATCAGAGTGGTTGACCTTGATTTGTGTTTCAGTTTTTGAGATGGCTTGCTGAATCTGTCTGTGGACGAAGTGCATGGAGTTGCCCCTGTCGAGTAATGCTCTGGCTATTTGTTCACACTGTTGGTGGAGCAGATACGTTTGGCCCTTGTGGTGAGACTGTAGGGTAAGCAAGAAATCCTGTCTCGCTCCAACCTTACTGCTGCCGAGAACGGTATCCTACAAAAAAGGTCCCTCCTCCCCCTCTAAAACGTTTGGCCACTTCACCACTGTTAAAGATATCCTAAGTTTCATGTGCTATTTCCGACTCAAAACACTTTTTTGACAACCTCCCCACGGAAAATCATAACAGTGTCTCCATTGATCCAGCCTTGACCAAATTTGCACCCTCATCCACTTGGGACCCTCCACCCATACCACCATCACATCCACTTGAGCAGTTCATCACATACATCTTGTTAAACACTGCAGACCCCGATTTTGCTATCTCATTACCTAATAATTGCAACATAACCTCTTCAGAAAGAAAAGCCATCAAAAACCTTTAAAACAACTCGGAGATTAAGATACTGTCTGCTGACAAAGGCACAACCACAGTGATCCTCAACAAAACAGATTACATTACAGAAGCAGAAAGCCAACTCCAAGACACATCCACCTACATATGTCTGAGAGAAGACCCAACCACCAGATACTGCGACAATATCAATCTATTCCGTGTGTCCCAAGCCCCCTCCAAAACCTATCTGAGGCTTCAATTAAACTGTTCACCCCTAATAAATCCACCACACAGGTTATCTATCTGTTTCCAAAGATACACAAGGAACAACGGCCACCCCCAGGATGCCCCATTATGTTAGGGATTGGCAGCCCCACTGACAGAATCTCAGCCCTTGTAAGTGCCCGCCTTCAACCTTAGGTACAGCAGCTTCCATCCTACGTCAAGGACACTGACCACTTCCCGGAAAGCTTGAGACACCTGGGCCCCATTCTCCAAGATGTATACATGGTTACCATAGATGTTACATCCCTTTATACTAACATCCCCCACTCATCTGGACTCTCTGCGATTGAATATTACCTCAAGCAGAGACCTTCACACAACCAACCTCTACAGCATTCCTTGTTGAACTCGCCAGGGTAACCCTCAGCAACAACTTCAGATTTCAAGACTCACGCTACCTTCAGGTCAAAAGTACAGCAATGAGTACACATATGGCCCCATCCTATGCCAATCAGTTTATGGACGGGCTAGAAGAAAACTTCTGTAGTCGCCAACCAACCCTACCACACTGCTGAATGTGTTTCATTGACGACATCTTCATGATATGGACTTCCACTGAAGGCAGCCTAATTCATTTTCTAAACCATTTAAATGCACAGTTCACTTGACCATACTCCAAAACACACGCCATATTCCTGGGCGTTGAACTCTCTCTCTCCACGATGGCACAATTCAAACTGCTGTATACGCCAAACCCACCATCAACCTCCAGTAGTTAGCTATCACCCATATCATGCCAAAAAAATCCCAACCCTACAGTCTTGTCACAAGAGCTAAACGTAACTACTCCACCAACAGTGATCTCAACAAACAGTGTGAACAAATAGTCAGTGCATTCCTCGAAAGGGGCTACCCCAGGCACCTCGTCCACAAACAAATTCAGCAAGCCATCTCAGATACCAGAACACAAAACAAGGTCGACAGCTCTGATATACCCCTGCTGGTCCCATATCATGAAGTAAACATTTGGCGTTACTTTCGACAAACTGTCAATATCTTGCCAAGGGTATTTGGATGGGAATTGAAAAATTGTAAATTACAAAGTGAATGATATGTTGATGTGAAGTTTGTTACGTCTGAATTTTGTTGTACACACACACACTTATCAGTCTATCCAGACTAACTACACTCTCCGTAGGGTCATGGTGGCTGAGCGGTTAGCCTGCTCGCCTCCCACCAGGACGATCCGGGTTCAATCCCCGGCTGGGTCACTCTGAATTTTCGCACGTGAGAATCTTGCCAGACAATGTCGTTGGTCAGGGGTTTTCTCAGGGATCTCCCATTTCCCCCATCCTTTCATTCTAATGTTGCTCCATACTCACCTCAATCACCCTAATCGGCTCTCAGGGCCTCAATGTTAAGAGCCGTCCAAATCTTTTCACTCACTACACACTTCTTCTTTTCCCCAGAGCACTGTGCCTAGCAAACTGCACTGCAGCCATGAGCATAGTCAGTGATGGTAATGATGGGATATTTCCATAACTG
This sequence comes from Dryococelus australis, assembly GCA_029891345.1. Lineage (NCBI taxonomy): Eukaryota > Metazoa > Arthropoda > Insecta > Phasmatodea > Phasmatidae > Dryococelus > Dryococelus australis. The sequence continues at coordinate 403,434,576 of CM056993.1, read as the reverse complement.
CACCTAGGTGCCGCCCATCTGAATAAAGCCTCTGGATGTGGGTGAACTATTCCAACCCCATCATAGTTAAACAAGTCATAGTGTGCAAAATGTAAATGGGGACCTCTTCTAATTTGCTACCACTAATTACTTTATCAATACTCACTCTATTACAATATCAATACTGTTCTCAATTACAAATTACACAGATACAATAAATGTTACTTTTCTTGAATCTTTCTACCCTAAGTTCATATTTAGTTCTCCTCAACTGTCTTACTTTATATTTACTGTAAATTACATTAAGTTCTTCTCTGTTTCAACAGTTACTTTATATTTATATTTGTCGCTCTTCCCGACTTGTATCGCACCCTGCTCGCCCTTGCATTCTACTCAAAATCACCTACCACTGACAACCTCGAAATGACCGGAGCTCCTCCGTTGGCTCGTGTAATGGAAATGAGGCGCTGAAGGACGGCTTGTCCAAGCCTGGTCTTGACCCTGCTCCTGGAACACCACTGATCTGTCTCCTCCCGATGCTGTTCCAGCATCGGCAGACGCGCTGATCGGGAACCACTCCAGTCTCACTGGACGACCAACCTCAGACATGCACCAGGTTACGAATCTCTCAAGTGGGGGGGGGGGGGTGTCGACCGTATTAACATCCGTGGACTGCCGGTCAGCTCATTGTCAGCGCCTACCTCGCTGTCCCTTGGTCACACACTCCTGCGGGGCATCACCCTCGGAATGGGTAGGCTTCAACCTCGTGGGCAGCTTTCCTCTCACTTGTGCCCTGCAACATACTGTTGAGGATAGACAAAGTGAGATGAGGTTGTAGCAGTGGCAGAATGAAGTGGGGAAGGAAGTGGTAGCACCCTGAAGAAAGCCCCACACCATGGCCTGCTGGGGCTTGGGTCAAACAGTGGCAGGCGACTGCAAGGTTCTCTCACCACAATTTGCATATTAGGAAACATTTTGTAACATACTGAGTTCATGTCATAGTTGCAAATATTTTTCCAATACCCAGACCATTTTCTGTAAGCTTTTGTATTATGTTTCACTTCTGTCAGCTTTTATATTGTTCGGCCAAAGGAAACAGTTTTTTTTTTCATATTACCAACTCATGTTTTCATTTGCAGTCATGCAAGATTCCCAAGACAGGACTTGAAGAAGGAATGTCTTCTATGGATGGTCCAATGGCAAAGAAGCATGCTGGTGATAAAAAAGTTCAAGTGGATAAGAAAAAACAATTAAAAGATAAGAAGAGAACACTTAAAAGGTTATGAAATTCAGTGCTCGGATTTTATTTGTATATATGGACGAGACCTGTGGTTGTGCAAGCTTATTCACTATGTTCCGGCACAAAAATTAATTATAACTTTTTTTAACTGTTTGAAAACTGATTTATGAGGAGGTGTGCTTCAGTTGTATTAGTTATAAGATGTGATTTGTGGAGTATGTGTATGCCGTTAGTTTCAATCAAGTTACGTTAATTAAAATTGTGCATATGTTTTTTATTATTATTATTATTATTTTTACAAATTTAGTTACACAGCGAATTCCTGTTCACCCAAGTATTTTCATCATGAAGTTGTACCATTAAATTAACCAAATTTTGGCATACTGTCTTCGGCATCGAATTATTCTGAATATCTGTGTAAATTTCATTATTTCTCACTGTCTATATTGAAAGAATCAACATGCACAGCATATAAAATGTTTTACTTGGGAAAATGTCTTTTCTTTTAATTTTTGTAAGATAGTACTTGAATTTAAAAAAAAAAAGTATTTTGCACTTTTTGCAGCAATAAAAAAAAATTAATTGCATCAATGAAAATTACAGAAGCATGTTATGTACACATGTTGTGTATTCATTTTCCAGTACCCTTGAATAGGCTTATTCATATTTTGATGATGCTCGTGTACATAGATATAAATGTTTGTAAAAGGGATGCAAGTAAAAAAAATAGCATAAACATACCTAAGTGCAACAAAATATTTTCCACCAGATAACCTTAGTAGTAGGTAAACGAGCATTGACGGCCGACGGGATCTGGGATAATAGCGCAGGAGCCGGCTGGCCGTCATGTTGTTACGTCACTCTCCGCCATCTCTTTTCCCTCAAAATCATGTAAGTTATCTTCAAATTTCCCCTTTTCCTTAACAATTCCCCATTTTTTCCTTTAAAAAATTCAAATTTTTTCTAGAGCAGGCGAGAGGGATCAGCGACTAAGTCAGGAATCTGCGACCCAGGTGACCGGGTTCAGTGGTGACCCAGGGGTCAGGAGAGCAAGACCTATGAGCTTTGACCTCAAAACTCCAAAAAATACCAAAAATATATCATTAAAGAATTATCAAAACATTAATTAAAAGAAATTACATTTCCTAAGGTTCCCCCTCACCCCTCTTACCAAACCAACATGTCGGCAGACCTCCGCCTCCCCTCGCCCATAACCAGTCAACAAGCATATTACAATACAGACTACCATGACCTTGACCCCATGACCTTGAAAACAATCTAGAAAAAATGTATAAATGTCAGCAAACATATTATGTTTCAGGCTACTACCACTATATTAGATGCAGGTGACCTTGACATTGTATGTTATGTGACTAAACCAGGCCCATAATAATAATAGCGACTGCATGCGCGAGTATATTATAATCATGGTATGGATCAGCATTTGTACAGGCTTAATTGGCATTTATTTAAATTCCAATATTGCAAGTCTCCGGAGAATTCGAAAGTACAAGGCCAGCTAGGACGATAATCATTCGTGCGCTCCTCAGACACCAATCCGCCCAATCATTTGCCAATCCTTCTCACCAATCCACCCAATCATTTGCCAATCCTCACTAATCCACCTTATCATTTGCCAATCCTCCTCACTAATCCACGTAATCAATGGGCTTGTCTGCTGAATCTATCCATACATATAAGAAAAAACCGATTCACCTACTGTCTCCAAAATTTGTACATTTCAGCAGAATTAATGTTTGTGTATACAATCAGCCATCCGTGCATTTTTATATTAAAGTCTTTATTATCGTTATATTTACACATCTTAACTTGTATAGGCGAGTGATTATAGCACCACTTTAAAGTTGTGAGTGATAAAACGATACGATACCCAAAAAAATAACAGAAAAATTATTATTTTTAATAATAATTTATTATTATTTTGTAATTACATAATAAGTAACTGAAAAGTTTTTTTTCAGGAAAGTGTCAAACATACAAAACAGAATAATTAAATGCAGAGCTCATGTTTATTCACCCCAGTTGTTATATTTTGTACTTTTTATTCAAATTGTGTGATTCAATATAATATGGTTCTATTACTTTGCGTAAGTGGTGTGCGGGAATGGAATTTCACCATCAAGAAAATTTTGGGCAGGAAACTTAAATTTCCCACAGGAATTCGAGAAAAAATATTTTAGGTTAGTAGTAAATAACATTCTATTATCACTTATTCCATTAAAACAAAAAATTATCTTAGAATAATGACTGTATATGCTAAAAATTATTTTGGAGCTAGAAAAGTCATATTGTTTTATATTTTTATACACTTTGTTGTTGCACTACAAATTAACCCTCTGGGTTTGGAGCACTTCTTAAAAATACTTGCCTTAATTTTAATAGAAAAATTCTGTGTAATAAAAAAAAATTAGATTTACTACATGATAAAACAAAAAAAAAGTCACTTAAAATTTGTATAAAAACATTGCCTTGATGTTTTTAGTTTGCTGCTATTTTATTCATATAAGATAAATTCAGTGTGCATGGTTCACCATAACTTCATTACAGTGCAAGTTTACAACCAGTTATAGTTCATTTTTACAATACACGTAGTTTTAACGTTGTATAAAATGTGAGGTACAGAAATGTTTTTAGCTTATGTAACAAACTTTTAAATCTGTGAATAAGCGGAAAAATCAAAATTTTCTCGACAAGATTTGATTTGCAGATGTAAAGAGTCGATACAAAGCTTCTCGCACGAAACCCGACTTGTGTTTTAGTTGGAACAACCTTCAAACTTGAAAATTAATTTTTCCCTAAATATCTGGGAGAATTTCCCGCCTGACAAGAAAATTGTTAGTATTCCCGAAATTTTTCCCAGAGTTCAGGATTCCACACACCACTAGTACGTATACATCATTAAATTACATGAATTAATCTTGTGTGGAGTGTCAAGTTTATTTTGTTTCATCTCCATCTTTGTCACTGTTGGCTATATGGGTATTCTCCGGCCTCTCAGAATGGCATGAAGTAAAGCGTAGTTAACATTTCCCGGTTTTTTTTTATTATTATGTTATTGAGATTTGAATCGCAGTGCGTGCAATTTCACAGCAGTTAAGTCTGTAAAACTTGCTATTTAATCTCCTATTCATCACACCGCAATGCATTAAGGTGCTGTTGGACATGAGGAAAATAAACATATATATTACCTATTAAAATCTGCAGTGCAGAATTAAGTTTGAAAAGATAATAAACTGTTTCATAATATAAAAAGTTTTGTGTGTGCGTGTGTGCGCGCGCGCGCGGGTTTTTTTTTTTTTTTTTTTTTTTTTTTTTTTTTTTTTTTTTTTTTTTTTTTTTTTTCCTGGCAATTATTTTGCACCTAAATAATGGAGTTTGAACTAATTTGTGGGCATTCTGTTGAGTTGTTATGTTTTCATTATTCACTAGCCATCTGTGTGGCAAACATTGAATAAAAATGATGATATTAAGCCCACATTGTCATCTTTTGCTTTTTGGACCGATGATAATAAATCATTTAAGTTGCCCAAAACGCTATTTTTTGTTCAAAGAAAAATATTTGATTTTGAATACGAAGCCGAATATTTAAAATATTCTATTTGAATTTTCAAAGCTTCGCCCACTCTGTATATAAATGTATGTCTATAAATATGAGAATATAAAATTAATTTAATTTATGTAAATAACTCTGTATATGTATAGGTATATAAGTATTTTTAAAATTTATCTTATACTGTATACAATTATGTATATATAAATATGGGAATGTAAAATTAATTAAAATTTATATATTTAGATATATACACATGCCTACAAGCATATTTAAATAACATATGGTTATGTAAGTACCTGTGTGTTTTCTTCGGGCGAACGAGTATTTGGGTTTTCTCAGAGTGCTCCCATACCGCGAAGATGAATTGTGAATACGTAGGGCTTTGTTTTGACCTTGACGACCATGGCGCCACGACCTGCATCATCGCTAACTGGTTGTCACCAGTGTCAACTCAGCTATTGAGTTTTCACCTATGTTCAAAATGGTCATTGGCATGAGACGGTGGTCTGTACGAAGAGTCCTTTTTCACACACGATGACCGACTGGGAAGCTTGGCGGGGGCCTGTCATGGTGCTGCATTGTTCAGTACATAGTCCAAGTTGTGCATCGACCAATGGCAAAGCATGGTGGGAGCCCGCCATAATTCTAGGGGCACTTTTATTGCAAAGTGTTAATACACTTTATCCAGGAAGTGTTGAAATACACAGATGGACGTGGATGTATAAATTTTTTAAAACACAATTACTAAATAAAATGTTCACTTTTCAGCATTTGGAGGTAGGGCTATATAATTTTATTTTAAAATAGGGGGAAATTTGTTATAATTTGCGACACACACACACACATAAAGAATCTTAAATATACCAATTCTTCTTCTTCCTCGTCCTCCTGTCATTCTGGGGTCAATTAGAGGACATTTTAGAGTCTGAGACTGACTTCTACATGTGATGTCTCAATGCCTGCATGTGACTGGTCAGCTGCAATCATGTGGCAACTATGTGGATTTGCTGGTCGGTGTCTGCACAATATATTAATGGTGCAGTATGATTGGTTCTAAGTAGTGATGGGTCGGTTCGGTTCTTCAGTTCCAATTTATACCGGTTCTTGAGGTTTGACTCGGAACCAGTTTTAGGAACGACTACTTGGTTCTCATTTCTACACAGCAATAAATTTAGTAATATTTTTAGAGTACGATATGCTTAGTATGAAACATTGCGAATTAATCTAGTCACTGCTAAACTCTGTCATTACAAAAATAACTGTAACAAGAAACTTATCAAAACAAACGAAAATTTGCGTTGTGGCCAAAACAATATAGGTTAATACCTGTAACAGGCATTTTTTCTTGGCCGGAATATTTTCATACAGCAAATTACTATTGACGTTGAAAGCAAATAAATATTAATTTATTTGGTACTAATGATCGTAAAAGTAGTTTTTAAGGACAAGCGTATAATCAAATACAGTATTTGGTTTAATATATTCTATCAGTTAAATGAGACAAAATTCAAACAGTCTCATGATGGCAATGTCTGTCACAGATAAATATATACCGAGAAGATACTACACTCGGTATAGAGTGAAACAAAATGTCATGTTTATGTAAAGATTTTTAGCATTGAATTGTTCTTATTGTTCTATGTGTACGTCTAAATACAGCATTCTAGGATATTATACGAGAGAAAAAAAATTTAAAACTAAGTAGAGCATGGGTATATGTTTTGTTAGGGCTTTTTAACGTGATACCTGAATAATGATTAGTGTGAGACAGAGATTTTGTTAAGTTATTTAGTCTGAAATTATTAAAATGTCATCCGAATTCTGGAATCAATATTTAAATGTAGACTCGGTACCAGAACCGAAATGTTTTGTTATTCGACCCATCACTAAAGTCAATATGGCGCCACATTTGAATATTGTAAGCAATATGGAGATAATCTGAGATGTTTAGTTTGACAGCAGCTGTGTGGAAGGTGGATAGTCTCTTCTAGCTTGTGCCTCTTCACGTATATTTTTCTAGAGTTTTTGTTTTTAAAGTTATTCAAGGTCATGGTATAGCTTGTTGACTTTTATGCGTATTTTCACAAATTTATATTTTCAAGGTCGATGTAGTCTGCATCTAATATGGGGAATGGGTGGTCGCCTATTAAGATTTTTGAGGACAAGATCAAAAGGGCATAGGTCAGGAGAGCAGCATTTGCTCTCCTGATGCTGGGTCACATGCTAGTTACCTGGGTTGCTGATCCCTCTCGTCTGCTCTGGGAAAAATTGGCAATTTCTGAGGATCCTTTTTTAATAATTTTTAAATAAATTTTTTTGAATTTTAGGGGTTTTTGGGGTTAAGAGGTCTCTGGGGTCAAAGTCATGGGTCGGGTGTAAAAAAATCAACGACATCCAAGATGGTGGTCGATGGTGTAACAGCATGGTGGTTCCTATGCTCCTATCCCAAATCCCGGTGGCCGTCAATGTCCATTTCTCTACTACTAACATTTATATGTAATATTAATTTTCAAACAGATTATATGATAGCTTTTTGAAGTAACACTACCAGTAATAATATTAAATACAGTACATCTTACACACAAACACACTAGTACCAAATGTCAGTCTCATACAATGGTAACACAATTCAACTTCTTCACTGTAATGCAGTTTTAAAAAATAAAATTTACTGCATTTTAAAAGTTCACGTGATTATTTGGAACAGCACTCATTACTTTTGTAGGATTAAAATATGTTTCTTCCTTCCATGATCTGCATGATGCTCTTAGCTGTTTTTAGGGACAACATTTTATGGTTTTAGATTTTACTTTTTTTTTTTTAATGCTCCATATACAGTGGATATTCTATCTACGTTTTTTAGGGGACTGTCAAAATTTTCTGTACATACTGGGTTTTGGTAGATAAGGAACTGAGATATACATCAATAAAATACATCTTCTAACCTTATGTAAGTTTGTGTTGAATATATTTAGAGCTGTACATTTCTGTTAATAAAATTTCACTAATAAACGGAATAAAAATTTGAATTTTAAAAACATCATATTAATGTAAATATAATGTTTTACTTCAAACTGTCCAAATATGAATACAGTGGAACCTTGCTATAATGTTAACTGACAATGGTGAGAAATTATAATGGATTATTGTATTTGATGCCTGCCAACAGCCAGCGATACTAGAGCCCATGAGGGCGCTCACCATGCATATGCGCAAAGAGTCTCAGGTCTGAACTTTCCAAACTGAATATTATTTTTGCAGTGTAAAAAGTCTAATTTTATTTTAAGGGTTTGAAATGTTTTAGATTGTGTTTTCATACACCACTGTGAAATCATTAATCTAGGCATGCGCTAGAGTAATTGCGCGCTGGGAGCACCCAAGCAGAGTTAGCTAGACATGACAGAGTAAGTAATTTGTGTCATTGTTCCTCTCGTGTCTCACCCGACGCAATCTATTGGCGTTCCCACGTGGGGCCAGTGTGTTCATCCGCGTCGGCAATTGCAGCACCCATGAACGCGAGCGCAAGTTACTTGGACATGCCGATCGATCGAGGCATGTATCTTGGGAGATTCAGTGAGATCAAGTTGTTTGGGGGCAGTATGTGGGAACAACCCTTGTGTTAATGCACATCCGACAACGTTTCTCTGCCGTCAGAAACATGCCTGTGCACGTGCACCGAATGTGACTGGACAGGAACAAAGTGGGCGCAGTGCCAACAGTGTAAGGACTCGCATTTATAATGCATAGGGCCTGTGAATTTACAACCTTCCGTGATGGTGTTATAAACTCTCTGACGAGTGCCATAAAACGAACTGTGCTGAGATTGTCTCATAGCAAACAGCAGAGATGAAACCCACGCCACCGCCAGTAGACGTAACGTGCACATCACAGGACTTAACCGGGCCAGATAGCAATGTATTATTGCCAATTTTCGCGGACCGTGACTCCGAAGACCCAGGTACATCTCTAGCAGTGTGTGAGGAAAAGTTGAACAGACACTGTGTACATAGAGAATACTGCATGGAAGTCATCGCCAACCGACTGAGAGGAAATGCAGCCACATGGTGGAATCTAGTTAGAGATTATCGTGTGACGTGGGAGGAGTTTTGCGATAGGCCATTGGGAAGGTTTGACACAGAAAGGAGAAGCCGTGCAAGCCCAAGTGCGGTTGTACCATGAACAATGTGAACGCAAAGATACACAAGAGTTCATACAGCATAAATTAGGCTTGTTAAAATGTCTGAACGCAGGGCATCCGACATGCGGAGTGTTAGAAATCATTGTCGCTCTGTCAACACCAGACATTACGCAGTATTTGAGGAGAGCAACCAGAGTGAGTGTAGAACAATTTACACGGGGAGCGAGTTTGTATGAGCAGGACGTGCCAGCGGGGCAGGCATACCAAGCCCCGAAGCTGAACTTCCAGATGTAAACACCTACCGCGATGCCAGATGTTACGCGACTACCACCAATGTTTACACCCACGAGACAGAACCGTGGCCACAGAAACTTTCATCATAAACCGTAAAATAGTTACCAAGGCAACAAGTTGGTAAACTAAGTCGGGAAGTTGGTGAAACAGCACCTGCACCAATCTCACTGCCAGGTCGTGACAATCCATCTAATTAAGGTGCCAAAGTGTTCTAAGTGACTGACAGTACCGTGAAAGCTTTAAGGGTCTGTGTTGAACTCGGTGAGAATGTGATCACCGTCATTGACACTACTGTGAGCCATAACTTTGTACAAGCAGGTCTAATGCAATCGATAACAACTAGAGTGCCGCCTCGATGTCTGCAATTCGCCACCATGCATCAACAAGGCAAGGGGAGAAGTGTCATGCACGTAACGGTAGGGATCCGAGAGCTGCGTACCAAGCACAATGTTTACATTGTGCTGGACGTATGCGAAGAAATTATTCTGGGACTGTCGCGGCTTATTGACAACCACGCTGTAATAGAGCTACGCCTGAATCATCTGCATGCGTGGGCACGTGGCAGGTGGACCATATATACCGAGGGACAATGCTGCCGACAAAAACTGTCGTGCCACTTGCTGACTTCAAGTACGAGATGTCCACTACACGTCAACAATGTCTGCAATATCCGCTGGACTAGTATACCAGTGTGTTCCACACCTAGAGGAAGCTGCAGCATGCTGACATCACAGAACATGCGATCATCACAATGCACGAGGACCAGGTGTACTCCAAGCCACAAGACCCATGTATTTTCTTTTGCTGCGTCATCAACCAGCAGGTATGTGAAATGTTACATGACAGTGTGATTAAACCTACACATAGTCTCTATAATTCAGGTATCACACTTGCCCCTAGGAAAGATGATGATTGGCGATTTAGTGTTGATTTTCGCCCTTTGAACAAGATCACTGTAAACATACCATCACCAATCATTAATTTGAAAGACACTTTGTCAACATTAGGGGCAGCCACCATTTTCATCTTGCTCGATTTAAAGTTTGGATATCGGCAACTGCTTTTACCACACCAGATGGACGTAGATTTCATTTAGCTGCCATGCCATTTGGTTTAAAGTGTGCCCCTGTAATATTTCAAAACCTAATGGTTAATGTACTGGATGGGTACATAGGAGACTTTGTGATGGCGTATTTGGATGATGTACTGGTTTGATCTAACAGCTGGGAAGATAATTTGCACCATTTGAGCCTTGTGTTTGAACGGCTCGAACATAAGCTTACGTGCAAAGTTGACAAGTGTAAGATGGAGTAATTCCGCCCCTACCCTACGACTTGAGTTGTGACCCCGGCGATGGAATTGCGCATTGTCCGGAGCAGAATCTCCTGGTGGCTTGATTTGCAATGTCTTGCCCAGTCTGATATTGCCAGTGCGTTTTGCGTCCGCACACCACACACCTCATGGTTTCTTGTGACCCTTGCCTGCAAATTTCCTGTTGACACTGCTCATGTGCTTGTAAATGTTCTATTTAGACTGCTTTGTAAATGTTGTCTGTTTGGAAAATAATGTGTTCGCACGTTTCATAGAGAATACGACCTTTTTGATCTGGTGGCCTTTTTAGTTCGGTATAACATTCCGGATGAAAACTTACATGCACACTGTACACAAATTACGGTTCCATTTCCCGTTCCTGCACACATAATTTGTTTCACACACCTGCCATCCTGCCAATGCGTAATTACATTTATTGTGGAACTGAAATTGCCTTGGCAAACCTAGCTCATTTCGCGTGGGTTGTACTTTGCCATAGTCAACACACAAAATTGCTGGTGTACCACCTGAGGTACAACTCCACTTTTGCCCACTCGGGCTCTGTTTGCCGCCGTTATTCTTTTTTGCGAATTTTCAATTTCTGTGTTTCCCTACACGGACAAATTATTTCTTCAAAGGGGTTTGTACTGGTTGTGGGTTGTACACACGTCAAACATAACAACCTCACTTGTCCTGTGCTTATACACCAATTCAAATGCTGCCGAACAGTATCTCGTATCTTTGCTTACTGTGGAGAGCGGGCTTCAAGGTCGAACATTGTGTTGTTACGCAGCTGGCCCTCGGTCGCTCCTCGCGGGGGGGGGGGGGGGGCGGATATTTACCATTTCTTGCAGAGCCTCTTTTCCCGCTGAGGACACGTGTTCCAGCAGCGCGCATGACACACGTGTTTTCCCAGGACACTGCTTGCTTTGAAACTGAAAATTACTTGAAAAAGTTTCTTTAAAATTAGTTGTGGCTCTTGACTTATGATTGCCACACAACAGCTTTGAAAAGCTTTGCAAAAATGCTCTTGATAAATGACTGTTCAAATTTTGTAGACTTTCGAAAGTCCGTGAAAAACCCTTAAAATTTTTAATTATTTTCGAAAATGCCCAGAAAAGTTTTAAAAATTGATTCAATTGACTGTTGCACTTTAATTTCGTTACTGCCCAATGGAAAACACTGAAAAAGTTAATTGTTTATTTTTAAAAAGTATGAAAATTTTATTACTGAAAAATGCTGCAAAATTTTCCAGAAAAGTTCCAGAAATAATTAAATTATGATTGATTTTGTTTCTTAATTGCTGACTGGTATTGCTTGAAAATACCACCTTACTTGTTGTGATACCTGTTGCCAATTACTGTACACGTTGATAACGCTTCGTACATTTGTTTACAAAACAATCTCGCACATTTGCCATGCTGTGTTGTATACAGTTACACTTTTACATATAATTTACACTTGCAGTGTCGATTGGATGTGTTAAACTTGCATCTGTTAGCTTACAGTTGTGTATTTTGCATTACGTGTTGTCACGTCTAACCAGTGTATATTTACATAAGTTAAAATGTCTGATGATGTTGAAAGTAAATAACCCAGATTAAAGGAATGTTTCGACAGATGCAGGCCCTCACTAGACATCAGTTGACGAGCGTTATTTCCAACTCGATTCACTGTACGTCTGTTGATGTAACACATATGCACTCTACAGTGTAAACAAATCTGACAACTTGACCAATGAATATTTGTACTATTAGTGTGACAAATAAACACATGAATGCTAGGTTTTATTGATGTTGACTGTACTTTCTTAATTGCATTGTTATAGAGAGGTGTCTGAAGGTCTCAGGTTACTCACCAATGACTATAGCTGTTCGTTCTTAAGCACTGCCACACTGTTACTTTTGTCACGTAGCCTATTGGCCACGTGTTGCACTGAGCAGACTACCGACGTGGTGTTGATGCTCTCTTGCACTCCGAAGTTCTACTATTGTTTGATTCGCCCATGTTGGGCAAACCATTTGACACAGGAATGTGGCTTGCTGGTGTAGACTTATGTTCTATTCACCCGAGTTGGGAAAGCCCCTTGACGTGCGGCGCCTCCAGAGATGCTGATGGTGTGTTCATTTCCTGTTTGAGAGCAGGTGGGAACAAAAACTGATGATGGGCCCGGCGCCACGTTCGGTGTAGAGAACGATTGTTGATGCGAAGCTGTCGGCCACTTCGCACGCCTATATTACAAATTAAGTTACGCTGCTTAAGGGAGGCAGGCCCCGTAAATGCAAAACATACTTAAATACACTTGTAAATTTGAAGGCTGCTATTAGGCCGCAGTACCCGATGAACTCAGGAGAGTTAAATGCAATAAAATATGCCTAATTATGGTATGACTGTTTTATTACCGGTAAGGTACACTGGAATGTTACTGCACTTGTGACTGTGTACCTTAGTTAAGCGGACCCGGCACTCTGTACCTACCTACAGTCGCTACTGCTGGAAAATAAGGCGTAGGCCTTAAGTTAGAATTACGTAAAAATGCATCCCACTCGTTAAGTCCTGGTATGCCGCTTCATTTTCCATGGTCAATTTAGTTTAACGGTCAACCTTTTCTTGCATACATTTTGCCAGACATTTCCCCAGTATTATGCTTCTGCTTAAATAATTTATTTCGCCCTTGTGGTATTTTTCAAACTTCGTCTAGGGGAGAGGAGAAAGATGGTTAGGTCACATGACCATGCAACTTTAGTCAAGCTCCATCCGCCTATGTTTATGGTGTTCCACTGTAATTTCTGTATTATTGCTATGCACAATTTTAAGGGATTTGTTTTGATCTATGTATTTTAAGGGTATTTTCATGTTTGAATATTTTATGACAATTTCATGGGAACCCACGTTACTAACCTATGCCAAGTCAATATCTGCGCCATCCATGCAGTTTGAGAGTTTACGTGCGTTAAATCATGTGCCATACAGTTTATTTTAGGGTTTTAAGTGTGTGTCATTCTGGGTTCAATGTATTTTTCGTGTAATTGATGCTTTTTACACTTGACCCTGTGGTCATGTTAATGTTAGATTTTACCGCCATCAGGCATGCTGCACACCTGCAATCACTTAAATCGTAAAGAGGATAATTTTCTCTCTCGGAATAACATTTTGTCTAAATGTAACTTGCAGTTTTCAAGAAGAAATATTGCAATTTCATCTGGTCTGTTACGAACATTATCCGGCGGCATCCGCGCCACCTAAGCTTGTTTTCACATGTGTGTGTTTATGGAGAATATTCGTCTCATGCCCCATCATCTTTTAAGGGTCTTTATGTATTTTGTGTAATTTTTGCAATTTGTGTATGGTGCAATTACTTCCGTTCTAGCCGGCTGTGTGTATAGGCCGTCACCACACTACCCATATGCTGGCGGGCGTGCCCAGACGAGTTTGCGTTAGTGATGCCAAGTAGTCATATGTGTTAAAATGTTTTCATCAATGGTTTCATTTGTAATTCACAGTGGCCTGTCTTCAGGATAAACCGTCAGTCCACCCTAGCAACTGTCTGCCCTCTTCCCTTGTGAAGGCTGTGCTTTCACACACCTTGGTGAGATCATCCATTTAGTTGTGTGCTAGATTAATTGCGGGCTGGAGAGCATCCAAGCAGAATTGTCTTGTCATGACCGAGATAATCATAATTTCATTGGCACTTTAACGTGTATGCATAGTAACAATAAAAGCAAGCATCAGTAACCTACCTCTTTTATTAAGTAGTGACAGTGTCCTAGCCACATGTATTTTATCAAGTGATTATTTTTAAAGTATTCCCAACATGTTTGTAATATGCACGTGTGAGACAGATACACAGAACCCACAGCATCCCTGAGAACCCTGAGTCTCAATAGTGCGGTGATTGGGAAGCACCGCTGGCACCCATATAACCAGTCAGTATTTGTGTCATTGTTCGACTTGTGTCTCACCCGGCGACATTATGGCCCGTCAATAGTATTAAGTAGGATTAAAGTTGAACTGTTGTTTTCAGTTTGGTTGTTTTAAATAATATGTGAGACAGTGTGTTGCAAATAACATGCAACACAACAGCTGCATTGTTATTGTGAACTGTTAATAACTGATGTTGATTGAAAGGAAAGTTGCTGTGAAGGTAAGGCATGTAATGTGTTAATGTTAGGGTTGAAATGATGAATTAACATGTAATAAAATAGGCCTGGGTGGAAGAAATTTTCTTTAAAATACTGTAGGTTTTTGGAAAAATGTCCCCTGTTGACATTAAAATTGAGATTTTCAAAATGTTTTACCGACAGGATTTGAAAAGTTGGCAGGCATGGATCTACCTTCTTCTATTCCGTGGTCTCACTACACAATGTGCATAGGCATTTTTACAGTGTTTCGATGTTTTAAAATCAAGTTCCATTTTTAGTTCAATGTAAAGATGATACATTTTTACCTTGCCATTTTTCAATAACTTCCAGTCAGTCAGTTCTTACTCTACGTGAAACGGTGCCTCGACTCTGGTATTCCACCCCCGACACTGCCCTTATGTATATTCGCGCATGCCACCAACCACCTAAAAGACGACGAATTGTGCCTGAGCTCCTCGACCCCACCACTGCAACACAGCCTTATCACGATAATTACTACAAACCATATACCATACAGTAGCCGGGACGGAATGATATTTCGACCTGTGGTGGTGTGGTGAGGGGGGTAGTGTGGTGGGCACCAGGAGGCCGCACACGAGCTAAGGTTGAACAGACTATGGATTCCTTGCGAGCCCTCTGTTTGGATAACAAATTCCCTCTGACCCACTACTGCCAAGCTATAAAGGATCAGCCATTGGAGAATGGCTGAATGAATATATTAAAGGTTCAGGCGATCTTCCCCATGCACACATATTGCACACTTCATACTTGCAAGCACTGAGAATGGAGAAAGAGGAAAAAGTAAAAGCTATTGTTAAGGACCAGAATGAAGTTGTGCTTTATGACAAAACTACAAATACTAAGGGTGAATGTATCTTCGTGATTTTGTTTAAAATTGTTTTCGGTAGCAGTGATTCCAAGTTGATGGTTACTAGTTTGAAAGTACTGAACAGTGCAAATGCAACAGTGTGTTCAAGAGCAGTAGTCGAAACATTAACTAAGTATGATATAAAGTATGAAAATGTGCGTGCATTTGTTTTTGACTCTGCTAGAAATGTGAACAAATGTGACGAGTTATTGAAAGTTTTGGTTTGTGATAATATTTTGTATGTCCAGTGTTGGCCGCACAAATTTCATTTGGTTGGGAATGTTTGGTGTTCAGAATTAACAACTCAGAACGAATGTGTGGTAAAGGCTAAGATTTGTTTCTTGAATACAAGAAAGAGGATGCACCATTATCTAAGAGTTCAAGGAAAACCTCATTGAAACCCAAGTTGTTCTCATCACCTCTACTAACTTGCTGAAATGCATGGTTTAAGTCAGTGCAATGCCTAGATGAATACTTGAACACAATTGCGGAGTTTATCAAGCAGCACAAAGGTGAGATTTGTGATGCTACATAGTAGTTCCAAAACATGTCAAATGATGCAATTTTAGTTTCATAGTGCAAGGCCAAATTTGTGGTTGAGCACTGCAAAAAAAAAAAACAGTTGATTTGGTAGAATGTTTGGAAGGCTCTTCTTACCCGTTAGCACACAAGCTCATGCAAAACCTACAGATTTGAAGAATGGCTAAAACTTGTGAGTGATCGCAGTTTCGGTGACAAGACTGTAAAACTTCTTAAAAATACTGCATGTAGAAAAGCAGCAACTGAAGCAACGCTCGCTGCAGCATGACAGAAATCTTACCTGAAATTGTCTTCAATGATGGGAGGGGATCCTGCCAAGACATTCTATGAGGAAATAGGGTCCTTGTTCACCCACGAAGTATCATTGCAAATGCAAAGGGGATTGATTCTACTACTTTACAGGCTCGAATCAAATTGTTTCCGTTTCTGTGTGATGTACCAGTTCAACAATTTATGGAGGGTTATGCTGCTACAAGATCGTCATTTCTTGAGGCAATTGCTATGGAAATTGATATCCCATTTTGTTGTCATTGAGAGGATTGTTCTGATTATTCAGCAGACTCGGTTAAGTGCATTTGGATACCAGTGTCCAACATAGATAGTGAACGTGCCTTTTCAATGTACAACAACATGACAGATTAGCACACATCAATTTGGGGGGGGGGGGGGGCAACATGGAAATTATGCTTAGCCTTTGCTTTGGTTCAGAATCTGAATAATTTGATGGTTTAAATGTTCTAGACTAACTATGTAAGGTGCTAATACAACTGAACATCTTTTGTGGTATTTGAGACAATTATTTTCTAACACAACATTGTATTTAACCAAAAACCAATTTATTTAAATTTTATATAAAAATATTAGTGACAATTTTAAATTGTTACACTAAATAACTTTTAATGTGATAGATTTAGGCCTAATCATAGATCTGGCAAAACTTGGTGTACACATCCTCTCGATTTTAATTCAAATAAAATTAATTTTTGGCTAAAATTAAATGTCATTTAATTTTTTTATTAAATACAAAATATTTTCATGCCATCGGGTGACGAGCAATGAGACGAGCAATAACACAAATACTTACTGGTAATTTGGGCACCAACAGTGCTTCCCAATCACCGCACTATTTAGACTCATGGTTCTCAGGGATGTTGTGGGTTCTGTGTGTCCGTCTCACCCATGCATACTTACAAACACATAGGAAATATTAAACTTTTAATAAAATCACTGAAATAAACAATAGATAAAACATATGTGGCTGGGACACTGTCACACTACTGAATAAACGAATTGAGTTCACTGTAAACGTGTTTTTATTGATATTATTCTTGCACATCAACGTGCCAATTAAATTATTATCTCGGTCATGACTAGGCAATTCCGCTTGAGTCCTCCTCAGCTCGTAATTAATCTAGCACATGCCTAAATGGATGATCTCACCGAGGTACGTGAAAGCACAGTCTTCACAAGAGAAGAGGGCCGACAGCCGCTAGGGTGGACTGATGGGTTTTCTCTGAAGACAGGACACGGTGAATTATAAATGAATACCCTTTTTACACATTAACACGAATGATTACTCGGCATCACTAACGCAAACTAGTCGGGGCTCGCCCTCCAGCACATGGTTAGTGTGGTGATGGCTTATACACAGAGCTGGCTAGGAAGGGAATAATTGCACCGTACACTAATTACACAGTTACATTGACCCTTGAATGATACATGAAATAAGATGGGTCACGAGATGAATATTCACAATAAACACATACGTGTGAAAACAAGCTTTGGTGGCGCGGATGCCGCTGAATGACGTTTGTAGCAGACCATGTGGTTCAGGTGAAATTGCAATATTATTCGTGTTGAGCAAGTGATTCTCTTTACGATTAACGTTGTTACAGGCTTGTAACCTGTCTGATGGCGGTGAAATCTAACATTGTTGTGAGTGCGTGGTCAAGTACAAAAAGCATCAAGTTACGTGTAAAAATACATAGAACCCTGAAATAAATGATTGCACAGACGTTATATACCCTTAAATACAAACATAAAAATAAAGCTCTTAAAATTGTATGTAGCAATTATGCAGAAGTTACGCTGAAATGCCATAAACATAGGCAGATGGTGTCTGATTCAAATGTGTGGGTCGCGTGACCTTTCCAACATCTTTCTCGTCCTTCTCCTCGATTTAGTTAAAAATGCCACTGTGGCGTAAGAATTAGTAAAGCGGAAGCTAAATGCTGGGGAAAATGTCTGGCAAAATCGCATGCAAGCAAAGATTAACTGGTAAACTAAATTGACTATGGAAACCTAAATCAGTGAACAAAAGTTGTAATGTGCACGTAACAGTGTCTTACCTCCCCAGCTCTCCCTGACAGACTGTCCAGATACAAGCGACGCATGGACCTATCATGGCCGCCTATCAGGTTCACATAAGCGGAAGTGCTATGCACGTCGAGTGAAATATATTATTGAAAATAAAATGGCACAAACTAAATTAGATATTTTTTACATTTTTATAATTTTGTTACGAATTTCAATAGTTCTTTAATGTCTCTCCGTGATGGTGTTCATGCCAGAATATTAAGTGTTCTTAATCTTGACTATGCAGGCACTTTGAATTTTCATAACCAAACAATTAAAATTAGAACAAGCACTTTTACAGTGTTTAATATGTTTTAAAGACAATATAATACATTTTACCCTGAAATTAACATTTATGGACAGTTCAAAATAATTGGCCTCCTTGCACACATGCAGGACATGTGAACACCATCAACCTAAACAAATATTTTTCAAACGAAATGTGACACCAAAATTACAAATTTTATTTACCATTTTTCATTGGCCCTACGAATTAAGTCATTATTTTGGTATTTCAATCTGCATCAGTCCACCCTCACTGCTGACAGTAAAAAAAAAAATACGAGGATGGACAAAAAGGAACTGTTCCTTCAAATTTTCCAACGAAATTTCCTTATTTACAGAAAACCCTCTATACATTTGCATTACCATGAGATACAATCAGAAGTTATTTCACTACTTTCACAAGGTTATCTTATTCTTTTTCCCCATTTATAAGCTCCATCCATAAAATGTCTAGTCGAGTCTCTGATCTTGAATACAACTTCATCAGTTCAGTCACATGTGGCTGCGAGCAAATAGCCTTATACTCTCTGCCAGCCCTTTCTACAGTGCTAACAGGGAGCAGATTGGCTTTGAGAACAGTGTCTTGAGTACATGTAAGTTGTTTCTCGGTGCCATCCTTGGAAGATATGTAATGTGGGTTCAAACAGGTAAGTACTTTGGTCAATGTATATTTCTGAGGAGACCTCTGCACAAGTTTAGCCACAAAATATTGCAAGGCAGTTCAACAATCTTTGCAAAATCATAGCAAATCCTTCCCAGAGACGTCACGTTTGCCAAGATCTGCTCGAGTACCATATCAAAGGTCTACATTCTTAAAATCCTTGATAGCTATAAAAGATTTACTATCATTCTCCTTTAGAACATCTATTTTATGAAGTGCAGTTCTTTCAATAATTTCTTTCTTCACAATTTTAGACATTGCCATCTTTACTATAACAGTCAAACTGTCAGAAAGGAATGGTGCCATTGGATAATCTAAAAAATTCTAAAAAAAATGGCTCTACGTAATTCCCACAAAATTTTTTTAGCAAAAAGAAGTTTATCTTTCATTGCCATTGATACTACTGAAAAACTGTTGCAAGATGGCTTCTTAGCAATTCCTTACACTGACTGTTGATTTGTTCCACGCTTCCCTCCCAGTCCGTTCTCCTTGTCCACAGCACTCAACAGATACGTCAAACGTATGTTCATTTTGGACCTCGACTGCATCAGTGGTGAGCATAGATGCGTCATGAAAATTAAAGTGTATATTGTGTTCGTAATAACAGTTCTTTTGGACCAAGTGTTAAAGTAGGCAGTGAGTGTTTTGCATTTATTTTTTAATGTCCCGTTTGTTTACATCAAAATTTAAACACTGCATTTTTAACGCATCAAAGTGAGTAACGAGTATGTTGACATACTAGCGTATAACATTCTACAACCGCTCATATTAAATTCTAAGTGTGTTATTGTGTTTTTTCATAGGGTTCTTGTTCATTATTCACTGTCGTGTATGTGTTCCCAAATACTTTGTGCCATACACGACGTGCACAGGTCACGTGACGTATGTAAACAAGGTAGGTGAGTGGAAATGCCACAACCTGAATTTATAATCATTGATCTGTGTAAACGTTTGTTAGTTTTCAGAGTACTTATGTATTATTAAAATTAAATGTCATGCATAATAACGTGCAGAATATTGAGCCATAGTGGACAGCATCAGTCTGTATCAAACAGAACACTGAGGTTAGGTTGCTTTTCACCTTAAGTTCGCCGCCACAAGGCGCGACCAAGTGGCGAGTTAACCTCACCGTTTCATAATATGTAATCAAGAAGTGTTTTAAATGGCAGCAACGTAATCTACGTCATCCAGTTAGCGGATTGGCCTATTAAGTGTAATGACGGAATTGTAAATTAACACACTCGTGCGCCAAGGCAAGCCACTTGTACACTGCTAAGTATAAGTACATGGTAAGTCTACTTTCTTAAGTTTCATATTTTTGTGGCTTTAAATGTTTGCCAAGTATTATGTAAGAGTTCATAGTATGTTTCACGTCACAATCATTCATCCAGCATCAATAATTTTACTACCTCAAATAATAATATGTAAATAACGGTACTTTGATAGAGAGGTGGGAATGGCCAGTTACTCAGAGGGCAGCGCATCATAGCCAAGGCTGTCGTGATCATCTCACCCGTCGAGCGGATGAGCACGTTTCAAGTTTATAACCAAACATGTAGGGTATCAATAGTTAATACGTAATCTAGGAATGTATTCAAGTTTATTTTCACCAGGAGAGTGCCGCTCGAAAACCCAGCACATTATTAAATGTCTGGGACATATTATACATGTAATTCTTTGTATGGGCATTCGCACCTTTTATCTGCTTCAGAGTACTCCGCACTTTACTGGAGCATGAGAATATTTGTGCCTCATACAAGAGAAGATCATGAATAAAATTGATTGTTGCATAAAGTACGTCATCTTATTTGTTCTGGTCGCCTACTGACCACTTAACCTATGAAAGTATAACATAACAAAGTCTTAGCATGAGAAAGGCCTCAACAGCTCCCGTCGTACGTTTAGATGAGTGTATCGAGGGAGCTCTGATGTCCTCGACTAGACCAGGCACTTAGATTTTATAGATAAAGGATAACATAGGTGATGCTGGAGCATGAGGAGGCCAGATTCAGTGCGAATGACCCACGACCCCACTTCATCATCGTGTTCTCAGCTGAACGAGGACTGGCGTCCACCTGGTATAAATTAAATCTATAGTCGTGCATCCTTCATGATTCGCAATTCCCTGATGCCCTGACCTACATCACGTCAAGTGGCTATGCCCAACTAGGGACTTGTTCACATTATGCCATTTAACAAATGCCAAGTGGCAGGCCCGAGCGTGTGGAAAATAACGAACATGCACCACGAACACCAGTACCCTGCTCATCAAACATCAGTGTTCATTATTCCTTTGTATTAGGTGTCCTTATCATGTAATTTTCCACGTGTTTCCCATGTCCGCGCAACCACGTACAACCACATGCGTTATGAGTTAGTATCCAAATTGAATCCTAGAGTTCACACCATTTTGCTACTGGCAAAACATTACTTTCAACGATCATCACATCAGGAAGACGTCCGAAAATTCTACAGTAAAGGAAAATCTGGGAAAAATATAACAGTACGTTTTGGCGCCAAGAAAATCGACATTGTCCAACAATTCAGGAAATCTTCCATCTTGGAACAGCTACCATGGCTGTGACGTCAGCCAATGCCACCATTTTGGGACTCTTCATAATCGAGAGGAAGTGACCACCAGCCTTCCACCCCTCTGGTCATGCCGCATCGTGTCGCCAGGACCACCCCTTCCACGTCGCGCAGCATGGATGACAGCCGCGAGAAGCCATGTGGCTCCAAACATAAACAAACCGGGAAGATGGAAGCATCACAGCTACCTCGACGCATTCGGGACCATGGACATTAGGACTTGCGAACAACGAACGGAGAATCAACACCATTGTATGCCAAGTGCTTATGATGAACACCACATCTGAATCTGCCGCTAATTGACTTACCAGGAGAAGACGAGTGTGTGCAGCGAACCTGCTGCTCTCCAACGATTGCAGCAGGAGTGGGACAACGCTAATTTAGACATCAGTGATGGTCTATTAGCACGGACAATTTCTGGTAATCATGGCGAAGTGTGCACGCACTGTATGCGACTTGTACAAGCTAAAGGTTTCATCAACCCCATCTGCCCACCCACACTTTGTCCGTATGCAACTGCGGAAACGAACAGTCAACCTCAACTTTCGACACTCCGCAACATTTTGAGGAAGTGTGCCAACATCTCACATTGTGACAGACGTGGACCAACGAATTTTGTTTGTGGACAATGTTTCCGCTTGTACCATGAATAGTGCATTTCCGCACGGGAACTGGAAATGTTATGCAACCAACACTACATCCGCTGTGTGCGTTATTACCCGGACTCCAACAACAGAGACACACGTGTTCTTAGCTGAATATTCGGATGGGAGCAACAGCTGAACATCAACCACTTCAACAGCCAACAGAAATATGTGGGGACATTTTCCGAAAAATCGCAGTGGGGAAATATGAGGTACCACAACTGACAGCGCCACGTCAACACACCATCACCATCGCGGATCCACAACCTGTGGAGACCCTGATCGCACATTCTACACCGTTACTGCAAGAGATGCCAAATTTATCGGAGAGAAAGAATACACCAGAAACTCAGAGAGTCAGATCAACAACATTATACGCCAACATAATTTCAGTCGCTCCCTACCTACTCAGGAACTAACGACGATCCGATCACCTTTATAAAGGATTGCGAGAGCAATCTTCATCGCTACGGAGTTAACAAGGAAGGTTGGGGTAACTGTGCTGGGGAAAGATTTTTTGGCGATGCCAGATCGTGGTGGAGAGGTATGACCCACAATGGTATGATGTGGGAAAAACTCTGCCACAGCTTCACAAGCAGGTTCGCGAATACATTTACGTCACTTCAAGCAAGAAGTCGCATCGTACTAGAGGAACAGAGAGAAGAGTCCCTCTACAATTTCGCGACTCAAAAGATCATCAAGTAAGAGCACATCACCCAGACTTAACAATTAGAGATGTTTTGGAGGTAGTCGCCGGGTCTGTGCATCTGGAGCATCGCGCCGTGCTGCACCCGCGATACACACAACAGACAGTGAGTTCATCCAGACTGTCATGCTGCTCGATGCTAACATCACTGCTCAACGACGTCAAGATCGTGTTAGTGCTCAACCACACCATGAACAGAGCTCTTCAAGTGTGAAAATACAGGAACAAAGTGAAACAACAAACAAAATCACCTCTCAAACGTCAACAAATGACAACCTCAAAAACTAGAACATCGGAATCAATGTTAACAAATGTTTCAGCAACACGCCCTTCCACAAGACCCCGCCAGGCACCTCATCCATGCCGATGGTGCGGAGGTCTCCACTGGAATCATGGTTGTCAGACTTGGGCCCAACTACGAACATCTGAGAGGAAACTCGCATCAAGGCCCGACGGGAAACGGAAAGAGGGGGTAGAGCAGCCGGACGCTACTCACCCCGCAACAAATAAACATAACCTAGAACCAACTCCACAACAATTACTTATCCATGTCCGAGATGCACTTAACACCTTGGGACGTGCAAAAGTACTCGCTACAATCAATCTCAGGAGTGGTTACTGGCAAATTCCGGTCCGACCAACTGACCGCCATATAACCGCCTTCACAGCTCCTGATGGCCACCGCTTCCAGTTTTGTGCAATGCCGTTCAGACTGAAGTGCGCGCTGTCAACATTTCAAACCATGATGGTCAAAGTTCTGGACGGTCTCGTGGGGAAATGTGCTTTAGCCTATCTCGACTACGTAATTGTATGGCCAGAGTCTTGGACAGAACAACAGCAAATGTCACAGTGGCATGCCAAATATCCAATTCCTGAGGCACATCATGGACGAAAATTGAAGTAGATAGACACCGAAGCAACTGAAATTGATTGAGGAATATCAGACACCCACAACCCGCAAACAAGTAAGCAAATTTTTCGGCCTTGTGAACTGGGAGCGGGAATATATTTCAGAATTTGCCCTCATCATGGCAACGCTCGCCACACTCATGTCACCGAACATCAGATTTAAATGGCAAGCTGAACAACAGACCAACTTTGAACAAACCAAAATCGCCTTCAAACAATGCACATCACTCACCAGGTATGATCCGACCCGACACCTGTACGTTCAGACAGATGACAGTGAGAAAGGCTTGTGCAGTGTAGTGTTTCAGCTCGCAGATTACGAGACCCGCTGCATCCTGGACTTCGGCGGCGCAAAGTTCGGCCTGGTAGAGCAGCGATATGACGTCAACGAGAGAGAATGTCTGGCGGTAGTGTGGAGCTTCAAGAGGTACAGAGCACTCCTGGAGTACCAGCGCTTCACGCTCCGCACGGATAATTGCTGCCTACTGTGGTTGCATTCATTGAAAGAGAGCCGCAGCAAATTGACCCGCTGGGCGCCGTTACTCCAGTCGCGTGACTTCGAAGTGCAGCACGTAGCCGGAGAAGACAACCTACTAGCCAACCACCTCTCCTGCACACCAGGGAACACCATAGCACAAGACGAGGAGATGGGAAAACATCCTCTCCCCCCCCCCCCTAACACAACCGGCTAGAACAAATGCATAATCGAATATCCAGTGTTCCAATATAACGGCGCTGCCAGCAATACTCCCCTCTTGATCAGGTATATGCATTTGTGGTAGAAAAACAAACAGAATGCCCTACCGCTTCAAAATGGAGACAGTTGTGCGAACAAGAAGCACGGGACAGATGGCGGGTTGTTGATGATAGCGTCAAATCCCGAGTGGATGTAAACAGCGACAGGTGGCGTGTGTGTGTGCCGGCCGCCATGCAGAAAAATGTCCTAAATCACACACATTCAAACAACCTCATAGGACACCCGGGGACTGCACACACCAAACGCAACATCCTACGATATTTCTATTGGCCTGGTATGTCGGCGCACGTGCGGAAATACGTACGTGAATGTGTCACGTGCAACAGGTATAAGAGCAGGCGCAACAACAGCAACCAACAACAACCACCACGTTTACCAACCAAGCCATTCGAGACTTTCGCGCTCGATCTTATGGGGCCCGTACCTGCAGACAGCATAAGGAAAAAGATTTGTTGTGCTCGTTACCAACCTTTTTCCCCCATTGGACGGAAACCTATACAGTGTCAAGTGCCAGGGACAGAAAAGTGGTAAAAACCCTAGAGAATGAATTCTTCCCCTGCTGGGGGTACCCCAGGATCCTGCACACAAATTACAGGACTCAATTCACTGGCAGAGTATGGAGGGAATTTTGCACTCAATGGGTAGTCAGGCATCACACCACTGCTAATTAACGTCCACGTGCCAACCACCCCACCAAGCGCCGCAATCAGGAGTTCAAAACTTAAAAGTTAAGGTGACCCCATCCCCATCCTATCCCGTGATAAATGAAGGTTAGGGCGGGAGAGTTAGGGTAGTCGTTGACCCACCTGAGCTGTGGCAAAGGCAGGCTCAATATTATCAATTAAATTTGCAATGTGTAGCCAAAAGTACAAAATGCCAAATTCTACCATTTAAGGCAGCTTACCACCAAAGTTAAGCACGACCTCTACTAAACACTCACAAATCTAGGCCCATTATAATGCACAAACTGTCCAACACTAACCCCTTCCACTCGTTCCCGTCGAGGCTCACAACCTAATCCTGAGTATCATTTAAAACCTTTGCAGTAAAACTATCAACTTGAGTGGACGTCACAATTTAAATATTACGTTGTGACCATCCTGACTGCCTATGTTGCCCTCCCTCGTAGACTATTGCAGATCAAGTTAGCATGGTGGTCGTTAGCAGAATAAACCTGAGGGTGGTCAAAGCTCCTACCCTCCAATAGTCACATGGCCTCGTCCAATAAAAATTAGTCGTGTGGGAGAAGGGGAATGGGGGAAGAGACAGGAGAAGGGAGGGTGAACCAGCTGGTCATGGACATTGTCCTCGTGCGCTGGTGGCGGTGGCAAAGGTGCGAACCAAACATGAGAGCGCAGCACCGCTGCAAGACATTCAAAATCTAAACATCTATATTAGGGGGTGCCCGTTGTCAGGAGGAAAGACTACATTCAATAAGGACACTTATTAGTGTAGGACCTCTGTTCCTGGCAATGCGTTCCGAATTCCTAACCTTAAAAATTCTTATTCTAACAAATACACGTTTTTACAATTTTGTGGTATTCACATTCTCTTTCTTTGGGCAAAATATTAATCTTTACACACTGCCTAGTTGACCAGGTTCGGATTTATATTTTGGGGCATCTTTCGTCACCTAACCTTCCCTACTAAGCTAGCTGTTACTAATTTTTGCACACAATCTGCGTTCTCGCTAAACTATCACTTTCTACTAATTTCACTCTTAAGTGTCCTAGCGGGAGAAATAGTCAAATGTGGCCTCGGCCAAGTACTCAGTGTTGCTGGTGTTGGACGATGGCGCTTGCCGAGGCATCACTTTGGCGGTCATCCTCTCATTTGTTATGGAGTCTCTGTTTTTGAAGGCCATCGGTATGCTGTGGGTGCTCTCCAAGATGTAATGCACTGGTATGTAGATTGTGCACCTGGCACGCAGTGGGATAGCTCTGTGTGGTGGCACAGCTACAGGTCGGTGTGGCGGGACAGCTACAGGCGGCGACCCTGGGATGACAGCCTGGGTGATGTTGCTGTCACAGTGGGAGAACTCATGTCATTGCCTGGGTCATCAGCGCAGCTGGTTTGCTCTCTCTCGTACTTCTGTGGTGATTGGGACATGAAACTTGTGGGTGCTTTCCACTCCAGACATTGGAGGGGCTGTTACGACAGCGCCAATGCTCTCAGGCGTCCGGAATACTGTTTCAACATACTGTGCAGCATGTGTTACCCATTTAGTTTCCTCTCCAGCCACTGTTTCTCCCTCGGCATCGGTCACCTGCTTGATTGACGCAAGTTTCTCTCGTGGTGCACGGTGGGTTCCCTCCAGTTGTTCGTTCCTTATCCTTGCCGGTGAGGATTGGGAAGAATGGGATGGGTGGCAGGGTGCATGACCTCTTGTCCCAATCCTTAAGACATTTCCACTCCTTCTGGGGGTGGAGTATTCGGAACTGATCCTGGCTGTAATGGATACGTCGCCTCGTCCAAGTTGGTTTCCGTGGGCAGCACTCCTCCAGTGCAGGAGCGAAGGCTGGGGAGACATGTCTGTCAGTCGGCGGCGTTGTCTCGTGTGTTTCTTGGTGTTCAACAGCCAGGGATATGACAAGGGGTTGAACGGGTAGTCTGTGGCCACCTGTCCACGACCTTGGGGTCGGCTGGAGGTTCACTCGCCTCCATGATGGTGCTTCCTATGCTAACCCTATCGGCGGAGCTATACCATGAGCTCTTGGTAAGTGTGCTTTGCTTTCCAGTTTGGTGTCTGGATGAGTAAGGTACGAATGAGCTCTGTGTTGAAGGAAATATCCAAAGGGATACTCCTCTCAACGACTGACTTAGATACGTACGGTGGGATGGGAAGGAAGAGAGGATGAGTACCTGTTTCGGGTCTACTGACCTGAGGTCGGGGCGTGTGCCTCGCCCGCCTCTTGGATGGTCAGGGTTTGGTCTCCATGAGGTTCGTTGGGACTTCACATCAGGAGTCCTGGGTTTGAGTCCTGGTGCGGGCTCTGTCGGCTCGCACTAGCAGTGGTTTGTTGTAAGCGAGATTAGCACCTCGAGGGAATGGCCATCATAGTGGTACTGCCTACGGTGTATGAGATTATGTTGTCCCGGCTCCAGTACATGCTTGTACAGGGCATTGGGTGGTTTGTTCCCCCATTGTTAGCCCAGGCTAACACTACTTGGGGCTCGTGTGAGCTGTACATGGTTGTTTCTGGTTGTTGAGTAACATGGGGTGTTTAACTTGACTCCGCAAGTCTAATTACTTACTCCTCTGCAAGGAGGCTTGGAGGGGTGGGGGGGGGGGGGTGACTGGCTCGATCCAAGCCACCAAGGCTGAACTACTCTGTGGCTTACGCCCCATGTTGGACGCCAATTGACGCGTTAATATGTATAGATGGCAGAGAAACATGTATTCAGGAGTTGCAAATAGGAATTACAGACAGTAAGTCAGCGAGTATTGTAAATAACGTATTTTGAAACTGATAAAAAATGTTTATTTGGAATGTACGTGGCCTAGAAAACCATTTCAACTCTGTTTTGCAGTGTAAAAAAACACACGTTTAGTGTATGAAAATCCAACTTTGCCAAAAATATTTACGTTCTAAGTGTGTTTAATAATTGAATTGGTAATACCCACCTATTTATCACATTTCCTTTCGGTAAGGTTAAAACTATGTAATAATTTGAATATTTATTTCATACGAACAAATTTTAGTATCTTCCATTAGAACAGTATGTAATTAAAAATGGTAGTCTTGTAAGAAGTGAGTGAAGAAATTTTGACGGCTCTTAACATGGAGGTCTTGAGAGCCAATTCTCGTAAGAAGAGATACAACACAACACCATCTCATGAAAGAAAGTCTCTCCTAACCCTAGCCAATCCACTGGCAATACAATTAATGGAGCCCCAGCAGTATAACTTTGCCTAACAAAAACAAGGTAGGTTGGAATGGTAGCCTACATTGATCAGTCATTGTTTTCTTCATAGATAAAGCAGCTGTTTCACAATGATACTTTGCGGCCGTGCTACGTTTTTTGAACTGTCAAAATTTAGAGAACTTATGTTTGGTATTCTGAATGCAAGTGCATATTTTGATTTTTTACTTGCATTGGGTTTACAACCAGTATTTCATTTTTTTTTTTTTTTACATGTTTTGTGTGTGTACGATCTGTGGAAACGACCAACGCAAAACAACAAACAGAATAATAAATTTATCTTTCTTCAGGTAGCGGAAAAATTGCTATTGTCATTTTCCATCTGGCGATAAACAATTCCCACATTTCCACTATCCGACTTACTCCAGAAAAAAATGTAATGCTCTTTTTCTAAATAAAAATTTATAAGCTTTCTTAGTTCGAAAACTGACATGTGAGTATTGCACATTTTTGATATCCAAATTTTAAATGATATAATTTTTAAATTTAAATCATTGCAGAATAGGGATTTTGTATATTAGAAAGTGAATTTTTAATACTTTGATGGTAAGCACATTAATACTGTAAATATATAAGCAGGGCATGGAAGTTAATGTATATTTCAGCCAAGACAAGGAATAAGCATATTTTTGCTTTGCAGGTCATACTAAGCAGACACATTTCCATGATGTATAAGTCTTCTCTAGGGGAAAACATGGTTTCTGGTCTGAAACACTGAACAAATGTTAGAGTATATTACATTTTTATTGTAAAATGATGGAAATTTTATTACTTGAAATTAAGTGTGAATGTTAAGAAAAATGAGTGTATGTGAAATTGCCGCGGGCAGTTTACATACGTTTTAATAATTTTTATTCATTTTACTGATTGGAAACTTTAAAAGTTGACAAGTCTGCATATTCTTTCTTACACAATACAAACAAAAAATATGTAAGCATTTTGGAACCAACGTAAAATAATATTACGTTACCATATTCTGTAAAAGCTTATTAAACGTGTTTATAGTATCAAATTTGTTAACTTGCGTAACGGAAATAATGAAAAAAGGACTCTTAATCTTCCCCAACGACTGGATGGCCATGTTGTTAGTGTGAGATGAAATTTTTTTGTGTGTGGGCGTATCGGCTTAGCATGTTCCGTATCAATCAGTTTTGTGAATAATGATTTTAAATGCAACAACTTAGAAACCCTTCAGGCAATCGCCAACGACAGCAAGACATTGTATGTGTTGCCAAAAGGTGTGAATGATATATTAATTGGAGAACTCTAAAGTTGTTCTGTGCTAGAAATGACTGGCCAATTGCTTGAAATTTCATCAAAATCAGTTGCAAAGAAATTACCGATAAATTATGTATGTAAATATTTGGAGTGTAATGTATTTATTAGAAAGTATGTTAATGTTACAGGTGGAATAATTTTTGTTTGGTCAATAAATAACAAACAGTATTGACTTCACCAAAACATTGAGGTTACACTGCTTGTTTGTGTAAGCCAAAACCACAAATGCAGCATGAAGTTTAATGTTTGAAGTTGTATTATATTGATGTACATGTCAGATCCTCATCTATTGAAATTCTGGATGTAAATTTTTTGTCAGTCCCCTGAAAAACTGTAGATAAGAGACTTCACAGCTCGCCACCCAACAAGGCAAACCAGGTTTAATTCTTATCGGGGCCACTCCTAGATTTTTGATGTGTGAATCATACTGTAATATAATGTGAATACACAAGTTTTGAATGTATGAAAATTCCCACTTTATTTATTTTCTATGTAAGTACAAGTATTTTACACTGGTGCATCTCCAAGATATAACAATCTTTACAGTATTCACAACAAAGTACTATCTGAGTATGTAACATTTTTAATTTATAATATAAGATCTATTTTCAAAATTACATTTCTTTTCACACACAATTAGAAATAGAAATTTTCATGGAAATGGTATTTAATATCAAAGAACATTAACAGGCGAAATGATTTTTAAAAAATGAATAGTTAACTCTACTGTCTACATCACACATTTTGTAGAAACTATCTAGGAAATGCAGTAATAGTAACATACCACAGAAGGTATTATTTTCAACTGTTTTCACATGCAAAACATCCAAATGTTCAAAGACAGCCAAAATATATATATTTTCCAGTACTGTAATACAGAAAGACCATCTACCACATAAGTAAAATTACATTAACAGTTTGTAAGTGTTAACGAGACACACTTAATGTTATTAACAGCGGGTTATAAAAATATGTTGCACTTCAGAAAAATATACACAAATAAAACTTGCACAGTAAATGATGATGATAATTATATTCTATAAAGTAATATCAATAAGAAACATTAAAAAGTAAACACACACACAAAAACTGAGATTCACTACATACATGTAATATAAGTACACCTCATGTGTAACATTTAAATATAAATAAACTTGAGAACAGAACCTTTTCAAAACAGTAATGTTTCTTCACACAGTCTCATATTCCTTGCGAATGGATTTGGCCAGGCAGCAAGCGAAGACTACTCCAATCAACTGAAATAAGAGAAGATTAGAGAACTGGGTTACTCACAAATGTGTAGCAACATGCCAGGCATTACTTATTAAACTTTTTATCTGAAAAATGCATTGTCTGCATGCACATACATAACTACAGTCAGACAAGATTAGGGATGGGTCGCTTTTGGATGTCGGTTCTCAATTCCACTGACTCTTGGCCTTGAGGATTAGAACCAGAGTAATATTCTTGGTTCCTCAACTTTATTTATGACAGCAATAGACATTGTTGCTGCCAAATTTGTACTACGTTCAACAATAATGTATGGGTAAAATTTATTTCCCAGAAAAATAGCACACATCATGCAAATACAATTTTACTATTGTAAACGAACAAGACCATCAGCCATGAACAAAAAGAAACTGCCTTAGATGTCACCACATCCTGGTGTGTGCACTATTCCCCAGATTTTACATGCTAGTGACTACTGGCACTCCAATGAACTATTTGAGATTCAATCAAAAGTAAATGGCATCCTTGTAAACTTCTGATACACAATCAATGTCGACTACAGTCGTTACAAATTGGTAATGCATCTATAGCATAAACAAAACACTTAAAACACTTATTTAAGGTTAACTCTCTATTACTGCGAGTTTGCAAGTGGCGGTTTTTTACAGCAATTCATAATATTCAGTCAACTCCCTTACAAGAGTGACTGTAAACTTCCTACCCTCATAAAAACTCAAACTGATAAATTTTAATCCCTAAAAATTTCAAAATTGTGTGTCAAAGTCATCCCTCCTTCAGTAAAGGCAGTGTTTAAAAACTCACGCATTAAATCCAAACAATTTTTATATGAAATTGTAATTTAAATCAATAGGTAGCAGTCTTACAAATAAAATTATACTTCAGAAGCGTAGACTATATACTCCCTTGTTGCCTATTTACAAATAACAGCATGTTTTATAGAGTACAATCATTTTCAAGTGATTCTTGCAGGAAAAATAAAGATAATTTGTCACTGAAATTATTTATTTCAAAAGATAAATATTTTTTTTAATAAACTTCCTTCAGTGTTATTTGCTATGGGTTAGTGGTGTGATGTTTACAAAGTAAACTTCAGCAATAAGTAAGGAGTGTGTCTTTGCAAACCACGCATTACTTCATGTTTACAGGATATAATTATTGCATTTTAATATTTTAGAAAGTACCGCTGTACCCTCACTTTTTGAAGAAATATTTTTATTAATTAAATATTAATTTTATTTACTGAAATTACTAATTGTGGCCTAGTATTTTACTATAGTAATAATACACAGCCTAACACTAAAATTCAAGTTAAAACACCAAATTAAATTAAATTTTACAATATACAAAATTATATTTATGAAGACATCAAATTTTATATATTTCAGGATAAGAAAATAATTTTCAACCAAATACAAAGGAACCTCACTCTAATGACTACTGACGATGGTGAAAAATTTCCTACGCAATCTCACTCCATGAGCAGCCTGTACTTTTGAATGCTATTACACATGGAAAATTGCATGTCAACTACAAAAGACAATGGAGTACAATTGACTGTGGAGTTTTCCACATAAACATCGTTCACATAAAGATTTTAAAAATTGACACAAGACTGCCTATGGCAGGAGACACATGAACCTCCATTATGTGACTGGCTTTAAGTGAGAGGAGGTCGCAGTGGTCAATTTAAAGTTTTATTTGTGTCGCTGGTATTACAAGAAAAAGAATCAGTAGTCACCTTTAGTGTTTGGCCACTGCATGGTCAGTATAAAGTACAGGGAGTGTAGCGTGTCTGATGGGAACAAAACCAGGTACTGCTGTCATGGCACGGTGCACGGGTTCTGGCCCTCAGCAAGGGGTTTTCCTTGTTGGATGAGGTTCTGTGGATGCTGCTGCCCCGGTTGTTGTGAAGGTGGTTGACTGCTGTTGGTCGTGCTGGGGCATGGTACACTGCTGGAGCCCGGAGTAGGCTGGTGGTTGACTGCTGTTGGTCGTGCTGGGGCATGGTACACTGCTGGAGCCCGGAGTAGGCTGGTGGTTGACTGCTGTTGGTTGTGCTGGGGCGTGGTACACTGCTGACTGCTGGAGCCCGGAGTAGGCTGGTGGTTGACTGCTGTTGGTCATGCTGGGGCGTGGTACACTGCTGACTGCTGGAGCCTGGAGTAGGCTGGTGGTTGACTGCTGTTGGTCGTGCTGGGGCGTGGTACACTGCTGGAGCCCGGAGTAGGCTGGTGGTTGACTGCTGTTGGTCGTGCTGGGGCGTGGTACACTGCTGGAGCCCAGAGTAGGCTGGTGGTTGACTGGTGTTGGTCGTGCTGGGGCATGGTACACTGCTGGAGCCCGGAGTAGGCTGGTGGTTGACTGCTGTTGGTCGTGCTGGGGCGTGGTACACTGCTGACTGCTGGAGCCTGGAGTAGGCTGGTGGTTGACTGCTGTTGGTCGTGCTGGGGCGTGGTACACTGCTGGAGCCCGGAGTAGGCTGGTGGTTGACTGCTGTTGGTCGTGCTGGGGCGTGGTACACTGCTGACTGCTGGAGCCTGGAGTAGGCTGGTGGTTGACTGCTGTTGGTCGTGCTGGGGCGTGGTACACTGCTGACTGCTGGAGCCTGGAGTAGGCTGGTGGTTGACTGCTGTTGGTCGTGCTGGGGCGTGGTACACTGCTGACTGCTGGAGCCCGGAGTAGGCTGGTGGTTGACTGCTGTTGGTCATGCTGGGGCGTGGTACACTGCTGACTGCTGGAGCCTGGAGTAGGCTGGTGGTTGACTGCTGTTGGTCGTGCTGGGGCGTGGTACACTGCTCACTGCTGGAGCCCGGAGTAGGTTGGTGGTTGACGGTATGGTAGTTCCTGAACCAAGGGTTGGTTATAGGTTATACCCAGATGGGGCTCCTCTCCTCTGTGAATGGCCTCAACCAGTGGATGTGGTGAACCTGCTACCTTGATTAGGGATGCAACTGGGAGGTGAGGCCTCTCCAATGGCCAGGCGGTATGAACTCAGTCCTGCAGGGATGTGCTGCAAAGTGCAGGCAGTGGAGTTCATTCGCAATTCAAGTTATTTCTGGAGGCATAAGCTGCCCTTCCGGGTGTACAGCATAGGGGGAAGGTTCAACTTGCGGCCTTGTGAGAGTGAAGAAGGCAACATGGGTACCTACTTCATGTTCTGCCAAGACTGCAGCCGCACAAGCAAGAGTCGTACCCTGTGCCCCGACTACGTATCGAGCAGTGGACAGAGCGGTGGTTGTACATCACGACACTTGGGTGTGGTATCCACAGAGGCCAGTCCTCCAGAACCAACACTTACTCCCTTCCGGCCCCGTATAAAACATTGTGGGAGTATAGGTCGGCCTGACTGTCTGGCCACATGGTGGTGGCTCTACCGTACTATAGCCTGGGGCACAGTATGGGTGGCCTTTTAATGGGTGTGTATATTAGCTCTGATGAGTGTGGTCATCCGGCTTCACTCTAGCGGGCTGGTTTCTACATAGGTTAACACAGTGACACTCAGGAGTAATTTCAGATCACATATACAGGATGAGTCATCAGCTCTGCGACAAACTGCGAGAGGATGTTCCTTGCAAAATTTCTGATAGAAAATGTCTGACAATGAACGCCAGAAAACCACTTCTAAGGGCAGGAAACCCTTGTGAAGATGGGGTTGCAATTATGAACTTTATTTAATAACACTGAAACCATGTGATATTAAAGGACAAATTTCTGTAAGCATGCCAAATAATGTAGTCATCATAACCTGCAAGTACCCATGTTGACCTACCATATACCTTACACAGTAAAATGGGGGTTGCCACCCCTTCAAATAGTGAAAAAAGGGTCTTCGTACATTGTTACATACATTATGACCATGACCTATGAATTATCATTGGAGAAGCATTACGTGACATTTAATATCTTGGAGGTCTATTTTCTCGCAAACCATTCGGAGGATCTCTTACCAAGAGGACTTGTTTTCAAGTCTTGCAACGGTAATTCATACGCCGTGATCATAATTTACGTAACAATGTACAAAGACCTTTTTTCAGTGGGGTGGTAATGCCCATTTTACTATGTACGGTATGTGGTAGGTCAACATGGGCACTTGTATGTTACAGTGAGTGAATTGTTTGGCATGCTTACAGAAATTCATCCCTTAGGAGTGAGCAGGAGTCAGCTAAAATCCTGCGTTTCTAACTGTGAAAAGTAACAGGATAGAAAGGTAGATGATACGATGTTGCACTAAAGTACCCCATTGTTGATGACACAGGATTAGCATCTCGGACATTTTACAGCTGGCGAAAGTAAAATTTGTGGTCAAGAAAGGATGGGATGTAGGAGGCGGGGAAGGGGAGAGAACCACCGGAATGACCTGTTTTCATTTGGGACAGGTGATATCTTGAAGTGTCACTCAGTGGCGTCTTTTTCCTTTCAGAAATGTAAGTTTATTTGCAAATCTGATTGAAATAGTGGTTTATGCAGTTTAAACGTTGCCCAATATGGGCTGGCGACACTCGCGTAAAGGAAATGGACGTGGTCTTCTATTGAGCTGCAAACCGAAGAAATGGAAGCTTAGACATCTATAGGACTACTTTGCTAGAAAAAGGTATGTTCCATGAATTTCATACTAAACTTACATCATCTAAGCATTGTATTAAATTTTATTGTTCAGATTATACAATATAGTAAGACTGTGTGCGTAGTATGCAACGTTTTTATATTATATATAGGCCCTTTTTTAAAGTTTTTCCAATTGAGGATGGTGGAGTAGAGATAGTTGGGCGGATACTAACAGATAAAGAGACACATGAAGTGGATATGGAGCAGCACCTAGAATAAAGAGTGGGGGAAATGGAGGATCACCGAGAAAACCTGTCAACCAGTGGCATTGTCTGAGTACAATTCCCACATGCCAAAATCCGAGTGACCCCTGTTACGAATCAAGGCCAGATCGCCTTGGTGGGAGGCAAACGTTCTAGCTGTTGGTCCGCTGCCACGTATCATGTTATCAGTTACTGGTTTATGAAAGGTATGAATCGAGATGACATTAATATGTAATCTTTATATGCCTGTATGTTAATAGGGTTATTTTTCACATGTAATACATTTTCGAGCCACTGCGAATATTCTCACCTCAACTACAATAGGCAATGCCATGTAGGCTATAAATAAAATTCAATTAAATGTTCGTGCTTACCAGTTATGATGAAGTAATTTCATATGAAGGTCGTCATCGTGTGTACATAGAGGACAATATGCAAACATTTTTATAATTATGTTCTTAAATTAATTTAGCCTATTTACTTACATTTTATTGTACATTAATCCATTAGTCTTTTAACACGAGTGAACCGAAGCTAAGTTGAGTTGAGTCATCTAAGGTCTTCAGAGCTGATAAGAAAAAAAATTAGGTGCATTTGGAGCAGCACTGAAATGGGAAAGTTTGAGAAAACTTGAGACCCCTGAGAAAACCCGCCAAACAGCAGCATTGTCCGGCATGATTCTCTAATGCTAATATTCGGGAGTGAGCCCACAGGGGAACCAAAGCTAAGTAATAATGCTGTGTCTTTTCATTTACTCAGTTACGTTTAGAGGTCTACTATTATTTATTTTTGTAAATAATTACATGAAATTTATTATTTTCAACCACCATGATATATTTCTCTTCTAAAAAAAATATTTAATTAATTGAATGCACATCATTCAATTTAATAATGTTTACAAATTAAATGTGCGACTATTTATTTCAATTCATAACATGAAAACATTATTTTTAAGCAAAATATATTTACTAAAGCATGTCACATTATCTTATTTTATTTACAATTATTTATTAATAATATGTTTGAGAGCTGAAACCTTTTTATACATATAGTATTGCTCAAAGCCCATTCTGTGGGGAACTTGTGGGTCACTTATTGTTTTCACCTTTTCTGCATCGGCGTCTGTTAATGTCCAATTATGATCATTACTAATTAATTAGTCGTGCAATGGGGTAGTTTTTTTCAGCGGCAGGCATTCGTTTGTGTGTTACATTATTATTTTTTAAACTCGTGTAAACTAGTGCTTTATTTTCTGGACCACGCACAAATTCTTAAAACCTATTTATTTTTCACATAGCTGTACGCCCAATGACATGAATGGTTTTTGGTAATGTGGCTACATTAATCATCTGTCATGTGTTCCAATTTCACTATTTTTAAATACTTAGTGTAGTGTAGAGTACGGCTTAAAAACCTTTTAAAAATTCGTAAATTTTTAACGTTTGAGAATTGGACTATACATTTGTATGTTATTTTTTGTTGGTTTTCGACTACTACCAGCTGCCTTTGTTTGGACGTCTATTTTCGGAACACCCTATATATAGGATGGTAATGAACTCTATCGACAATCTTCGCCAGGTGATACCTCGTAAAAAAGAGGTCAAAAAAATATACACGACTTATAGGCTAAGTCTGTTCCTAAGGGGTGTAACCACCCTTGAATGTGTAGTTGCAGCAGAGGAATTTAGCTAGTGACACTGCCAGAATAAACAATAAATGTCTAAGTTTACTGATATTGCAATTTTAAACGACAAAATAAAAACCATAACAAATCTGAGTTCGGGTTTAAACCCATCACATGAAAACTGATTTATTGGAATCCCATTTAAGCATAATGCAATTGTCCTATATTTTTGGTCGTTTTCTGCAGATTAGTAATCTACCCTACATGGTGAACAAAAAATCTGCCTTGTGTTTTTACACTACATGCCACCGTTTTAGAGAAATGCATTGTTATGTGCCAAATTATTCAATTCGATAGCTACGAATATGGATCAATGTTTGCCATGCAAGATTGATTACCAGTTCACAACAAAAAAATTAAAAATGCCAGACATTTAAAAGTTTTAATGAACAAAGTACATTTGTATCTCATTTGTGAATTTGAAAATTTAACATTTCCGAGTTTTTAGGTATTTTTTTACGTATTAGATAGCCTATATAAAATGTGTGGCAGAAAAAAATGTTTTCACTGACCCCTGTACCAGCCACTTTTTGCAGTTTACTTTTTTTTTTTCACGCACCAATACCTTTCAGCGATTAGCGATTACTCCCTAAGCCAGCACTGATGAATTACCACCACTTGTTGAATGAAACAAAATAATGTCAAGGAATACTACAAATTACAAATTAACCAGTTTATTGGGTACTCCTAGCAATATACAGCTGACAGATATTTCATGTTATTTTCATTTTTTATTTCAGATAATTGTTCTTCCTGTAAGAGTTGTTTGTAATATTTTTATCTTCCACAGGAAGAAATCAGATTCACCATGTGTTGAAGTAAGTGCTTCAGTTGATGCACAAACGGATAATGAAATATTATCCCAGACGGTTACACAAAAACACAATATTTATGTGTTTGACAGTCATCAACAAAAAATGCAAGGAAGACGAATAGTGGACATACATTTTTTTTATATTTCTTCCTTAAAAGAGCTCGATAGTCACAACCAAATGGGGTGCACTCTGAAAGATATGGACGTTGTCAGCGAAAAACGGTGTGGTTTGCAGAGTTGTTTTAAATTTAAATGTTGAATGTGCAACGTTGAAATGCCTGTGTGAAGTGAAAAAGATACAGAGAAATGGACGTGAATACAGCTGCAGTGAGTGGAACTATTTCTTCGGGTGGCAGACACGCACAGCTTGAAGAAGTGTTCTCAGCAATGGATGTACCTGCCTTATCAAGTAAGGCTTTCCATAAATATCACAATATTGTGTGTGATGCATGGGAAGCGACAGCTTTCGAAGAAATGCAGACTGCTGCTCTTGGAGTGGCTAGGCTTGCAAAGGAAAAGGGAGAAATTGATTCTGATGGCATTCTGATGATAATGGTTGTTGCTGATCCAAACGTTCCTACAGAACCAACTACACTGCCTTGTATGGAGTGGTACTTACTTAATAGCACATATAGGCACATGATTTTTTCCATGCATGTTCTTAAAAAAAATTATAAATGGCCAAGGCCGGATCTGGGTTTGAAAAGGGCGCAGGATGCCCCAGCCGCTGGACTAGAGGAATTGTGGGATGGGCCAAAAGTTTTTAAACAACTAAAACAAAAATATTCAAAAGAAAAAATTAACAAATGTGATTTTATCTAGTGTTTTCACGAGTGTAGAACACCATATTATTGTTATAAATACAGTGTGTAATTACTGGTTGCATAAATTTAAAATTAAAATTTTACACTCAAATGCACACGGAGGTAAAACTAATTATGCGAGATACGTTTATTTCTGGCGGGTTGGCGAGGAAAAAAGAAAAAATGGGGGGCACAAATCGCCATAATTTCTGCTCTGGGCGAAAGAAAACGTAGATCCAGAAGTGGCGATAGTGAGATTTATTTTGTTTGCAGCCACAACCAAAGTAAACGGAACTCTAAAAAAAGAGGAGCTTAAACTCACTGACGATAGAGAAAATTATGTGTGTTTTGATATTGGTTGTTGTAGTTATTTATGCAATAAAAAAAAGCTGTTTAGTATTAATTTTGAGGATACCTATTATAATAAAACAAACCCAATTGAGTTGTTACTTCTGTATAAAAAAATTAATTGGGAATAAAGTATTTTTTAATAATATTAAAGAGCTGAATAAAATACCACTAAATTCTATTTATAGAAGAAAATGAACATTAAAAATTATGGTGGTCTATTAATAATTATTTACATTACAAGGTTTATGTTTTCATAACCATTTGAAAATTGATTTTCATTTGTCGAAACTTAGTCTTTACATTTGTGTTAGGTAATGGCGACGACTTTAATGAAAACCTAAAGTCAAATGTAGAAGATTTAAATTATGTAACCACATTAAGGAAGAAATGACGGGTTTCACCATTAGTTTTTAAATAAAGTGTTATAATATTAGTGCATAAGTTATGTAATATTGCCTCCAAAATTACCAAAAACATTTACTGTTAAAGTTACTATTATGGCTGTTTACAGGCAGCGATAGTAGGGCACAGAAATGGAAAAGTTTTGTATATTGGCGTCAAAAACAAATACTGCTACACTTGTCGTAAAGCAACTTTAGAGAAGAAAGATCCACGTGAACATTATTGCTGCAAGAATTGTGGCCGTGAACAAAGTTCGACTAGTATGGAAGCAGCTGTGATAAAAGGATTTTGTAAAAGTCAAGACATGTACGGTCTTAAGTACACAAAACTCATTGCTGATGAAGACAACAGTGTCTATAAGAAGATTCTTGACACACGACCATACACGAACACCACAGTCGAAAAAATTGAATGCACGAACCATCTACTTCGAAATTTTTGTAATAAGCTGAAAGATATTGCAACAACCTGTGACAAGACTCAGAACACTGTCCTCATTAGAAAAAAATCGGGGATAACCTACTTCGGTTTAGATCTGCCGTCAATAAAGCCATTGATTACAGAAGAAACGAAGATACATCATTTTACATGAAGGTAGAGGAACTACGGAAAGATATACTCAACTGTGCCAGTCATATTTTCGGTGAACACAAGCAGGGCAAGGAGAGAAATTACTTTTGCAAATCTGAAAAAAGTGAAAATTATGTACCAGCGCTTCAGAAGTGCAACCTGTTTCAAAAAGTGCAGAACGTTGTTAGATGTATGAGTAACCAGAGCAGAAGTCTCATTCACAAAGTTAACAGCAACAGAGTGGAGCACTACAATGCAGCTGTAGCAAAATTTGTTGGCAGAAAATGAGTTAACTTTTCTGCAGGCCGGTCACACAAAGGAAGATGTCCGGGAGCAGTTGTTCGCCCCAAACACTGGAATGCCACTGTACAAAATACACCAATTTATGTATAAGAAAAGTCCAGGCATCTTTGTAAGAACATGGAGCATAGAAGGAAACGAAGAATGCAAACAAGAAAAAAAGAAAAACAGTCAGTACAAAAAGAAGTTGTTCAGTAGAACTGAGGCAGACAAAGATTATGGCCCTAATGTTGAGCGACCAGATCTTGATCCGGAAACATTAAAGTGAGAATGTGACGAACTTCTAAACAAACTGCATCTCACATAAAGTGAAAGACATGCCATGTAGAGAGCAACTGTCTTACAATCTTACAAAGAGAGAGTGGAGAATATAGAGAACAAAGAAGAAACATTCTCACTGCATTTAATTTTGGAAGGGTTTGCAGAATGCTGCCGCTCACTAGTTCTGCATCGACTGTGAAGACTATGCTGTATAATCACGTGGAATGTGAATCCCTTGGATACGGCAGAGAAAATAAAATCAGAGCTACTGCTGAAATTGAAAGTAAACTTAATCTGAAAATACACGAATGTGTCAAGAAAGTTTTCGCTTTCCTCAGAACTTTGTCGAAATTATGTTGGCTACCCTGGGACATACATTTTTTTTGTCTTGTTTAAGTTTCACTTCGTGATGTTTAGGATTGTAGTTACTCGAGATGTAATTGTGCATGAATAATGAAAATTTTTCTTGAAAACACTGTTTTGCCAGAAAAAAATTGATCATATTATGCGGGAATTATTAGTTTATAAAAATGTTAAATGCTGGGGGAAAAAAAAAAAAAAAAAAAAAACAGAAGTATATGGTGAAGTAGTGGGACTACTCGCACTGAATGTTTTAGCTGGGAAAACGTCTCGTGGGAACGTCTTTAGAGAGTTTTAATAATGCGAAGTCAGTTTTGTCCCGCAGAAAAGAATTTACCATATTTTGGCGTGTATAGGCCGCACATTTACAAAAAAATATGACCTCAAAAAGTAGGGTACAGCTTATTTACAAAATACTGACATTAAAAAAAAATATTTCCTCCAAAACATGTTCTGAAGTTTGTCAACATACAGTACATTTTAATGTTTTAACTTAGTTTCTAAGGAAGTAAAGTAAAATTAATTAATAGCTTATCACTCGTGTTTAAATGCTTGAAAGGGACAATGCTTATAAGTAGCCCTGTTTCGTCAGTTTTCTTTTTTTCCCCTTCTGGTGGGTAGGATCATTATCTCTTATTTCTTCTACCTCTTGTTCTGCAGTGTCGCTCTCATTCAAACCCCACCCTCCCCTGGACAATGCAAAGCTTGCCAGCTGACATCATTTTCTTTCTCCCTCTTGCTTGTGTCCCTCCCTTCCACTACCTCACCCCCTCTTCCATGACCAGTTTCTTTGTCACTCCCTTCACCTCCCTCTTCTTTTCCTAGGTGTCACTTCCCTCCTGTTTGCTGTTGCCACACAGCCACCTGGCTATTTTTATAATGCCCCTTTCATTATCTCTCTGGCCCGATGACAGAGCCTGCAGAAGCTCTGTGTGTATATGTGTGTTGCACATGGCTTTTTTCTGCAAATGCAACAAGAACATACCAGACTGCAAACTAATTAGTCTGATGTTGCATTGCCGTAGTTTTCTGTTGCAGACAAAAATTCAGTGAGGCCTATACTTGAGATATTAATTATCCCTAATTTTTCATTAAAATCTTCTGGTGCAGCCTATACATGCCAAAATACAGTATATTTAATTTGGATGGTTAATACAAAGAAAAACATAACTGCAAAAATTAATGTAAACAATCATGGCATTATAGCTGTATACAAAACAAACAGCACTACTTTATGCAGAGTGAAAATTTTTTTGCACCTCTAGCATCAAAATCTGTAACTTAAGATGTTTGGCTGCATGCATTTGGTGTGTGGGCACCTTATTTAACCTCTTCTGTGCTCATGGTGCACAAAGAAAGTTGATTTGTAATTATGTTCTAATACATTAATGTGAACAATGGACCAAAGTCCCGTAGTATTGATTAGTAGAGCCAAGATTATATGGTGAATAGCGATAAAACTGAAATAACACCAAAATGCAAGTTAATACACCGCCAAACACCAAAATGCAAGTTATACACCGCCTAACATAGAAATTTCAGTTTAAACATAAAATAAATTAAATTTAGCATAAATATACTACTTTATCTGTGAAACTATGATCAACAATGTGTATTCAAAAATGTATAAAATGAGTGATAAGAATAATTTAAAATTTCAGATGTTGGGAAGAAAAAATTAATTTGAAGCTGTTTTCATTCAGGCCAAGTGAATAACAGCAGTAAATATTGAATACCATGTGGATGAGAAATGATCATTTAATGAAAGTAGCCAAATTATAAAAGCAAATATAAAAATAATTTTATTTCCAGTATTGATTGTTTTTTCTCTATAAAACCATATCCAAGCCATTCGGTTAAGACTGTAACAAAAAATTAACACTGTGTAGAAACCTCAACATAAAGTTACAAAGAAACAAAACCGTACAAAGTGATTTTTTAAACTATAGTAATGTTCTGTGTTACCTTCGTTCAAATAAATTGTTCTCTCTTGTTTATGCAATTGCATAAACATTATAAAATTGTAATGGAAATATGCATATAAAAATAAATTATCAAAAATTTTTAATAATCAAATTTGCATTAAAATAGCACAGTATAATGCCAACATTATACTGTGCGATTTTAATGCACAATGTGCATTTTTCATTATGCAGTAACATTATTACCTGCATGGTAATAATGCACAATTTTAGTTACGGTGTTTCAATTTCTAAGACTTTCATAATAAAACTGATAACACCACAAAATCTTGCCCCTATTGATTACTTGAACAAGTACATTTTGATTGTGGTATCAGTTTCAGTGAATACCTATGATGTTGCTGCAGTTTCTCTTGCTACTAAATGTTTTTACCTGAAAGCATGCAAAGTTAATAAAATACATGATTTTAGTTTGTAATATTTCTACATAGTGCAGTGCAATGACAACGAAGCGCAAACGACACGAGTTTGCATTGGAAGAAAAACTCATAATAATACATGAAGTGTATATATAGAGGGAAGATAAATAAAAATGATATTACAAGGCAGTTAAATTTTACTTTGTCATCATTGTCTACGATAATTAAGGCCATGTCCAAATTCAGGTACATGCTGGTGTACTTGATCCTTCCATACTTTACCTACCCTTGGCAGTCTTGTCTTCTTCGGCAACATCTATTAACCAGCTGATTACTTTTAATTAATAGTATG
Organism: Dryococelus australis; assembly: GCA_029891345.1. Taxonomy (NCBI): domain Eukaryota; kingdom Metazoa; phylum Arthropoda; class Insecta; order Phasmatodea; family Phasmatidae; genus Dryococelus; species Dryococelus australis. The sequence continues at coordinate 403,390,085 of CM056993.1, read as the reverse complement.
GTATGTGTTCCTACAAATACCTTGATAGTTGTTGAAAGTTGTATGGTTTAATAAACTTTTAAATAATATTTCAATTTAATTTACATAACATTTTGTCTTGCTGATTGTATGTGAGTTTGCTATTTTGAGTGTGTGTTTTACCTTACTAACTTTTGTAGGTTATGAAAATAGGCCTAGTGGGAATTTATTTTTACACCTTTCTTTAAGGTGCACCTTAAGATAATTATTTACCAGTTCAAAATTCTAAGTTACCAAGTAGTAATGCTGTCCTACTAAAATTTAAATTACACAATTGTGTCGAATATCAATTGTAACCTACAAATTAGTTCTTAAAAGTGGTGGCACATAAACCACAAGTACATGAGAAGTATACATCTTCGTATATTCTATACTTGCATACTTCACTTGCAATTCGGACAGCACTTGTGATGTCACTTTCGGGGACAGATACGCACAAGCATGTACTTCATGCAAATTCAGACACAGTTCAAAATTGTTACAAATTTAGGTATTGCAGATCGGATACTCTCTTAATAGTGCAATTATGTGCCAAAAATTTACTTTGCAGCATACTAAAAACATGTTAGGCTATTCAGGGATATTTTTGATTTTTCATTTTCTGTCAAGTTTGTTTAATACAAACCTCAATATTACAAAGTGCTGAATTTTTTAAGTCCCCACAGGTTTGTATTAATGAGATTCGGAAGCTTCTGCCGCACGCCAAAGGGGAACCACAGTCAGCTCTTCAGATCAGAGGACTCCTTTCGTCTCCTGCGGCACGCTGTCTCACCATTACTCCCTACTCCACCCCAGAAGCCAGCTGTGTGGAAGGTAGTGCAATGCCTGAAGCCCCCAACATACAGCAACACTTTCAACTGTGCTCCAAACCCATGCTCAGCAGGCAATTACAGTCAAGCTGCTGCCCCCCTCCCCCTCCAAAGAACCCACCATGATGATGCCTGCTTCCAAGCCATCAGAGGGGAAGTCCTTGATGCTAAAACTGTCACCAGACACTACTTGCTAGGTGAGGCATCCAGTTTTTGTTTCACACAATAAAAACTTTCAGCATTATCCCTCTTGGCCCGTTTTAAAGTAATTCACTACAATTTTCGTTACTGTGTCATTACTGTGAACAAATTTCAAACTATTTTGAGAACATAATTTTCAGTATTTAGTGAGTTACTGCTATTACAAGTAATTTTATTATTAATTGTCTCATTACATTTATCTTAATTATTGCAGTAAATAATACCTTTATGCTCATTTTGTATTACCTATGACTTTTCAGTTCAGGATTCGTACTTTCACCTGTTGTACGTTGCGACGTTTGCAAATTCTTTTGATTCGCCATCTGTAGCTACCCCTTCCACTCTCTGTTTTTGCCATAGTCGTATTAACAATATTCTTGGCATTATCACGCTGCTAGTGCGTGATCCTACAGAAAAAACAGTGGGTGTTCACATGATTTTCATCCATACTAGCTGATCTGTCCGATGCTTTCCTCTCTTCTGGACCCGCCACGACATCTAGCGGCAACTTTTAAACTTGTGCCCCATGTTCTACCTTCGCTCTCCTTCACGGAGTGCTTTGTACTCATTTTTGTTCTTGGCTTGTCGCCAGCATGTTGTGTTGTCAGTATGTGGTGGCCGTGATGGTTCCTTTTGGGACTTAGGTCTCCTTTTTTAAACACATTTACCACAACGTAATGTATAGTCAAGATGATGTGTAGTGTTACTTTGCTTATTATACAGTACACTCCCATTTATTTGTGCTTCGCTTAACCGGTTTTCGACTTATCAGTGCAGCGGTAAGGAGATGCCGTAAAGTGTGTCGTTTAACAAGCAGCGGTACTGTATGTCTATTGCTGTGCCGTATGAGCTGATGTTTGTCTCTTTAAACTGTCAGCCTGTCACAGACACCTGCGAGAGTCATTTATTTCCGCCTGTAGAAGCGCGCATCTGATAGCACTGACTCATCTCAGGTCGTGTCCAAAATGGCAGATTTTGTTGACAAAATTATACTATACTCGGTGCAACATAAATATCAGATAAAGCATTGTGTACTTTAAATCCTGCTCATAAAGTGCGTGATTTGTGTTCGCTTTGAAAGGTATAATAGATACTGTGTTTTATCACGATTTTCAGAGCCAATATCACTGTTTCATTAATAGTAAAATTGTGTAAATTCGATTATCCAGGTTTTTTAAAACAAATTTGCTTATTCGTGTTTTTCATGGCACCAAGGGAGTTTACTGTATATCTTTTCTGAGCAAGATGTGATTGGCTATGTTAGGTTTTCCCTCCTGCTGAGTAAAAGTTTAATTTTCTCCTGTACTTTCCCTCATCCACTCATTTGCGATGGTTATTTTTGGTCCTCCTTTGTTTATAATGTGAGGGTCCGAGTCCACGTGCACAAGTATTGCTGTAAGTTTCCTATGGCAGCGTCCAATTGTATTTTTTTAAATACAAAATATCATGTTAGTTCTCTTCCTGGCATTCTACAGTTAAAGTCTTCTTCTGGATTTCTGGACAGTTAAGTCCCTACAATTACTTTTTTTTTACACCGCCAGGGCCAAAGACTGTTTTTTTGGCTGAAGTAATTATGAAACTTTTTTAATAATATGGAACTCCCGTGACATAAATGAATAAATAATTACAGTAAAGCTTCACTATAAAAAACTTGAAGGGACAAAAAAATCTCATAGTTTGTTATAATGAAGTTCTTTATACTGAAATATAATCACAGTTCACAAACATTAAACAAACAGTTGTACATACTTTTTTTACTTTATGATAAGTAACATAACTCTACTTTTTTGAAGAAGAAGAAAAAATATTACTGTTTTTTTTTTATTTAAAATTATTGTTCACGTATTTCAATGCACTCTTTTCAATTTCTTGAAGTGCAGGCATGTGGTGTGAAAGTCCATTACATGTCATGAAGTCTTTCCAGCACAGAAAGAGCACTGCATACTTCACTTCTGCCTGGGCAGGTGAGTTCTTGTTCTTCCTCATCTTCAACATCTAGTTGATCCAGTACTTCTGCCGTAGTAGCTTCTTCTGAATCTGAATGTGAATGTGGTGGTGGGCAGGTAGCAAGACAGTCGTCAACATTAGCTTGTTCTGTGGAGGTCTTGCCTGTGATCTGTGCCCACTCAGCTTCACACTGTTCCATGTAATCTTCTGTGATGTCAGCAGCAGCAGCAGTGGTGTTGCTAGATGGATACACTGCTTTAGTGAGGGGAAATGCTATTCCACGACAAACACAGCCTGTGCATAGCCGCAATATGTTCCATTTTGGAAGGCCTAACCTAACTGCATTGTCGTTCATATGCCTCAAGAGATACTGGACAATTTGCTTCTTGTAATGGTGCTTTACTTGGGCTATGACACCTTGGTCCATATGCTGCAACTTGCTGGTAAAGTTAGGAGGGAAAAATATAACTTTGACATTTCTGAGTTTTGAGGTTTTGACATTGTGTGCAGGACATCTGTCCAGAAACAGCAAAATATTCTGTTTATTACACCCATCCGAGAATTGAGAGAATTCAACCACATCTGAAATAAGGATAAAGTCATATACGAATTTGTGTTGTTCATGTAGTTGCAGAGCAAGTGTTTAATGTTCTTAAAACATCTAGGTTGGCAAATTTGCCAATCACAAGCAGTTCCAGTTTTTTGGTACCATCACTATTGGCACAAAAAAACACACTCAGTCTCTTTGCATTTCTTACCACCATGGCAGGAAGAAGATGGAAAATTACTCCAGCATCATCTGCATTGAAAATGTCCTTTCTGTCATAGCCCGATGTAATTTCTTCAAGCCATTCAGTTCAATTTTGTTGGATAGTAGGATCGGACCAACAGAACCTTCCTCGCCACACACCTTAAGTGTACTTAAATTCCAACGAGCTTTAAAGCTATGCAGCCAACCCCCAGATGCTTGAAAATCTTGACCCATTCAAAGAGCTAGCAAGGTTTCTAGTAAAGCACATTGCAAAAGTATTGCAGACAGCGTTGATTTTGCGATTCCAAATTTTTCCGCGACAAAAGGTTTTTTTTTCCACCTCTATCTAGCACCAGTATAATTTGTTGTTTTGTTTTAAATCTATTGCTTTTATTTTTCGTGCACCGGACATGATAATAACTCCTTGGAAAAATTGCTACACAAATCTTAAAGATTAACTGAATTCAATTCCATGCACAACTAATCGGGGAATCAAAAATAAATTATCTTTACACATGTATGTGCTCACAAAACTGATTTTGTTGGCACACTTCCTTTTATCACATACACTAGCACAGACAAAACAAAACATGGCAATCTGCGCAGTAAAAATAACCTGCAGGATAAATTTGTTCTGCATTTTTATTGCATGGTAATAATGGAAACGTTTGAAATAGTGCTGTGTATATTGTAAAATATATGCACCTTTCTTTCCATTATACGTTACGCAGTAAAATGGTTTGCACATTTAAACGCGCCAAAAATTATGCCGACCATTTTGGAATGCCTTCGATCAGTTGAAAGTCACATGTGGTAGAATCATTTCCGTATGTATTTATCTATGGCTCGTGCGCTATTACTCTATGGTCATGAGAAGGTTATGTTTATGTTCACGTTGTTCTCGCTACACGTGATTATTGAACACAAACACGAAGAATAGATAATTATTTGTGGTTTCTTGGAGTTAGATGGATATGTATTTATTTTATTTGAGATGTCGGTTGTTCATTAACGTGAATATTTCTATTTTGAGGAAGAAATATAACTTTGAAAAATTTGTCGAAATTAAATGAAATTCAATGTTACGATATAGGCTTTTGGCGGTACTAAACGACTTGTTCATTTAAGTGAAGTGTTTGTTAACCTGACATTCATTATATTGGCGGACTCCTGTATGTTCAGTATAATTTATTGACATAAGTGAATAAATAATTATGTTCAGTGTGATTTATTGATTGGATGTAACAAAGTAAATATTCTAAATACGTAAGGGGTGCACCACTGGTGTTGTTTGATGTCTCCAGTATTTTTTTGAATAATATTTTTGAATTCTTAAAATCATGAATATACAAGAAACAATGTATTTGCCTTTTGGGCATTCAACTAACATATGATATTTTTATTTTATTTTGCCCACACAAGGATATTGGTGAAATGTTTTACTATGTTTTGCTATTAATCTGAAAAGAAATGAAAGAAAAGGTTTTCCAAAAAAATAAACAATAAAATAAATCAACACTTTAAGTAGTATCCCACAACCACAAGCGTTTTGTTATTTTGAGATTCCTCTAGTCTCTAAAGTGTTTTGTGGAAAGTATGCCTCCTCGCCTTTAACTTCCATGCAGGAAATTTTTTGGTTATTTATTTTGTGCCCATGTCCCTCTTACTGCCTCGCAGTCTCTTTATGGCCACTTCCAAATCTGTTTATAGTCCGTTGGCCTTTGTGTATTTGTTTATTCGGGCCACAGTCATTTGTGCTGTTTGGTGGCAGTTTCTGTGATGTTTTTGTGCCAATGACTCGTTGCAATATTTTTATTATTATTTTGGTTATGGTCATGTAGACGGACATGGTGGCACACACTTTATTTTGTCACCTTTCAATTTATTATTGACATCTCTTCCTCCTTGCTCACCCAATCAACTTGAGGTTGGTTCTCTAAAGGAGAGAGTGCATTTGTAGGGGGTTCAAAACATTTTCACTAATTTGTTCCTTTTATTTTTCCATATCCTGCCATCTGACGCAGCATCGGGGCTGTTACTATAACTAAGAAAAAAATTTAGGGGAAAGCCTTATGCATTGCTCTTCCACATGTATAACTTTTTTTTATTTTTGGCAACAAAAAATTATTTGCTGACATAGCACTAAATTATGACCATAGGAAATGTGTAAATTCCAACACAGTGAAAATGAGAATAGGCAAAAACAATGCACGTACCTGGACAAGTCCAATGCCGATACCCATGCCTCCGAGGACGTAGGCGTAATGCTCGAGGAATTTCTGCAGGGCAGAGAGGCAACCGGAGGAACTGGCCGTCTGGACACTGCATTGTTCCGTCGTCGATAGATTCGGGCAGCAGCTCTTGGGGAACTCTGTGCTGTTCTTCAAGATGGTATCCCAGTCAGCAGGACCCTCTATACCACAGCATTTGAGCTGCAAAGATTGACAGTCAGTGTGTGATAACATGTCAGGAACAAAACTAACAATGTTCCATATACAAAATCCTGTATCAGCTGATACTGACTAAATTAAAGCAACTATGTTGGCTATTCTCACAACACAGCTGATGCATAAACCAACCATTCAGAAATATGGAGAAAGGAAAATGTTCTTTGACAAATGATTATAGATTAGTATAATTTACATAGTTAACATGTTCACAACAAAATAGCTGTTCTGTGACAATCTAGATGTCAGCGATTGCGCTGCTCTCTTAGCAAGAACACTTCTTGGTGTAGCGGGACCCCAGGGGGCCATACATGACGAGTTAAGGTTCTACAGAGTATAGATTCCTTTACGGGTCCCCTGTTTAATCAACAAGCCTGGCTGACCCACTGAAGCCAGGCTATTTAAGAATTGAGCGAGTACCCCCCACGCCCCCGGGTGGCAGCGAGAGCTTATACAGTGTTGACATCAGTGCTGGAGCAGCACAAAGCAGAAGGCTACAGTGTACAGTGTCCGGGGGAGCTCCGGCTATCTGCATTCTACACAGCTGTTCTTATTGATGAGCATAAATCCAGCCAGGCAGTAGAGGGGGGGGGGGGGGGTATTCCCGATCTCGAGACCCCGTCATAAAGACTTAAATATACGTGGCAAGGTTAGGCTTTTAGGGCATTTTGTATCCTTGAGTTGAGAAGAGATTCTGAGTAAAGTAAATGTATTGTGTTTAGTATTGTAACAAAATCCAAGCGGAGTAAACTAACTGCAGTTAAGGTAATATTGTCATTTTGTTTCTTATATTATATTGTTCCATCATAATCAAGTTATTGTAATAAAATGTTTTATAGAAACCCTGTTCTATCATTAGCAGTTAGCTACCCTCCACATAGGCCCCTACCTAATTGGAGTTGTAGTGAGAATGAGGCAGAAGGAGTAGTGATCATTAGGAGTATTAGCAGGAAGCATACGTGTTAGGAAGGGAGGCCCTACACTGGCCACGCGCCACCCCAAAATTACTATTTTTATGTGTAAAGTACAAATATACAAATGAATACTCACAGTTTTATATATTGCACAAGCTCTGTATATACCATATTTGCCCAAAAGGAAGACTAAGGTTTTTTGACAGAAAAGAAATAGAAAAAATAAGGGGTCGTCTACAATTCGGGGTCATCTGTAATTAAAAACCTGGGCACAAATACCATGGATGTGCAACGCTGCTAGTTCAGTATTTAAGTTTGTGTTACATACACAAAATTACTACGGGCTTCTATTCATAATTTTTACTCAGGTAGCAGATAGTCCTCCAAAATTGGCATGCCATGAGACAGAGGATTTTGACAAAGGCTTTTCATGCTTAAATACAGTATGTCCTATGGTTGTCCTATGTAGTGCTGAGACTGCACCTGTCAACTCAGACCAGGGTCTCCTTATTTGATGTCCCAGCCATAAAGAGGTAGCGCTTCGCTGGGAAGCAAAATGGCTCAAGTCATGAATATATAACACCCACAAAAGTTTTACACTGTAAGAAAGATGCTGCTACCATGGAGCCAGGTTAGACACACCTATTTCATTGTGATTAGCTTTTCTTTAAAAGTAAATAAAATATGTCATATTATTCATATAATAGCATTTCTCCTTGATGGGTTTGTCATAAATCCATGCAAAAATACTTTCAACCTAAATAATTTTTTCAGTACTCATTTGAAGTGCTGAAATATTTTTCCCTGAAAATTTTTTTTTTAGGAAGGAGTCATCTTAGATTCAGGGTCGTCTTCCTTTCGGGTAAATACGGTAACATTTTCTGTGTGCAGTGAGTCTGCTCTAATTTGTATTCACCATGTAATCTGTCAGCCTTTGCAGTGGTCCACCATTTTGTGTTGCATGCACCATCTCTGCCTGTTGGCCTACGCAGTAGGCTTAATGAGTTGGACACCACTTTCCATCCTGAAATACTGTATTATTATGAATGAAAATGTACTGTGACAATTTCCCTGAACTTTTAATTTTAATATTTCCAGGCTTGACATTTATGACGACATTCTAACTGCAAGTATGATAATCACAATTACAATCTCGATAATGTTAAACCAAATTTGCAGTCTATGATAAATGAAACATTGCTGCATAGCTTTCAGGGCTGCCACTGATCAATAAACAAAAATGCTTAAGGGGATTGGTGTACACTATAAACGTATGTAAAAAACTATGAAACATTGCATATTACATTTATTAACAAATTTTTAAGTGCCCTATATTAATTTAACAGATTTAGAAATGTATTATTTTTTATTAAACACAACTAAATATTGTGGCGACGGTGGAAGTTTAAGGGGGAAGGAGAAAAAAATTTGGAATCCCCAGATACTCAAAACCAACTATATCAGAAATAAAAAATAATTAATTAAAATAATGGTAATTAAATAAAGTTGAAAACAGAAAAATATAATTTATATGTGTTAAGTAAATGTATCGTCTTCCAAAACTAACTCATTCAAAATCTAATAGCAAGAAGTCAAAAGCACCACCACTGGAGTGTTCAGTGGGCCATCCAAATGCCCTTGGCATTACTACTTCAATATCCTCTAATAATATCCACAAACACCTAAAATTCTTATAACACTTAAGAAAACAAGTCTGGGCTCAACTTCAATGGGCCACTTGCCAAATGGGGAAAAAATTTTGAATAGGAGGAAAAACGAGGTAAAACAGGAAAAAGGGGTCTATAAAAGGAAGGGAGTTCTTGCTTGACAATGCTCAAGGTAAATGGAGGATGGGACCTTTTTTGTGGTTTTGGAGTGCTGTAAGGAATGTAACACAATGTGTTAGCCACTACTATTTCTAGTCAAAATACCACTTACTCCAAATTAAAAAATAATCCTCGTCGTCTTGTGGTGAGGAGAGATTCCTAAACTTAACCTTAAAAAAAATGATATACAAACAGAATAGACTGGAGTCAACTATAATAAATGGGTGAGAGAAGGACAGAATAACCAAAGATTTCAAAAACACACAATAAATTTATTTAATTTAAATATTAAAAGAAAAATAACAATTTCCTATAAACATTGAATATTTAAAAACAACAAATAAATTTAGTTAATAAAAGTTTATAGCCGATTGAGTTTCAAGATTGAAGGAACAAGCAAAAACGTCAAGTATTTAAACGCAGTACTGTTACATGAAATTCCTGATAAAATTGATCAAATTCATGAATAGAAAGTGTAAACGGATAGGCTTGCTCCAGAAAACAATTTCACACAAACCGTGAATTATTCTTATAAAATTGCTGTTTCTCAAAAGGCAACAATAATAAGACAAAGAAAAATTTAATTTATAAAACAACTTGTGAAATCCAAACTCTACATAAATTATTCAATTAAGTTTACCTTTTAAAACTCATCAAAAAGGGATTATTCAAAGAAACTCTGATAGTGATTCAATGATAATTTAAAGTTACAATCTCATTACTGGAATAAATAGGTGTGAGATGATCACTACTGTAATAATTACAAAAGGGAAAACTGTCTCAAAGCATTTTGTTTTGACGCATGCCACTTATATGAGTTATACCAAACAACTGCGAATCATCCTAACGTGTTATACTATACCAGGAACCACAACCGTAGATGGCTACAGGATTGTTTTCCATGGAGGGACAATTACAGACACGTGGTATTTCCTGATGTTTAAGACCCAACTTTCTCACACTACTCACGTAGTACTACGTGATTCATGAGTGTATAGGGCCTAAATGACAGAATAAATAAATAACAGAACATATAAATGAATGAATAAATTGGTCACCATCACTCTATCGCTTACAGTGCATGCATACTTACATCTAACTGCATGATATCCCAGGTCTTGGTGTAGTCATGGTTGATGTTGTACTGGGCCGCCGTCTCATTGAGACTCTTAGCCAGCACATCCTTCATGTTATCCTTGAGCAGGTATCCAGTTATCCCTCCAGCTAGCTCCAGCACAAAGATGGCCAACAGCAGGACTGCAAACTGACGCAGCACATACTTTACTGCTCGACCAAGGCAAGTGAATATTAGACAAATATACATAAAATACAGAAGATCACACCCTTCCTCCTCCTACATTTGATAAAAGTGCAGATATTGGATGTTTCCGCAAGAAATTTGTGGCACATTCCGTGTAGTCTCGATATTGTTCATCATCCCGTGTCAGTAGCCATGCTAGCAGGTTCAAACCCACGGAAGTATACTATTTATAAGCAGGAATTAACATCACGTAACAGGTAGATATAAAAGAAAAAATTCTGTTTGATCACTTATCTATATAAAGAGCAAGTCAACTGGCTTTTATAGTTTACAGTACCCCCAAAGCCATCACTTTTAGATTAATAATTACAAAAATTAAAACAAACTGCAAGTATAAAATATTGCTAACTGTACGTAAAAAAATACATCTCTCTCAAAAAACTTTACAATCTTAATCTGTTTTGTTTCATGTAATTGCATCTAATTAGAATGTCAAGTGCCACAAAATAATTTTGGTTAGCTACTAGAGCTTAGTTTTAAATAAACGGTGTCAGTGATGAAGGAATTGTAGCCATAAACTGAACAAATAGTGATGTAGAAATAAAAAAAATTATGGTGCCATAAGCAGGAAATTAAAACCTTAAACTTAAAGGGACCATAATACAATACTGTTATTTACACGAATACAGTATTATAAGCAATTTTGCACCACATTGCTTTATGCAAGACCCATGCAACATGGCTCTTTCATATCAAATCTTGTGTAATAATACTTTGTCTAAGGCAGATGGTCATACGAAAGCAGGAGATAGAGTATGAACTACAGTATTTTCAGGTTTGGTCATTCTCTGCTAGTCATGTGTCCACCTGTATATTGACCAGAAATGTAGGAGAATAGACAATATAACCGTCCAAAGAGATATCAGGTAAAAAATATTCATTGAGAAGAACTCTTGAAAATGTTGTTTAGGAAATGGAGTTCAGAGAGTGTTGTGAGATTGTTGGACAAGGACAATAAATGTCCTATTCTGTTTAATAGAGTTGTGCGAACAGGACTTTTTTTCACACAGAAAAAAATATATGTAATGAATGTTCGTGAAACTGAAAATAAAATGAAAATTAATGTCATTATAGCTCAGCCTTAAACAAAGAATAAAGAATTTTGTAACATTTTAGCAAGTTATTCATTATACAAATTCATAGCAAAATCTCACCCAAAAATTTAGGATATGGAGTATTTACCACAGTGGATCTTGCCAACATTTAAAAATAACTAAATAAAACTAAAATTTAATTATTTTAGATATGAAATAATAAAAACAAACAAGATGATATAGAAGCAAACATTTTTTTGCTGGTGCACTAAATGAACCTTCACTAAACACCCGAAAATTCAATGAAATTGAGAATTTTTCTTTTGTTACAACTTTCGGTAACCAAATTTCATACCGAAATGAAATTGAAAGTTGTCATTTTTCACTTTTGTTTTGGTATACCGAATATTCGCACAACCCAACAATTTAATAGTCACTACTTCAAAACAGCAAGAGTTCATATGATCTAATTACTAAAGTTACATCTAGTTAAGATATTCTCAGGTTATAAACTTTCCTCGTGCAAGGAAGTATTTTGCTTTAAGATTGATCTGTATGCTCATTTTGTGCCATTTTAGGTGCTCGCTAAGTTTTCCTTCTCATTGTTTTCTCTTTCTGAGAATTTATCTATTTTATGGCAAAGCCATTATTTTTCAGCACCTACAATTTCATTTATTTATGCATTGTCATTTACAATCACACGTAAGTAAGTCATAGTCACACTTTTGGCAATTCTGTATTGTTACATGCGAGGATGCCTGAGGGGCATATCTGAGATCAGTGATGGAGGTCTTAATATAATAAATAAAACAAAATTTTATTTCTAATTTATTTACTCTGCTATTATCTACAGCATTAAATTAGCTGTCTCCACTATTACTCTTTTTATTTTACAGCGAGTGCAATACTTAATGTCTATTTCAACTCACGTATTTTGTTTATCTGTTTCAGTCATCATATCTGCCAACTTTTCAAAGGACCCATCGGTAAAACTTTTCAAAATTCTTAAATATAGCATAAAACTTACACTGGAATTTTAATATTACAAAAATTAACCTGTGTTTATCCTTCAGACATTTAATTACTTGCTTGAAAAATAAGCATAACTAAGTATATGCATGCACACACACACACGCATATATATATATATATATAACATATATATATAACATATAACAAAGCCAAGCTGATGTTCATAATTAAAAAAACACTAAGTTAATTATAAAGTTAAAACCAACAATAAATTTACACAACACAAAAATTTACCCATGATTTGCAGTCATATGTCTAAGTATATAGATAATACATACATTGAAATCAACAGCCAGACATACCTTTTGAACACATGGGGTATAGATATATTTACATTATCTTAAAGTATTATCATCTAATCAAAGTTCTTGCTTTGTTTCAAGTGTGCAGCAGTTGCCTTCTTCACTTTTTGCAAAAATTATGAAGTAAAAGTTTATTCATGGCAAACACCAGCACGTGTACACTTCAAAACTGAAATTGACTAGAGTGTCTCAGCTGACATAGATGCCCTAAACTGGGTTCTGTTCGTTTTAACAAGACTGAATATGTGCTCACATTCAGAATTAATAAGCTGTGTAGTTAGAATTGATAACATAATCCTTGATATTTTGTCAAATTTCAGAAGAGCATCTAATCCAAGATCAATGGTACTCCTTTTTTTCTACAACAGCTGAAATGTCTTCAACTTGAAAAGCCACAAGCTGTCGTTGAATTTCATCCATTGCTGAATCTTGCATTTAGTTTTCCTTGAGTGGGAGGATAAATGGAAACAACTCTACAAAATATCTCACAGAAGAAAAGCTTGAACCTAGCAACTTCGGCATTTTTCAGAGTTTTACTTTTAAGTGGAAATTTATTTGCAATATAATCACATGCTGATAAGTAGTTCCTCGCTGAAGAAAAAAACAACTATTTTTCTTTTTCTTCAAGCTGTGAAACTAAATTTGAGGTCTGACTGCATAAAACTAATTTCTCGTCGTTTCTCCGGTTTTCACTTGGGTGATACTGCACTTCAAGAATCTGATTGCTTTTCACAATTTTTGGTTTCACAAATTTTAAAAGAAGGTCTTTCAGTAAATCTGTTAATGTTTCTCTCAGAATGTGTATCTGCGGAGAGGCAGATTGAAGTCAAATATTTATTTTGTCAAATGGTGGTATGACACTGAGGACGAAAGTACAGAAAGCTTTGTTAGGCATAGACGATAGAAATAAAAACAATTTTTCCTCACGACTAACAGACTGACAGTAAAAAACTGTCAAAACTTCTACCTTCCAATGTAATTCATTTACTATTAGATGCAGTGCCAAAAAATTAATCTGAATCTCTGTTTCTAGGTTTCTCACTCCTTGTTGCTGAAATTCCCAGGTTTCTCACTCACTTTGGTTGAAGCAGACTTCCCTGTAAGATTCTTAATTTTTGGAATTTTGTATCACATTATACTAGGGGACTGAGAAGCTTTCTTTACCACTAACCTCTCTAAAAAAAACTCACACGGGGTTCCCACTGATCTATTAACCACTGAAAGTCACCTTGTACAAACATGCTTTAAAATTTTCTTGGCAGCTTTGCTATAAAGCTGTTGAAATTGCTGCAGTTTCTCTTTCCTCTTTGCACTTTTCTCAATAAAATAAAATAAATCTACTAGTGTTTTATCAATTTTTACTGGCAGTTTTTTCTGTAGCCAAATTAATCAAATTACATGAACATCCTATTATTATTTCCTTACGTCTCTCTAAGCACAGATGAAACACCATTCTTCTTACCTATCATGACTGGGACATTGTCAGAACAAAAAGCCACGCAGTTTTCTATTGGTACATTTTTACTTTCCAGCTGGGAACTCAACAAATTTCCTATATTCTTACCAGTTGACTCACCCACCAAATTTGGTATGCTGAGGACGGTACTTACACTTTACCCTGAACATCATCAAAAAATGCTACAACAATCAGGTATATCTTTTCATCTGTATCATTACTACTGTCTGTTGAAACAGAAAACTACCAATTTTGCCAACACTTCACAACTTCATCATTAACGTCAGATGCAATTTCATTCAGAATACATGTAGATTTGATACGGCCACAACCAAACTTTATTGCCAGTTCCGAGTTCGGAAACATTTTTCTAAACAAAACACCAGCATGATCTGCTGCGTTTAGTGCAATGTTATGTTCAGCCAAAAACAAAACAAAAAGAACCACTGCCTTTGTTACATCTAATCCTCTTTTGCAGAGTCGATAAAAAAGCTATCTATATTCCTATTTTCTTCTTGTGCATGCAAATTTGTGACATGATTGGGACATTTTACATATGTACTTACGTCGCTCCTACCACCATAAGAGATGTTGAATCGCACTCGTACACTGTGCAAAAAATAAATTTTCCTCCTTTCAGAGATTTTAAAATGCACGGGAATTCAGCAGTATACGCATTACGGTAGACTTGGAAATATTTCTTCTTGACTGATGTTCTCTATTTCACGTCACAGGCACACTATGTCTAAGAGCAGAAACCGCAAACTAACTAACTACGAGAGCAAACACTCACTACAGCGCCAACCGTGACAGCCATTTTGGTAACAGCGCTTGCTTGTCAAAAAGGATTGGTTAACTTTCCCCACGTGACGTATTTTTGCAGTTGAATTGGTAACAAATTTTGTAAACTAGGTGGTTTGGCACTTATGGTAGCAGCGGTTTTTGTAAACGCACTGCAAACAGGTTACAGCCGTTTGTAGAATTTTGCTACCCCGAATCACTATGTAGGGTGATTGCTAGAACACAATTTCAAAAATTCTGCCCGTGGGCCAGCATTTTATTATTTGATCACTTGTGAATGCAAACTTTCACTGCAAACGCTTGCTACCAATTCAGCCACGAAAATACGCTTTGGCACCATCAAAACATGGCAGAAGATGCAGATGCATATACAAACGATGTTAGAAATAATTTTTTTTTAATGTCACAAAAATCCGGAAAATAAACCACCCGGCTGTAAATTTTACGGACAATCCATCAAAGTTGGCAGGTATGCATAATCCATAATGACTTTCACTCATGCATTTAGTCCAATAGTCCAGCCTGCCAGACGATGTGACGAATAGAGAATCGTCACAGGAGAACATGTGTTTTCTGGTTAATTTTTTTGCTGAGGTGGGCAATAATCTGATTAATGAGCTCACGTTCTTTTATTAACCTGTATCGTATAGGCCAGCCTAATATTTAAACAAATTGCTTTTAATCTACTATTTTGAATTTAATTATTTCTAATAAGTATATTTTCTTATTAATCGCTATTGTAATTGTTTATAAATGTATAACTTTTATTTTCATATAGCACGTGAAAGTTTGGAATGTATAATCTGTTTCGGGGGGTCGTCACCTGAGCTCGCCGATGGCCGTCATCGATAACGTGAGCAGGCGGATCCGTGCGATGATTGCACATATGTTATACAAATAACCTCTTAAAATCAATGATGGCGTATACAAAGACTTGGCTTCAGTCGGCCACGTGGATATACGTGATGTCGCCGTAAAACATTCAAACATGAAAATTACCCTTAAATGCCATAAACATAGGCAGATGGCGCCTGATCCAAACAATTAAAATTAGTACGAACACTTTAAAACATATTAAACACTGTAAAGACAATACTACACATTTTACCCTGAAATTAACATTTATAAGAAAGTTCAAAATTATCGGCCTCTTTGTGCACATGCGGAACACGTGACACATGAGTGCCGTCATGGGCTCTAGCGCTGCTGGCTGTTAGCCGGCATCATGGGTTAAAACAAACAGTCTCAAACTCACATACCAGCGCTTACATTTTAGTGGCCCGCACACGAGCAAGTAAAAAGCAAATAAACAAGCTTTTTCCCTAGAGTATTTAATGTCTATAGAAGTTATTAAATGTGTCATCATACTTCCTCAACCTAATAGAATAGCCATGATACAGCACCTATTTCAAAATTTATAAAGGCTCGCTGCTTGGAAAATAAGCACATAGCACTATATATATATATATATATATATATAAGAATGTTGAGTTAAAATCAATTCGGTGCACGGATTACGAATGTTTTGAGTACGCCGTGCGCACACACGCACTTCCACACAAACACACGTCCTTCAGAAAGTGGGCTAAAACAATGTAATTACACATAACGTACAACTAGTGTGTTAAGACTTCTTCCATTCAACTAAGCATAAAAATATGTAGCTGCACAGTTCCAGCTTAACAGAACTCATACGGAATCTTTCAATAAATCCAAATAATGACTCAAACCCCATATCCAAACTTTTTGTTATTATCTAACACATAAAATATTTTAAAACCGTACTTGTAGAGTAGTTTACAAAGGTACTAGTAGAAATTATGCTACAAGTTACAAGACCTTGTAAGTTACAAGTCTCTTTATGAAACCAAACTTTACAAGTACTTTTACAAATCACTTTTAGCTTGTAAGATTTTACTTGTAGCTACAAGTCTTGTACAAATCACTTTTAGCTTGTAAGATTTTACTTGTAGCTACAAGTCTTGTACAAATCACTTTTAGCTTGTAAGATTTTACTTGTAGCTACAAGTCTTGTACTTGTCAGTTTATGAAACAGCATTTTGTTCTTGTCTTACAACATACAGGTAAATTCACTTTCAGACTTGTACTTCTTTCCTCATTGACTAATTATGGACTATTTATCTGACTTGACCACAATTTCAGTCTCCCATTCGGACTTGATGATGCCTTGGTGACCGTTGGCAACAGCTACTCCTTTCTGGTAAACTCCGCATTGAGAGGGAAGTCCATAATGTAATCTTCCTATCAGCTCGTCTTGTGCATGTGCATGCACCAGCATTCAATGCTTCAAGTCGATCGTCCATGAATTTCTTTTTAGAACTTTTCTGTTTGAACATATCTTATCTTGAGTAACGCACAATTAATTTTCTTTTTATTCTGCTTTGGGATCCCAATCATGAAAAATTTGAAATCACTTATAAAAAATTAAAAATTATTAACATTACAGATTTAATATATATATATCCTCATTGGGGAGTGGAGTGAAACAATATTTGGGCAGCTCATAACATCGAGGTCTCGAGAGCTAAGGAAGGTGAAGTGAAACACGTATAAAGCAGCACCGTAAAGCATGTGTGGGGGAAACTGGAAATCCCAGAGAAAACTTGCTGATCAGTGGTACTGACCGGCACAATTCCCAGGTTTGCCTAGACGGAAGGTGCGAAGTCCTACCCTCTACACCACCGCAGTCCCTGTATGCAATACTTCTCGCATGTAGCCTGCCACACACTGGGAACATGAGTGGTTCATGTGGCACACACGCCACAAAGAGTGGCAATTGACTTGGGCCACCTTTCACCTCGCACCATCGACAAGGTTGGCTGGCTTCATCTCAGTTGTGGCGAGCCTTTCTGGGGTAGCACATGTGTGCATTTCCCCCATCCTATGTTTCCACATGACTACACTCTCAACATCTCACTACTAAAACACACACACTAATATAAAAAGCCATACAAATAAGTAACCTTGCAATAGTCAATCTTAAACCATAATAATTGCATATTTCAATGAAGTTTTTTTGTGTACAACATTCAATTTAATGCAGTCTCACCCATTTATTTTTCATACTCAATTCTAAATGCATGTACCAAAATTTATTTCACACATTGTTGATACATATGATACAAAAAAGGTAGGTAGCACAATGGCAGAAAGTTTGTTTTATTGCCTAAACTTATTAATGTATAAAAAGTGGTGAAATTTTAAAATCATCTGAGTGGTTAAATAAAACAATAGGCAAAATGATGCTGTTTGCTGGGAACGTGTTACTTACAGTCACTATCATGCAGTGGTTTTCCTTCAGTGCTCCGCAGCAGCCAAAGAAGGCCACGACAAACACTATTATCCCCACCACAATGAGGATGTTTGCTGGGAACGTGTTACTTACAGTCACTATCATGCAGTGGTTTTCCTTCAGTGCTCCGCAGCAGCCAAAGAAGGCCACGACAAACACTATTATCCCCACCACAATGAGGATGTTTGCTGGGAACGTGTTACTTACAGTCACTATCATGCAGTGGTTTTCCTTCAGTGCTCCGCAGCAGCCAAAGAAGGCCACGACAAACACTATTATCCCCACCACAATGAGGATGTTTGCTGGGAACGTGTTACTTACAGTCACTATCATGCAGTGGTTTTCCTTCAGTGCTCCGCAGCAGCCAAAGAAGGCCACGACAAACACTATTATCCCCACCACAATGAGGATGTTTGCTGGGAACGTGTTACTTACAGTCACTATCATGCAGTGGTTTTCCTTCAGTGCTCCGCAGCAGCCAAAGAAGGCCACGACAAACACTATTATCCCCACCACAATGAGGATGACTGGCGCAACAAAGAACTGCCCATGCACAAAGTCAGTGTAGTCTGAGAAGGCATCCTGGATCACCGCTCCCACCACCAGTATGGCCAGGCCAGAAATCTGAAAATAACAATTACAATTCTTAGCTCACTCAACAGTCACCAAACAAGTAGATACGTTCAAGTGTAGGCACAATGTACTATAGATCACAAAAATTCATACGTGTAAGGTACAGCTCAGTCAGTTTCACAGTAAGGAAAATTATTCCTAAAAAATTTGCTGCGTTATAATAAGTTAAGGCAGTACAACATAAAGAAATGTAAACTGCCACTGCAATGACTACAGCTCTGTTACATGTACACAAGGCCATCATCCTTATGGCACAAAGAATCACAACTTTAAAAGTCATGTTTGTATGCGTGTTCAACATAATACATCAGGAAGCAACACTGAGGGTTTGTTTGGACTAGTACCATAACGACAAGTGAGTACTCAAGTGATTAGAGTACACTTTACAAGGTGTCAGCTGCTGTCACACAGCCTACAACCTGAAAGAAACAGAAAGAAAAATATTTTCTGAAAGTGTGTGTGGCACCAGATTCAAAACAAGAGAACTTATTCTGTAGTATTTCAGCAAGTATTGCATAAAGCCTTGCATATCACATGTCTAGGTAAGTGCCGACAGTTTATTGTAACTACGCTGTACAACTGCCAGTCTGCTGACAATTGTCTTTACAGCAAGGCTGGGAGGATGTACTGTTGCCAACTTTCCTGTATTTTACAGATTTCCTCTCATTTCACACACATTTTATGGTCTCCCATTTCACATATTTCATAAAGTTTTACTTACTTATTTACATTTTGTCATTTATTACATTTTGTCACTACATTCCCCACAAAAAATTGTTCCTGTCACTATTGTTAATTCTTTTAGTCTTGAAGCTACTGGAGGGGGGGGGGGGGACCCACACACACACACACACTTACTTTTTTCTGTTTCTGATATGAAGTTTCTAAATACTGAGTCTTTAGCCAAGGATCCAACTTTTATATCAATCCATAAAGTTTCTGAATGAATATACATGAAGCAAGTGGTCTGTATTAATTGCGCATTAAGATTTATTTGTATTAATAATGCTTTAAGATATATTTTAAAATACTTTTGTGTTCAGTTTACAGGACATAATCCTAACCGTAAGAAATATTTTTTGGTAATTCAGTGGCGGGGTGATATTAGCAGTAGTTTCCACAATCTTCCTCATTTTAAGTTTGAAAATCTAGTATCTGACTACTAGTAAATTATGTACTTACGTTTGTCTTCTGAAATAAAGGGCAACAATTCTGGAAAACTGTATTTTGGGTGTGTACAAAAAGTGATTCAATCATTCAACAAATATGCTGTTTCCAATTCAGTCTGAGAAATATTTAATTTGTTTAAATTTAATGTCACAGATTTATTGTATGATGCTGATATATGTAAAGTATTGTAAGTTAACATTGTATTTACTTCTCGACTGTTCCATATCTTGGAGCACTTGCTCCATGTAGGGTTGACGGATTAAACAGAATATATAAACATCTTTACGAGATGATGCAAAGGTACCTTGGAACAGCAATTGTGAAATAGTCAACAGCCAAGAAAATTGCTGACTTCCACTCGTGCACAATTTTCTTACAATGTACAATACACAATTTTTTTTCATGAAAAATCTTATAAAGTATGAGAATGTAGGCCTAAACACACCAAGTTTAATCTATGATATCTTTTTGTTTAGCTCTTTTTATTGGTTTTTGCCACATCTTTTGACAAATAAGAGTAAAAATTTACTAAAAACAAATTGTATTTTAGTTATTTTGTATTGTGTGGTGCCACTCTGAAGATAGCGAATCAAAAGTAGTATGTTCAGTTACGACAGAAATCAGCAATTTGTTCAAATATTTAAACACATTTAACCATTATTTTCATAATTTGTTACAATTGAAGACAAATGCATTATATATGCCTGTAATCCCCACTACATAACCAAGGAGTCGTACTAGGCCTACATGGGTAACGTCAGTGTTTACAAAGGAATCTGTGATACGAAGTCTCATGTTAGAGTGGATGGAAATTGCATTCAGTGTAATGGATTGTACTGTGTCCTATGCAAATTGCAATGCTCGTGTACTGTCAGCACTTAGTCATGATGAAGACTTAAACCTAACTAAAGACAACACTTGCAGAATTAAATTATATACCACTATTTTAAGCATAATACATTAATTGTATTAAAAATATAAAAACATGTTTCCGGAAAAGCAGGGATTCTAAAAAATTACAGTTAATTGCAATACTTACAAAAAATTTATTTCATGAAGCAGCTTACTTTTAGGGTGGAATTCACAGTGAGCATATGAAAAATACTTGAAAAAAGAATTAAGTATGATTTTTAACGCACAGTGTCAGATACAAATATTGCTTATTTTGATAGCTTTAAGTAATGCTACATGAAGCACTGTTTATGTATTCACAGTCCCAAAATAAGTTTTACCTTATTTCTCACGTATTTATAGCAGTGGCGATACTAGCTATAATTCCATGGGCAAGCTACTGTGTGCAGGGGGGCAGTAGTGGTGTTGATTACCCAATAAAGGGGGAGGGGGTCCACCCCCTGGAAAATTTGGATTTCAAGGTGCAAAATGGTGCCATTTAAACATTTTTTCGTACCTAAATTACAAATTATATCTGCACACAGTCACGTCACAATTAATATACAGTAAATTATTGTTTTAATGTAAGAAATATATTAAACAAATAGTAAATAACAAATTTGAATTAATATTTTTAGAGAAATTTTTTCTAACTCACCTACGATGCACAACATCCCTGCTATTTGAATCACTACCATGCCATGTCACTCAAAGCAGTATACACTCATCACAAGTACTTGGTACATTGTAGAGGATTTTAAACAACAAACAACACTAATTTTTCCTACACAAAATCAATTCTTCTCTCTCTCTCTCTTTTTATTACAAATTCCGCCGTGACATGTTCATAAAAATTGCAGACGAGTTTCATTTTCGACAAAAGTTTCTTTTCAATGGAGAGAAGTGTAGACCAGGGAGTCTATTTTGCCCAATTGTGTTCCGCGAGTATGTCTTTTTCATCTTAGTGTTGAAAAAGAACGCTCCACAACTGACATTGTATATGGGATTGTTACCACTAATGTACATAATTTATGGAACTGTGGGAGAGCATCTTGTAAATAATTTTCATGAATGTATTTAAGAAAATTGTGAATACTTCTGCTGTTCATGGCATCTCAACTATACACAGCTTTTAGTTCAGACCGAAGCTTATCAAGATCAAAGTAACTGCCATAGTATTCGATTAGGGACTTCAATTGAACCTCAGGAAAACTATGAGAAAACTCATGGAATTTTGTAGCATTTACAAGTTCTAAAAATTTTAATTTGTTCATATTTTCGAAACGTGTGCTTCAATTTGTGTTACGATGTTTAATATTTTGGTGTGTAGCATGGAATACTCTCGCTTTGGGTCTACTTCGTCTTTGCATTTTCGACATTTTTCTTCTGGTTCCAAACCAAATTTTAGTGTGTCAGAGAAAACACTTTCAAAATTGTGTCTGAGTTTCCATAAAAATACTTTCGTTTCTTGTATCTCCTGAATACAAAAACTGATGTCCAGTTGTTTGGTCTACATTACGTTATATGGGTGTCCAGAGCTATCAAAAATCTTAGAAAACATAACTAGGAAAAAGACATTCTCAAAAGATTCTAGAAAACTGATGAAACCTTTTGCTGACGAAATAGTGTCACTATCACATTCACATGGATTTTCCGTTATCGTGGAAAACATTTCTAAGAGGGAACCCGCTTAGAAGAGTGCAAAAAAAAGCAGAGACCAAAAAAGGTACTGATAAACACTCTACACTTGCTAATGTTATTTACGGACTGCGTTAGGACAAGGTTCAAAACATGTGCTGCGCAATGTACAAACAATGCAGTGGAAAATTTGTAGCACGTACCAGTTTCTGTACACCATTTAGATCTCCTGCTCTTACTGCAGCTCCATCATTGGACTGTGCGACAAGTTTAATGCCAGAGTTAGTTGCATTGCTTATTTATGCACATAAGTAGTAATTAATAAAATCTGCTTCATTGTGAACTTAAGCACTGAATATTTATAATAGGACTAAGTTATTCAAGAAATATTTTTATTACAAATTATGTTTCCTTATAATATTTGAAGGAAACAGGAATATAATTTAGATAATTACATGGAACAAATGGGAATATTAAAATACTGCACTTTAATGTGAAAAAACAACCTCTTTTCTTAACCTTTCTGTACAGTGGATTTTAATGAGTATACAGCGCTATTCCGGTATGACTTCCTCTTTTCAGGAAAAAAATTCAGGAATTTGAGGTACGCAGAGTAAACGTCCCGAAAGCACACATGTGGTTTTTGTTCTAAGTGTTCGAGTGTATGAGTCATCCAGGAGGCGGGATAGGGCGGATGGGTACGGTTAACTTCAGTCCAGTAAATTTAATTCACTTTTTCCATTAAGAAACTTGTAATAAATTTTCATGTGGAGATTTAAAGCCTATTGAATGCAATTAATGTAAAAGCAAATAAAGTGATTTATTATAGTTCAATAAATTGAATTCAAGAACTTAAGTGAATATTCAATAAATATTTGATTGTGTGAAATGACCCTTAGCATTGTATATAATATTATATACATTGTTGAGTATATTTTGTTTTAATAAGTATAAGTTTTATTTCTAAGGTGTATATTTCTGGAATTTGTTATAAATCCATTGCAGTTGATTACTACTGATATTAAACTAGACGGCTGGATTTTATATTATTAAATTCTACTTTCAGGATTCTGCTTTCATGATTAGATCTCTTAAGTATTGCAGCATCTGGAACGCTACCGAATATTGTTCACTTTATTCCAACCTAATATTTACTTAATTTATATTTTGTGTTTATGTATTTTCACGTGTCTATAAAGCTTGTTGATGTTTATTCTTCATTTGTTAATGTTTACATGGTAAATCAAAATGTATTTCATTCATCTTAGTGTGTTATGATCCTTTGTTTAGATTTTTAAATAAATTATGCAGGATTATGTATGAAGACAAGTAAGATGTGAGGTAATGTAGTGTTTTGGAAGATTTCAGCAGGAAATATGTTAATAACTATTTTTATTGCTATTGCTACTTCTCCCGTGATGTTTAAAAGAACGTTAAATGTAACAGCAGAATTTCTGAATGTTAAGTATGGTAAACATTTGTATTGTATTTTAATAATGAATAGTTGTAAAAACGTGTCAATATTGTGAATTTTAATACTATAAAAATTGTGTTTTTATTTTCGGTGACTGATCATCAGTAACTGAACTGTCTGGCTTTAATTTGTATGTCAAATATAAGGGTATAAACAAAGCGCATGACATCATTATGTTTTACTTTTGGTGTTCAGTGTGGGCCGATCATATGATCTGAGTGTAGGTTGGATAAGAGCATGCATATGTATCCCAATCTCAGATAGAGGCTTTTCAAAGATCTGTCTGTGATTGGCTACATATGTACGGCACCAAATTTAGAGGGTTCATTCTTGACTGTCAAAAACTGTCTCTCTGGACGATGGCTTAATTGAAGGTGGACGTGCCAGGAGGGGCCATCCAGTGTTTGTTGTATTTTTACAGCATAAATATTGAAACTTCATGTAAAAGTGCTTTAGACATGTAACTAAGTGTAAAGTATTGGCCAGACAAGTATAAGAATACCCTTCACACTGTTCCTGCCACCCTGGGTGTGAAAAGATAAGGGGGAGCTCACGCCACTGCCCACTTGTAAGTGCAGTTTCAAACAGCTGACTAGGAACCACATATACACTGTTTGTTCTCAAATATTGAGGGATGGGCACATGTGTAATTTTAAGTGGCTAATTGCAAGTGAACTACCATTAAATCAGTATACAATATTTAATCTATGCACAAGGCACCCAACAAATCTTAAGTCCATGGTAGGATTCATGCACAGTTGATGCCAAGAGTTTTGTCACACATTATTACAGCGCATAAACACTTGTGGAAACAGCAGATAACAGATAACAGTGTGGTTCCAGCTGTATACTAGGTATGTTGTACAATACTGTTGTTAATGTAATGTGACATATATGTAAGGACCCTGCTGTCACAAGAATATACACCTGCTACGGTATTAACCCTAAAATTGTTAGACTTTATATACGGTTATGTTTAGAGCAACAATTAAGTTAGGTGGCTTTTTGATATTCAGTTTTAATAACAATATATTTGAAAAGGAAAAAAAAAAGCTACTATCTTGGTTTTAACTCGCGTTCGTAAACAATGTACAATCTGTATTAAGTCCTGCAGACACTATCAGCAGTTAGTAAATATAGGCGCATAATTTCAGTTCAATAAAATACACACCTTTTAAAACACACTTTTTGACATTATAGCAATCGCAGGCCTTCATCACACCACACCGCTAGATGCCACTGTGGCAAATAGGTCATCATAGTGACACTTTGCACCCGATTGCTTTTGTCATAGGTTGGCAATGCCGAGTTGTTTACAAGCCATGTCTGCTTTGTATTTTTATTATATATACATACCGGTATGCACACAATATATTTTATTGCTTAGTACATGCTTGATAATAATTTGTATTAGTGATAAAATATTTTAGAGTTTACTTTTATGTTTTATTATGTATTTAATATAAATATTGTATGGTTCACGTGTTGTCGTAAATGAGAGTCGCCGTGTGAGTGTGTTACTGGTAGACGGGCCAGCTAGGCCGTGATGTGTGTGGGTGCGTGGGTAGTCTGTGTATGCAAGCCCCCGGGGCAGTGACTCGTGAAGGCAGCAGGCCGCTTACAGCTGACCGCCTAGCCCGGCCTCTGCGTCGGCTTGGCAAGAACACAGGATGCATTAGCGATGTGACTTACGAGCGGTTGAGATACAGGATTGTTAATGCTTTTAGTAACAAGTTTTAGTTCTCCCGTTACCGCTTATTTAGCTACATGTGATAAAATGCTGTTTTACAAAGAGTGCCTATAAAGTTAACGTAACTTAAATTGCTATTATGTGATGGTGCATATGAAGACATGTGGTCAGCATGGTAGTACATAGTCCTGGGGCGAGGGCAATTCCTGGCTGAGTAGCCATACATTGGAGCAGTGTGTTCACCTGGTCCAGTGGGCAGCTCATAAGCTGCATGTCAAACCGCTGTTGATATCTGACGTCGCACACACTGCCCTACTAACATCCCCAAACCCTTTGAAACTCTCTTGCCTTACTAGGCTCTCCTCTGCGGGAGCTGAAAAGCCTCGGAAAGGTATCTGAAAGGTATGTTGCCTTCACTTGTGGTATTAAAACTTACTTCACTGGCACTTGTGTTTGAATTTACATGTGCACTTTTGTTACCACTCTCTTCGTGTACACACAAGAATCCCTTGAAGATGCTTTTATCTGCTGTGCTAACATTACCTGTAACATTTTAACATCAAAACCCCAAAATGGTATGTCACTACTACTCACGTCCCCTACTTGTGTACGAGTGTTCCTGTTGCCTACTTTCTCACTGTTCGGTGTGGAGTATTCTGACGGTACAAAATCCCTAAATGATATTTTATTGCTGGGTCAGGCATCCCCATGTTAGTGTTGTTTATATTAGTGCACGTGTTGACATTTCCCTGTGTACTTCCTGGTATCCTGCACCGGGCTCGCTGAGGTACTGGGCGTAACGGCGTTTCCTTGCCTCTTCCCTACAGGTTGCAGGGCTATACACAGGTCGCCATGGTGCTGTTTTGTGACACATCTTGGTCCCAACTTCACTAAGAATGTGGAATTTCCCATCTTCTTTACCACTCTTACTGGCCCTGTCCATCTAGGTGCCAACCCAGCACAGTATTTCTTCATCCCGGCCGATAGCTGGTTTTCCCTCGCGTGCACTTACATCCCTGGCTATAATTCGGTGGAGTTTTCCTACTCTCCGGTACCCACGTGGTACAGTACCTTTCTTGATTTTCCCTTGCCTGGGCATGAATTTGTTGTTGGTGTACTACCACTGCCTCACGTGGTATCGGGGGGTTTTCTCTTGGTTCTCCCAGCACGCGCAACTCGCGGCCCTGAACCATCTCCGCCGGGGTTTTCCCTGTGACTGCATTTACCCGGTTTCTGATGCAAAACATTACTTCCGGAATTAGCTCTGCCCACCTGGTATGATCTCCGCCTAGCCGACTTCTCAACTGAATTTTTGTGTCTTGGTTCCGGCGCTCGGTCGGATTCGCGCGGGGGTGGTACGGTATTCTGCTCCCCACCTCATGCAGTATTCTCTCTACTTCCTTACTACAAACTGGGTCCAGTAATCAGTCAACAAAAATTTCAGATAACCCCATCTCCGAAAAAATTCCGTTTGCATGATCTGGGTGACCGTGTGTGCACGTACGTTACTTACAGGAAACTCTTTGGTCCATCTGGTAAACAGGTCTGTGATAGCAACCAATAATCTCTTTCCACTGGTGGTGCGCGGATATGGGCCCATAATACCTAGCGCTACGGTTTTAAACGGCTCTTGTTAGCAGCCTCGGTTGTTGTGGAGCATCGCCGTCTGTTCTCCGCGGCTTCCTGGTGTTGAACACGATACAACTTTGTACATATTTACTTACATCCCCTTGAAATCCCGGCCAATGAAAGAATCTTTGCACGTTTCTGCGCGTTTGTTCTGTGCCTGGGTGCCCATGTTCTAGACTGTCATGTGCATACATGAGTACAAGATACCATTTTTTCTTTGGTACATAGGTTCGCAACCTTGCGCAGTTACCAGGGGTTGTTTTCACCTGAATCTCACGATCTACCACACTCCAATGCTCTCAAATACAGCATGGCACAGTGTTGCCGACGCAGTGCAGCATTCGGGGAATTTTCCTGCACGGTGTGGACTACGTCACAGACATTCAATGACAAGTTCACCGGGTGGTGTGGCAACAATGTTTTGCAAACCTAGAGCTTGTGTGTTTGTGTAGCACTGCAAGGTGGTAGTGCCTCTTCCCATCCCACATCGTCGGTTACCGTTAGATTCAGACAGGGGTTTCTGGACAAGGCGTCCACGAGCTTGTTGGTTTTCCCCGCCACGTGTTCTACCTTGAAGTCAACTCCTGGAGCAATAAAGCCCAGCGGGCAAGTTTATTTTTCCCACTGTGCATACCTTCCAACCAAACTAGACAGCAGTTGTCAGTTTTCAAAGTAAACTATCTCCCTAACAGGTACGGCCGGTACTTTCTCAGTGTGTGTACAATCGCCAAACACTCTTGTTCGTTTACATGGTACTTGCATTCCGTCCCGCCAAACTTCGCACTGTGGTAGTTTATTATGTGCTTTTCCCGTGTGTTCCCTCCTGGTATAACATGGCTCCGATGCCTTCCTGACTGGCATCTGTCTGCACTACAATGGGTAACTCTGGGTTGAATCTGACTAGCGGATTACAATTTTGGAAAGCACGTTTGATCTCTTTAAATGCTTGGTCAGCTTGAGGTGCCCATACAAATTTATGCTTTTCGCATAGCAATGCGGTCAATGGTGCGGTTATCACTGAAAAATTAAAGACGAACTCCCTTAACCAATTTATTAAACCAAAAAATTTTCTGGTTTGTTTACGTGACCTGCATGTGGGTTTGTTTTGAATTTCTTGTACGTGTGATTGTTCTGATTCGTGTCATCCCCTGTTACATGGTGTCCCAAAAACTCCATCCTACTCATACCCAACTTACACTTGTCAACTTTGCACATAAGCTTGTTGCGTTCGAGCCGTTCAAACACAAGGCTCATAGCGCAGATGCTCTTCCCAGCTGGTAGACCAAACAAGTACATCATCTAAATACCCGATTGCAAAGTCTCCTATGTATCCATCTAGTACTTTAATCATTAAATTCTGAAATGTTGCAGGAGCACACTTTAAGCTAAATTGCATAGAAACAAACTGGAATCTATGCCCGTCTGGCGTGGTAAAAGCTGTTTTTTTTTTCTGTCTTGGGGGCTGATAGGCACTTGCCAATGTCCAGATTTCAAATCTAATTAGGTGAAAACAGTAGCTGGCATGTTTACAGTAATTTTATCAAGTGGACTAAAACCCAACACAAAACCTCCATTCACAGTCCTTTTTATGGGCAAATGTAATGCCTGAGTTGAAGAGATTCTGCGTAGGTTCAATCACATGGTCATTAAGCATTACACATACCTGCTGATTGATGATGCTGCAAAAAAAAATTGCTGGATCTAGTGGCTTGGAGTACACCGGGTCCTCGTGCATCGTGATGATAGCGTGTTCAGTGACGTCGGTGCGCTGCAGCTTCCCCTCAGTGTGGAACACACCGGCATACTGACCCAGCAATTGTTTATGTGTGGTGGGCACTTAATGCTCAAAGTTAGCAAGCGGCACGGCAGTTGTTGTTGTCGGCGGTGTTGCTCCCACTGCGTATAAGGTCCACCGGCCACCTGTCTCCATGTGCAGATGGTGTAGATGCGGTTCTATCATGGCTTGGTTGTCAATAAGCCATGGCAATCCCAGAATCATCTCCTGGCATAAGTCTGGCACAATGTAAACATGACACATGCTACGTAGCTCTCGGATCCCTACCATTACGTGCATGACAATTCTCGCCTCGCCTTGTTGATGTGTGGTAGCGAATTGCAGACGTCAGCTGTGGTCCTCTGGTTGTTATTGCCTAGATTAGGCCTTCACGTACAAAATTCTGACTTGCAGCAGTGTCAACGACGGCTATCACATTTTTACCCTTTAGTTCAACACTGATCCTTAAATGCGTGTACCGTACTGTCACTAACCTGGAACACTTTGATACTTTCATTAGGCGGATAGTTATGACCTGGTGGTGAGATTGGTGCAGGTGCAGTTTCGCCAACCTCTCCCAACTTAGTTTCCAGAACTGTTGCCTTGGTAACTATTTTCCCGGTTGTTGTGGTGAAAGTTCCTTTGGCCACTGCTGTGTCTGGCGGGTGTAAACATCAGTGGTGGTCGCATAACATCTGGCATTGCGGTGGGTGTTGACGTGTGGAAGTTCAGTTCAGACTCGGGGATTGGTATGCCTGGCCCGCTCGCACGCCCTGTTCATACAAGCACGCCTCCCGCGTAAACTGCTTTACACTCGCTCTTGATGCTCTCCGCAGATACGGCCCAATAATGTCCGGTGTTGACAGAGCTACAATTATCTCTAGTACTCCACGTATCGGCTGCCCTGTGTTCAGACGTTTGAACAAGCATAACTTATGCTGTATGAACTCTCCTGCCTCTTTGTGTTCCTGTTGTTGTTCATGGTACAACCGCGATTGGGCTTAGATGGCATCTCCATCTGTGTCAAACCTGCCCAATAGCCGATCACAAAACTCCTCTCATGTCACACGATAGTCTCGGACTAAATTCCCACATGTGGCTACATTTCCCCTTAGTAGGTTGGCGGTGACTTCAGTCCAATATTCCCTATGTATGGGGTGTCTAACTTCTCCTTGCACACGGCTATAAACTTACCTGGGTCCCCGGAGTCATGGCCCGCAGAAGTTGGCAACAGCACATTTCAGTTCGTACGAAACGACTACTGGCGGTGGCATGGATTTCATCTCTGGGGTTTGCGGTGGCACAATCTCAGCATAGTTCGTCTTACGGCACTCATCACTGTTTATTATACCATCGTGGTAGGTGGTAAATTCTACCGGCCCTATGCATTGTAAATGTGAGTCCTTTTTACACTGTTGGCACTGCACCCACTTCACTCCCGCCCCGTCACATCTGATGCACATGCACAGGCGTTGCTCTGACAGCGTAGATGCGGTATCGGACGTACACTGGCATAATGGTCTATCCCATGAATTTTCTGCAAACAAATTTATTTCACTTACACTGCCACAATGTACACATAGTTCGACCGGCATGTCCATGTCATTTGCAATCACGGTTGTCGAAGCCGAAGTCTTGAGGTCTTCTCGCGGATGAACACACTGGCCCAACTTGGGAATGCCAATTGACACTGTCAGGCGAGAAACGAGACGAACAATGACACAAATTATTTACAGATGATGGACACCAGCGGTGCTTCCCAATCACCGCACTGTTGAGACTCGGGGATGCTGTGGGTTCTGTGTGTGTGTCTCACCAGTGTGTACTTACAAACACTTTGATAATACTAAACATTTGCTAAACATTTTATTACTGAAAATGGTGTGGCGAGGATACTCTCACTACAAAAGAAAAGATTGAAACAGCCGCTAGGATAGACTGGCGATTTTCCCTGAAGATAGGACACGGAGAATTACAAGATGAATAAATACATGAACATGTGTGATTACTTGGCATCTCTAGTGCGGACTAGTCGGGGCTCGCCTTCCAGCACGTGGTTAGTGTGGTGATGGCCCATACACATAGCCGGCAAGGACGGAAATAACATCACCGTACAAAATCACACAAATATCAATTAAACAAGATGGGGCACGATATGAGTAGTCACAATAAACACGCACATGCGTGGAAGCAAGCTTAGATGGATAAAGTTTGTAGCGGACCACGCGGTGCAGGTGAAATTTCTATGTTTCTCAGTAAAAACGACAAGTTAACTTCAAACAAATTGCTATTTCATTTGGGAAAATATTCCCCTTACGATTGAAACATTCACAGGCTTGTAGCATGCCTGATGGCAGAAAACGCAAACATGAAAATGACAGTGTGGTAATGCGTAAAAAGCATCAATTTACGTGAAAAGTACACCGAACCCTGAACAAAAATTCTAGAACCCTGAATTAAACTATGGCACACATGATTTTACACAAATAGCCCTGAAAACGCATTGATGGTGCAGATACATACTTAGTTATATCTGACCGTGTGGTCATACGTGATGTGGCCGTAAAATGATTAAAAACATGAAAAATACCCTTGGATACATACATAAAACAAAGCCCTTAAAAATGAACGCAACAATAATACAGAAATTACAATGAAACGCCTTTAGCACAGGCGGATGGCGCCTGATTCGTTGCACAGGTCGCATGACCTCTTCGACATCTTTCTCCCTTTCTCCTCGCTTAAGTTTCAAAAAGCCACAAGGGCACAAATTATTTATTTTAGCGGAAGCATAATGCTGGGGAAATTATCTGGCAAAAACGTACGCAAGCAAAGGTTAACCGGTATACTAATAAAGAGCTATGGAAATCTACATCAGTGCTCAAAAGTTGTAGTGCGTACGTGATAGCGTCTTACCTCGCCAGTTCTCCTCGACAGACTGTCATGAGGCAAGCATTGCATAGACCTAATATGGCCGCCTATGTGGTTCACATAAGCGGAAGTGCTATGCATGCCGAGTAAAATATTTTATATTGAAAAATAAAAGGCACTTTAGAAATTGAAATATTAATTGACATTATACATTTTAATTTGCAATTTGTCTTCTTTTAATGTCTTTTGTTAATGCATTCTGGCCGGAGTAAAAGTATTCTTAATCTCCGTGCAGCGAGGCAGTTTTAATTTTATAACAAAGTATGGTGCAACACTTTATGAACATACAAATATTAAATATAAAAACACTATGAACCTGGAATAAAAGAAAACATATTTAACACTTGAAAAATACAATATTCCAGTTATGGGAAAGTCCAATTTAAGTCCTCTTTGCACACGTGGTGGTAAGTACCATCATGGTCTTAACATTCG
Source organism: Dryococelus australis (assembly GCA_029891345.1). Classification (NCBI taxonomy): domain Eukaryota; kingdom Metazoa; phylum Arthropoda; class Insecta; order Phasmatodea; family Phasmatidae; genus Dryococelus; species Dryococelus australis. Next base: position 403,357,648 of record CM056993.1, on the reverse strand, counting down.
CTGGCTGTTAGCCGCCGTCAAAATATTATATTAATATCAGTGTTAGAAGGAATTTGTAATTGAGCCCAAAGAGGGAAAATTATTAAGTCACTGCCCCGCTGCCATTAAGGTATAGATTTAAATGTTTATGCAGAAAGAATAGGCACATTTCAGGTACCCGATAACCACAGGCAGTGTAATTGTGCCTCAAAACAATATTTATTGTTTTAAAGTTATTTTCAACAGGATATTGAACCCCTACAGACAAGTTATGTTGTAGTTACTCCTAACCTCAAACAGGTTGTTGTCTAAAAATTTCATCACACGAAAATAATATTACACTTTATAATTCAGTATTCTGAGTAATCCCATGTGGTTTAGCAACTTGAATTTGCACAATCAGCAAGTTCATGAATGCACTAAACACTTTATTTTAGTATTGGCCAAAATAATTTAAATTGACGATTTCTGCCAACTAAGGGGGCTGGATTTGCTCATTGTGGGTGTAAGAGATTGGACGTTCTTCCTTGTTACAAAGGATCCGCCATGTGAGTTAGAACTTCGGGAAGAAGGTCCTATGTTCAAAGTACGGGGGTCATCAAAATGTGGTCAAATTATCTAATGTTTTGTGGAATTTAAGTCTTAAGGCAGGCGACCTCAGATCAAGTTAACAAGAGATCTGCAGGCTAGGCAAAGTCAGCGAGCTGTGAAACTGATAATGCAGATGCCTTACCCAAGGCCTAGCATGGATTCAAACAAGATGTAACGAGGTAATACAAGCCCAATATCTCAGTCTGCAGCAGTCCGTTTCTGATAGCTTCATTGTGATTTTTCGTGAAGAGACAATTATATTACAGAATGAACTAAGTAACATATAATTTAGAACTGAGCTTAAACTCCTTTTGGGATTGGTGAATCTTATGCATTTAAATGTTCTACCCCGAGATGGCAACGTAATTTTTGTTACAAACTTTCAGTCCCACGAAACTAGCTATTTCACAGAACTACTGCAATAGGAGTACATTTTGCAATTTCTTTTCAAGGTCAATTTGGCAAGTAAAAAGAGTAATTTTGTTTCATGACTACAGTCTGATCCGTCTTTACAAAATTATCCTTCTGGACCTCTACACTGGTGGTAATGAAATCTGAATACTTAGCCTTCTGGACCTCTACACTGGTGGTAATGAAATCTGAATACTTATCCTTCTGGACCTCTACACTGGTGGTAATGAAATCTGAATAATTATCCTTCTGGACCTCTACACTGGTGGTAATGAAATCTGAATAATTATCCTTCTGGACCTCTACACTGGTGGTAATGAAATCTGAATACTTATCCTTCTGGACCTCTACACTGGTGGTAATGAAATCTGAATAATTATCCTTCTGGACCTCTACACTGGTGGTAATGAAATCTGAATAATTATCCTTCTGGACCTCTACACTGGTGGTAATGAAATCTGAATACTTATCCTTCTGGACCTCTACACTGGTGGTAATGAAATCTGAATACTTATCCTTCTGGACCTCTACACTGGTGGTAATGAAATCTGAATAATTATCCTTCTGGACCTCTACACTGGTGGTAATGAAATCTGAATACTTATCCTTCTGGACCTCTACACTGGTGGTAATGAAATCTGAATACTTATCCTTCTGGACCTCTACACTGGTGGTAATGAAATCTGAATAATTATCCTTCTGGACCTCTACACTGGTGGTAATGAAATCTGAATACTTATCCTTCTGGACCTCTACACTAGTGGTAATGAAATCTGAATACTTATCCTTCTGGACCTCTACACTGGTGGTAATGAAATCTGAATACTTATCCTTCTGGACCTCTACACTGGTGGTAATGAAATCTGAATACTTATCCTTCTGGACCTCTACACTGGTGGTAATGAAATCTGAATACTTATCCTTCTGGACCTCTACACTGGTGGTAATGAAATCTGAATAATTATCCTTCTGGACCTCTACACTGGTGGTAATGAAATCTGAATACTTATCCTTCTGGACCTCTACACTAGTGGTAATGAAATCTGAATACTTATCCTTCTGGACCTCTACACTGGTGGTAATGAAATCTGAATACTTATCCTTCTGGACCTCTACACTGGTGGTAATGAAATCTGAATACTTATCCTTCTGGACCTCTACACTGGTGGTAATGAAATCTAAATAATTATCCTTCTGGACCTCTACACTGGTGGTAATGAAATCTGAATAATTTTGTCCAATTGAGACTCAGATTTGTGAATACTGAGGAATTCTTGTTTTATTGTATTCAGGGTATTGTGTTTTATTTTATATTTTAAGAGTGTCTTGTTGTGTTCAAGGTATGTCATTGTGCATATTGCAGTGTTTCCAAAGTATGATTTTTGCTTTGATTTTAGTAAAAATTATTCTATATTTTCAGAGTTGTTTGTCAGTAGCATAATTTCTAGACGTTTCTTATTTGCATGCTTACAGAGTAAGCTTATCTAAAGAAAGATATAATTATTCATTTTATTGGTTATACTGACACAAGTGATTTAATAACTATTGAGGATGTGGCGTCAAGACGTTTCTCTTGACGTTCCCCACTCTAGCTCTCAGTTGAGCGCCTGGTGCTGAGCAAACTGAATGGTATTCTCTCCCCATTTATGTTCATTTGCGTGTTTGCTTTGGGCTCACCTCAAGGAAGTTGTTTGAATTTGGTAATGCATTTATGTTCTATTGAGTGTTCTGTAGAATTGAACATGCTAAACTCTCTACCTTACCAAATCCTACCTACCCCGAGAGAAAAGCCAATCAGTGTGTTATTCACAGGTGTTCAAAAAGTGGGCCTTGTTATATTTAATGTCACAACCTACCTACACTTTACACACCCCACAACCCTTACAGAAATAACAATACTCATTATATTGTAAGACTCTAAATAACAGCAAAATTCTTATAGTTTTTGCAGGTCTATAGTAGAATCCAATACCAGAGGTTATGTTTATACGTGACATAGGTAATGACGTCAGGACGTTGGATGTATAGTTGATTAGGTTGGCAGGTAAAAAAAAAACCAGTACCCACATTAACAATTTGCAAACAGCTGGATATTTTTGATTTCGTAAGTTGTAGTATGTTCCTTTGTTTTGTAGGATAGTTAAAAATTCATACCATTTTGTTCGATCGTTCCGTTTATTTAGGGGAAAAGGTAGTAGTCTACATGTTCAGAGTTTATATGCATCAGTGTGTAAATAAATTTATTCGTAAAATATACAGTGATAAAATATTACGCATTATAAAAAGTGAAGTGGTACGGAATAGTGTACAGAGCTAGAATGGAAATATGTGGTGCATAATGGTGTCGTTTTTTAATTAAAATTATATACGTACCGTTGTGCAAACTATGTGTTCCATGTCAGATAATGAAAATGAACATGGCATTACATATTGGCAGAAAATGGATATGTTTGGTAAAGGTAAGTGTTGATATACGTACGTAGAAATGTGCGTATCCAGTGTAATAAATAGTGTTTTAGGTTGGTAATGTTAGGTCAAGATTCTGTAGCACGTACTTAGTCTTTACCATTTGTAATTAATAACTGGTTATATTTGAGATTTGTAGTGACGTAGAATTACGTTGTAGGCAGGTGCTGTTAGGTTAGGTATGGTATGTTTAGGTGATATTCGATACAGTAAAGTGTATAATATAGGATAAATTGTATTAAACTTATCTGGAAATATGATTTTGAGTGAAAATAATCCTTTTCAAGTGATATATGCACCCATTACAGTGATTCAACCACACATACACAACCCATGGTAAACAAGGTGAGGCTGATTTAAGTGATTCGCCATTTACAAAAATCATACGTAATTTTAGGCAGCACGATAGTAATATATTGACTATGACACAAATGTTGAATTGTGTCGTACACGTTGGCAGATGGGCTGAAGTATACTACCAGATACCATGTGTGGTATCTGGTAGTATAATAGAGCGGATGGCCTATATTGTATTTCGCTATACCAATATTTATAACTGCTGAAAGTGTCCCCACCTGAAAACCCCCAAATTCCAGTGGATGCCCCATTAGATTGCCATACATAAGGGATAAGACAATAGAAAAAAGTTGACGTCGGTGATATGATCTTGGAAAAATCTTAGCATGCGTGTAAACAACGTGGTATCTGGTTCTACGATAATCCCAGTTTTGCTATACATGTACAGAGTTTGGTGAAATTCTGTTAATGTGCTCAAAAATTGAAAGGGCAAAGGGCGTGCGCACACACAAGGTAAAGTGGCAACCCGCTGAGTCAGCTAGCTATAGGCTGTTCACAGTAATGCGAGCACTTTTCAAAGCAATGTCATCTGGAATATGTCAAATAGGCCAATATTTTTTTGACATTTAACTTCCATCCGAGTGCAGTGGAATATACAGTCTGATAATTACTTATTTGGCAATATTTATGTAATGTGGATAAAGGATAGCTGAAAGGAATCTGTAACTAGGAACTCAAAGTACTCACTTTACCATGAACAGCCTAAAAAAATCAAAGTTACATCATCACGGAAAGTAAAAGGAGAGATTCATAAGAAGTGGGTCAATAATTGTATAAGTAGCCGGTAGATAGGGATGTGGTGTTTTTCAGATGCACAATAAAGGAGCATTCGTGCAAGATAATATTACAACACGGATATAAAGCTAAAGCAGAGATAACACGATGCAAGATGAGAACCAATCATACACAAGATGCCAACCTTGCACGAGAATTTCTTGCACAAGGTACATCTTGCACGAAATGAGGAGCTAGAGCAGATCCTATTTCCTCATGCAAGGCGATGCAAGTTGCGATCCTAATGGTCCATTTCTACTGGTCATGTGACCTGCTATAAACTTAACCATAGAGTAAAAGAAAATCATAATCTGAGGTGTGCGAAGAGGAATACAGGGAAATAAAACATTGCTGGAATACATACATACATACACACACACACACTCACAATTAGGCTACCGTCCGGTGGCGAGCTCTCTTAACTCTCCTTTTCCACTCCCTTCCTGAATTTACCAACCCCTCTCGCAGATACCAAGTCCTCCCTCAAAACATTCCACTCCCTCACAGACCTCACAAGCATGGGCTGCCTATCCCACTCCGTTCTCCTCCACACCCTCTGAAGCTTCTTACTGTTGTTTCCTCTTCCTCTAAAACCCCCTTACTTAGCTTGCAGTGTATCCCTCCCCATCCTCCCTATTCATTCACCACCCTGTACATCCTGACTAACCATTCAACTTTCCTCCTGTCCTTCTTTGAGCTCCACCCCATTTCTTTCATCATCACTGATGGCCTATAGTTCCCTTCTTCCTCACCATCTTGCCCCTGCCTTCTCCACCTACCCTTCACCCATCTTGATGCCTTTCTCTGCACCTTTTCCAGTTCTCGCACCTCCACCTCCACATACCAGTCCCATACTGCTGCAGCATATTCTAACATTGGCCGTACCATTGTGCCATACGCCTTCTCCTTCACCTCACAGCTGACTCTATTCAGCACCCTTCCCAGCATACCCAGAGCCCTTCTTCTCTTTGCAACCACCCTCTCTACTTGTTTTTTTGCACCTGAGGTCTCCCTGCAGTACAATCCCTAGATACTTCTGCTGCTTCTTCTATCTCTTGTCCCTCCCATCTGTACATGTCCCTGCTTTATAACTGAAATAACTTTAAAGCGCGGACTAACGTTTAGACAGTTCGCTGAGAGTAAAATAATAAGTTATATATTGGGACGATAGCTTTGAAACAAATACCTTGTTGAGGAAAGCAACTTCATATTTTGTATTATAATACCTTGGCTGTTTAGTCCTCACCAGCGCTATCAACTAATTTTGATGCGCGACAGTAGTCATATTATTTATCTGCGTGTGAACTCGTTTCGCATGCAATTTAGTTGGCATTCTCGAACGAAATCTTGCGCGAAATGCATCTTGCATTGTGTGATCCCTGCTTAATGGCTGTTCTCCAGCTGTCATCACGAGTAAACACTACGCCTTGCTGGCACCTTGGAGAAAGGCACGTATATATAACAAAATATTTCTGAAAAGCAGATACTCACCGCAAACAGGAGGTTGAAAACAAACAGAAGGTATTTTACACACGACATTCCACCAGAAACCATTTTTGCAACACACTACTTTCGCTTCGCAGCTCAAACTTCTTTAAACACTGTCGCTCAACTCACAACAGCAGCTGGAACCAAATACAATTTTCTGACAGAATAAACAATACTTATTTATTGTGTGATTCACTACTCGCACGTGATACTTGGTAACAGCTATGATTCGTTTCGGTTACTAGTCACGAGTTGCTTTCGAAACGATGAATATGACGTCACGCGTTAATCTCGCTCCCGGAACTAGTAGAACAATTTATTTGCCGAACATCACAGAATCACCTAATCGTAGAATTTAGTAGTAAAATAAGCTGATGGTTCCGACTAGTATTTTTTAATTAATGAGAGGTGATAAACATGGTGATAACAGTTAAACTAATTTATTGTTTAGAGAAAATTAAAGCATAAGATTCCTTTTTAAGTAAAATATTTAAATATATCAAATTAAATAATTAGTATCTTTTCCTATTTCACTTCTATTGGATGAAGGAAATAAATGCAGAAATAGTCGTCGTCTTGGATTTTAAACATTTGTTTTATTAAGCGTACTGAAAATCTTGGCATTACAAAGTGAAATATATATATATATATATATATATATATATATATATATATATATATATATATATATATATATATATATTATATATATATAATTCCCACATACAGTTAGGCGTATACAGGAAATGGCATGTTGTGACGTAGGTGAAGCCGCTGGAGATAAGTGATAGGCCCTAAGGCTGAACATTATCGAGATTAAAATCGAAGGTAAACCTCTCATTGGTATAAAATTATCTCGCTATTCTGAAAAGTTAATCTTCGTTGGTGAAACCGGCCCTTACACAATATAAAACTTTAGCATTTGACTTGTACATTTCCTTTCCTCTGTGGAAACCACATGTAAAGTCAGAGTTCAGACAATTGAACATCAGTTCTAGCTTCGTAAAAATTTGTATCTTGTTATGTAAATAATATGATACTATCGAGGAATGCATTTTATGCACTTTTTTTTTTTTTTTTTTTTTTTCAAAATAGGCTTAAATTTATATTAAAAGTTTATTTAAAAACAAAAAAAAACTCATTTGTTTACTTTATTAAAATTATAATTTGAGTGTGTACCGTGGACCAGTATTGGGTTATGTGCGACAATAAGCATGTGTTTTAGATATAGCGCTCATATATCAGGATTTGCGGAGAACTATTTTTTGAATAGCTTGTTAAATGAAGTATATCGAGCGGTCTACCGTTGCCGTGTAATGTATTGCAGGTTGTGTATCAGTAATGAGTGCAACAAAACGGCGACCAGCAGCCTACCTGAATTTCTGGCAGGCTGAATTCCTGAGCCACGGATAAATTATTATTTGCAGGCATTTATATTTAAATTCCCAACACTGACAATGACTCGAGAGGTTTGTTTCCAATATGACTTCATCTCCTTATTGTCAATATAGTAAATGGTTTCTGGTAAATAAATTCAAATCCCGTTTTAGTTATTCCCTCTCTGTACATTACATTAGTTCTCTGATATGATACAGTTTTATACTTATTTATCCGTTATTGTAGGGTGTAGGGTACAATTTTGTTTCTTGCATCTACAATGTTGGACAGGGTTAAGTTACCCTTGGTACATAATTAAAACACAGAAATTAAAATTTTTACTGAATTGTCTGCATTGGACGGTCAATTTTACAAATTTTTCAGAAGAAAAAAAAGGGGGGGAGGTACAGGAGATATTTATGGATCATTTTATTCCCTGTATGTACAAAAATTATGGTAGATCTTTCTCCAAAAGTGCAATTTAGTACCAAGGGCTTAAGCCCCGGCTACAATCACCGTAAGAATTAACAATAAAAAATTGAATCCACACTTGTACATGGCACCAGTTACAACACAACATAATGGTGTTAAGATTTAATATTTTCAATTCTTTTACGCCGAATTCTACACTGGCCAATCACGAAACAATATTTCCAACCACAAGTGTCAGTGCAATGCAAGATTATAACAAGAACATAGTTTTTAAATGAATTTTGCAGTACAGTTCAGATTTCCATTTATTTAAATAGTCAACGTAATTATTAACACGTATACCACACTTTAAATATCCCGAAACACAATTCCCGCAAAACTTTTTCATCACAAGTAGAAATAAATATTAGGTTAGCCAACACACTGTTTGGAAATATCCATAGATACGTGTACAGTCTGTCTTTCTTTTGTGCTCGTTTCTCATTAGTCACATAACAGTTTTCTTACTGCGGTTGTAGCCAGTTCATTTTCATACTTCCATGGTAACGCCACTGATATTTTGTTACGGGAACACTACAGTGATTGTAGCCTAGGCTTTAGTCAGTCAGTAGCTACAATTTTAATTCAGCCCAACATGTTAAAAAATTTCACATTGGGAGAGAAAACTACAATAGGATATTATTTCTATAAATACCCTTTTATGGATAATAAAGGAACCACCCTATGGTTAGGTTTAAAATGTATGAAAAGTTTTTCGCCAGTATTTTAGGTTACTTTGGGTAGTTAATTAGATTAGGATACAATGGGTGAAAGACGCATGCACCGCAATGATATCGATAACAAGCGCACATGTACTAACCACTGCTAAATTGGTCCACAGACACACTTGTGACAAAATTTCTTTGTTGTTACCTACCAACTTGTGCAATTATTATTTTTAGTGTGAAATTCTCCTCTGAATACATAAAAAACTATTCAGTTTCAATATCTCAGAACCACGCTGAAGAAACTTGACAAACAAACACTCCTCTAAGAAAAACATTATCGCTGAAGAAATTAGGTTCCTCTCCTCCCTTCCCGGGGGGGGGGGGGGGGCTGCAGTGGGTATAGTGGTAGGACGCTTGCCTTCCACCAATGTGATCCATGTTGGTTTCCTTGTGAGGTTAATCACAGATTTTCACGTGTAGGAATTGTGTTGATTGATGCTGCTGGCTGGCATGTTTTCTCAAGGTTTTCCCATTTTCCCCACTCCTGCATTTAAATGCTGCTCCATATCTGCCATATTTCACTCTCATTGGCTATCAATACCTTGGGTGTTACAAACCACCAAACCTCTCTCGACTCCTCCCATCTTAAGATGATGGAGGCCATGGTGATGTAGCGGCTAGAGTATTCGTCATTTCACGAAGCCCTTTTTTTTGCATCCCATATACATCCAATACACTTTGGCAAGGACTTGTCAATTATTGTTATATATTTTTTTGTTATGCAATATGGATATTTGCACACAATTACATTAACATAAAAATATATAACAGATAAATAATATAATTTACACACTTATTAATTCTAGCAGCTGTACAGACATATTAAGACTATATTTGGTTGTAGTACAAGATGTTACAATTCATGTACAGATAAATATATATTTAAGTATAAATATGTAAAGTCTACATTAGACTGAAACACAAGGTATTATAGTCCATTCACGCTTTCTTCAGCCTTTTGGAATCAAATCTTTGAAAAATCACCCTAGGCATTTTATGTCAACCTGTTTTTCCAATAACTTGTATTCTACAAATATTTAATACTGTGATTAACTGTAAGAGTACTGTATTATTGAATAAATGAAACTTTACCTTAGTATCTTATATAACTTGCAATATTTATTTTGTATTAAATACGAATTAACAACATCGAGAGTAGTGACATGTTGGCAATGGCCGGTAAGAAATAGTTCACAGTTACAATATTTTTTAACCTCGTTTTATGTATGCTATTTGTAAGTTAAACGTTGCCAATTGATATATTGGTATTGTTATGTAGCACTGACGGGAGACACTTTTCATTGCTGCAGTTTGAAATATCCGCGTAAATTCCTGTGTGTAGGCTGGTGTTTTTTGTCTGTCTGAAATAATGGTTCAATAAGCGAAGCAGAGCATCTCTCTCTCGTTCTCTCTGTCTCTCTTCTCTCTCTTGGGAAGATCATACCACCTGTGTAGGAAAGGTATACATTTTATTTCTAATTTCAGCACATCTCATATTAATTACAGTAACAGTAATGATGTCTGAGGTTGTAATTTACAACTGAAACGAGATTTTATTGTTTAAATACCTATTATATGTTATTTGTCGCGACACAGCTCGTTACGCACCACTTACAAATCCAGCAGGTTGGCAGACGCAGTGTGGAAAGCGTTTCCAATATGGCGACGGTGGACGACATACTATGACACTGCGTGTTACCCAATGAAGCGTCAAGTTCGTACTCGTGTTTTGAAACATCCTATGGAAGTTACAATGTTGTGATAAATATGTTTTCCACGACAGAGTGAAATGTGTTGTGATCGTTGCGTATGAAAGGGCGTGGTGGCTGCGTTGGAATCAATACACAGGCCAGGTGTGTGTGTGTTAATTTCAAATATGTGCAAAATTTATATGTTTTAACCATGAACTGATGTTATAACAAAATTAATTATTTACCTTTACGTCGGTCTATCACAACGTTGTACCTTTGTGCTAGGTGTTTGGAAAACAGTTGTGTAACGAGCTTACGTTTCTGTGATTTGAATGTCTGAAACAATCCCAATGAAATACTAAGCCCGCCCAGATAAAATTAAATAAATAATAAAATAAACCTACAAATCAGTAAATACCAATGGATGTAAATATTAGCAGAATAAATGTTATGGAAGGCCTACGTGTTTGCATGTTCACCACTATCTTTTACGTTTGTCGATGTACAATAAATAAGCGACACGAGTTGCGTGCTAGAATTTTCTGCGTTGTTTCATTCGACTGGTTGTCCCTTTGTTGTAATTTTTATTCCAAACACATATTAATAACAACAGGTTAAATACTACTGTTGTTTACGCCACAGTTGTAACAAACACCATCGTGGCAGTGGCAAAATATTAATGTGTATTATGTGTAATGTGCTATATCGTGTGTAACAATTAGTTATAAAGCTGACCTAAATATTGTTACAGGCCTACATTGTGAACATTCGTAGGAAATGGTTTCAGCAATATTACATAATTCTTTGAACAGTTGTAAACAGCAACCAACCCATTTGACAGTTATAATAGTAGAAGTCACATGGCAGTGTTTATGTTTACATGTAGCGGAAGGATACGTAATCAGTAACCAAAAGTAGATATTTGGCAGGGCTTCATAAAAGGCCGTAGTTATCGTGAATCAACTATACATGAAGTCTCCTTATATCAGTCTTGTTCTGCATTATAGAAAAATTCATCTTTATGTAAGTATTCTTCTACGGAATAGAAGGCCTTATTTAAAAAGTATAATATATAACAGCTCTTTTTAATTTCTGTACACTATTAATTTACTTCAAATGACTGGGAAGGTTATTTATTAGTTTTTCCCCAGCATAGTATGGATTTGATGTAAATTTTGAGGTTCTGTAGGAGAATAGGTGAAGATGATTATCTTGTCTGGTGTGGTAATGGTGTATATCACTATTTTAATGTTTTCCATGTAAAAAAACTAATACTACGGTACATGCATGGAAGAGTGAGAATTTTGTTATTTATAAATAGTGGCCTACAATGGCTTCTTTTTCGTTATTACTTATTAATCTCGCTATTTTCTTCTGTAATCTAAAAGCCTTTTTCCATTTTGTTGATTTACCCCAAAATATGATTCCATAATTTATTATGGACTGAATATTTAAGAAATAGTATGCAAGTATTGTATTATTATTACCAATCTTTTTTAAGGTATGTACCGCAAAACACATTGAACTTAATTTTTACAGATACTATCAACATTCTCATTCCATGTTAAATTATTGTCTACAATGAGCCCTAGAAATGTATTAGCCCACTATTTACTGTCTGTAACCCGTCTTCTATTATTGTGCATCTTTCATCTGAATTGTATGTTTATTTCTTTGCATGAAGTTCATGAGGCACATATTTGTTTACATTTAATAGGTATTAATTTATTATACTGGAACCAACTGGACATCTCAGTCACTATATTTCCTTCAAGAACAGCAATATTTGAAATAGTTACCAAAATGTTTGTGTCATCCGCAAACATTATAGCTGATCCGTTGGTTATACATTCTGGAAAATCATTAATAAATATTAAGAATAAAATTGGTCCCAGTATAGATCCCTGTGGCACATCTACTCGAGTAGTTCTTGTATTGGACATAACATCTGTAATGTGATTTTTGTCATAATATCTTATGGAAGTGGTGTGTTTTATGACTTCAAGATATGATTTAAACATATTACTGCTTACTCCACACTGTTCAAGTTTTTGCAATAAAATATTGTAGTTGACACAATCAAAAGCTTTTGAAAGATTTGCGAATATATCTGTTGAGAAATGTCTTTTAAAAAAAAATTAATATTTTTTCAGTAAAACTGTAAATAGCTTGTTCTGTAGATCTGCCCTCTACAAAGCCATACTGATGCAGTGAAATAACATTGTTTCTTATCAAGAATTGTTTCAATTTATTTGCTATTCATTTCTGTAAATTTTTTTAAAAGGACGCAAGAAGAGCAATAGACGTATAGTTATGCATCAATGCCTTGTCACTTTTTTTATGTATTGGTACTAATTTTGCATATTTGAGTGTATTGGGAAAAATTCCCTGGACAAGACATTCATTGAAAATCTAAGTCAAAGGCAGTTTTATTAAATAAGAACATTTTTTTTTAGCAAAGTCATAGGTACCTCATCTATTCCACATGAACTTTTACTTTCAAAATTTTAACTTACATTTATGATGTCTTCTTCAGAGATAGGTGTGAAAAACAGCATGTTAGTATTCCAAGTGTTAGGTCTTTGGGGTATGTGTGCAAGGCTAATAATTGTAGCTGTGTTCATTTTGCAATTTTAGTGGGATGTTTGTGAAATAGTCATTAAAACGAGTAGATATTTCCTTGCTATTTTCGATTTTAATACCATCAACTTTCAAGGAAAGGTTAACATGTACTTGCCTATGTTTCATTTCATTATTAATAATGTTCCACATTGCTTTTGTTTTATTTGAGGAGGAGGTTATTTTTTCCCCCATTGTATTTCCACTTTGCTACTCGAGAGTAACTTGTTGTGTAATTTTTCGTATTGCGTACAGTATAATTTTTGTTTTTCCCCTGGATTCTTAGCATTTTACACATTGTTTTTAACCTCTGTCAGACCTTTACTAATCCATTTTATTTTTGAGCTACTGCTACATTTTACAAATTTGAGTGGAAAGCCATGATTAAAATGACAAAGAAATGTATTAATAAAACTGTACCAGGCAATGTTTGGTTCAGTTAATGTATAAACATCATCCCATTTTTCATTTACATGTAGGCTTTTAAAAATTTAACATTTTCATCTAAACATCCATGATTCATCATCAATATAAAATAAACTTATGTCCAATTAGTTGCCCCGAAAATTAGAATGTTAAAAATCCTTAAGAAGTGTGAAATAGAGTTTAAAGAAAATAACGCAATGTTTTTCTGTTTTGCAGATGGCGTAGTTATAGGAAAAGATTGGCTTTATCTAAGTTTTCTTTATTTTAGTCAAAACCTTTGGAAAACGATAAAATGTATAAACATGCCATTTACTGTAATGATTACAGCCTACCGTTAAACCATCTAAACAAACAAGTAAACTTTATTTATTTAACTTTACATGTCGGCAACAGCAAGGTTCGTTAGAGAATAGTAAACCAAGAATACAATGAAGGGAATACAAGGAAGGAATTGGTCAAATTGTCTTTATTGAGTCACCCCAGAAATTGCATGGAGCGAGTTCGAGAAACCATGTAAATTGCAAATCATTGAAGGCTACATTCAGTAGCTATTAAAAATATGAGAACTGATTTGGTTGTAGGCCTATATTCTTGTGTTGATAAACAGCTGATTTCTTGTTTGCCACTGCAATTCTGCTGACTTGGGGAGAACAGACGGACTACAGGTTGTGTAGTGTTGTTCCGTATTTAAGGTTGTTTTGGCTTGTGATTAGTTCTAGCAATAGGTTTAAATATAGGTAGAGTAGTGGTTTCATGTATAATTAGAGTTAAGATTAGTGTTTTATGTGGTAATTAGTTATAAGGAGGGAGTAGTGTCCAATTGTGTGCATGAGGCCGAAGCCTTTGTTATTGTACGAGGGTGTACAGTCTGACCAGTGTAGCGGCTGGTACCATGTTGGCTGTATAGGGATCAAGGAGGAGGAACTGGAATCACTACAGGAACATGAGTGGAAGTGTGAGGAATGTGCTGAGGGAAAGGGTTTAGTGGCAGTGGTAGGGAACAAATTAAGGGTAGAGAAGGAAACACAAATAAGTGGAGAAGGTGGAAACTGGATTTGGGATATGCTGAGGGGAAGCTTTGTAGAGGGTATGTCAGTGCCAATGGAAGGGGCTAAGGAGGAGAGGTGGAAAGGGGAGATGGTAGATTTAATGAGCAGGAAAGAGAGGGAAATGATACATAGGATTGAGAGGCTGGAGGAAAAGGTCAGGAATGAGAAGGGTAAGAGTAGAGTAGTAACGAGGGTGGATAAGTTAAAAGAGGAGTTGGAAGATGTAAAGGGGGTGCTAAGGAAAATGAAAGCCAGTCCACAGGAGGAAAAGCTGAGTAGAGAGGAAGAGTTAGGCAGAATGCAAGTAGGGCTGCAGAAGGAACTGCAGGAGGAAAGGCAGAGGAGGGGGGAGGCAGAGAGAGAGAGGTGGTAAGATTAAGGAGGAGGATAGGCAGTAGAAAGGGATAAGACAGCAAATAAGATTAGAGAAGCAAGAAATAGTAGCAAGGGATAAGGTGATAGTAGTAGGCAGGAAGCAATCAGGAATAGAGGAACGGGAATCAGAAAGCAGGGAACAGGCAGTGGTAGAAGGTAGGAAGCAGTATGCTGAGGCTTGCAAGTGTGCGATTAGCAAAGACCAGCAAGCAGAACAAAGTGGACAGTTAGTTGATAGCGCTGGTGAGGACTAAACAGCCAAGGTATTATAATACAAAATATGAAGTTGCTTTCCTCAACAAGGTATTTGTTTCAAAGCTATCGTCCCAATATATAACTTATTATTTTACTCTCAGCGAACTGTCTAAAAGTTATTTCAGTTATAAAGCAGGGACATGTACAGATGGGAGGGACAAGAGATAGAAGAAGCAGCAGAAGTATCTAGGGATTGTACTGCAGGGAGACCTCAGGTGAAAAAAACAGGTAGAGAGGGTGGTTGCAAAGGGAAGAAGGGCTCTGGGTATGCTGGGAAGGGTGCTGAATAGAGTCAGCTGTGAGGTGAAGGAGAAGGCGTATGGCACAATGGTACGGCCAATGTTAGAATATGCTGCAGCAGTATGGGACTGGTATGTGGAGGTGGAGGTGCGAGAACTGGAAAAGGTGCAGAGAAAGGCAGCAAGATGGGTGAAGGGTAGGTGGAGAAGGCAGGGGCAAGATGGTGAGGAAGAAGGGAACTATAGGCCATCAGTGATGATGAAAGAAATGGGGTGGAGCTCAAAGAAGGACAGGAGGAAAGTTGAATGGTTAGTCAGGATGTACAGGATGGTGAATGAATAGGGAGGATGGGTGGGATACACTGCAAGCTAAGTAAGGGGGTGTTTAGAGGAAGAGGAAACAACAGTGAGAAGCTTCAGAGGGTGTGGAAGAGAATGGAGCGGGGTAGGCAGTCCATGCTTGTGAGGTCTGTGAGAGGGGTTGGTAAATTCTGGAAGGGAGTGGAGAGGGAGGTGGTTGGGTGAAGGAGAGTTGAGAGAGCCACCGAGCGGTAGTCTAATTGCGAGTGTATGTATATATGATACGATACGAGTTTTTATTACGTGTAGCCTTGTATTTGTTTACGGGATGATTTGCCATTACTAAGAAATGAATTGCATAAACTCCTACATTGAAATATCAAATCGGCATTTAGAGAAATGCGTATCTGCAGTTAAAAAGAAAAAAAAATATGCCTGTAATGTTAGTAATCGCAACCGCACTTGCAAAAACTAAACACATTGCAATTGTTAAATTACAAACATACGCAGATAACATATCCTTATACTACACACTATATTCTTTCACGAATGTATCTACAGTAGGCTATACACGAATACACTAAGCACTGGACTCATGGCCCGACTCGTACGTATTTTCATACATTATACATTAATATTAGTTTTCGTTGGCCGCCGAATAAACCAAAAATAGATTATAGTTTTAATGCGTGTTTATATGCCAAATTCACACTTCTCAAATGCAAAAAATAACACAAATTTAGAGAAAATTCAGAACTAATGAGTTCATATAGCACTCTCAGGGCTGTTTAATTTCAATTGTAAATAAGTCTCTCTCCCGCATGGCTTCACTTATAACGCACTCGCAGACGATTACAGTAGCGTATTATATTCGATTTTATTACGGTTCAAGTTTTATTATAACTTTTAACAGCTCCTATAGTAGTCACAAAATTATTTCCTGGAATATTTTCAAGATAAATGTATAGGTAATGGGAAGCAAATGAACCATAACACCGTTTAATGTAAATAACTCGTAGCTTTACAAATTTAATAGCGAAATTTATATCTAGTTATCTGCGACAAACATACACACGCTTTATGTATAATATCGTTTAGGCAAAAAACAGTTTACGTCGAAATATACGCATCCAAAACACGTGAAAGATAGACCGATTCAATGTTTTTTTTTATTGCGTGACCGTTTATATGAAAAACAACCGTTTAACTCCACTCTATAAACTGACTTTACCGCCGGTTTTACATCACTGTCACGCTACTCCCTCAGCGCGGGGGTGGATCGGCCCCTTGTGAGGGACCTTGGCCACCCAGACAGTTATCAGTTAATTTGAGCTCCCTGTGAGAGAGCTAGCGACAGTTTGGTATAAAAAGCGGAGGTTATTAGCCAAATGAAGTTAATTTATCGATAAAAGTAGTTTTCCCATGACTGGAGCGGCAAGGATTATTATAATTAAATTAATTATTTGTGTATTGTAGTGGTGAATTTAAGTTGCGCGAGAATTTAATTCAGTGTAGTTGTTTCAGCGTTTTACTTCATATCTAGTGAGTTATTGTTTTTAAAAAAACGTTAAATAAGCTAATTTGTGAGTAAATTAATGTCTAAATGTACTGTGACGAGCGACTAAAAGGGTGGTCAATCATTTAACATACGTTAACTCGTGGATATCTGAGAGGTTTATGGCTGGCGCCAAATAGTTTTGTTAAAAGTGGCCGATTTTTGTCCCGGACCGATCGGAAAATTCCGGCCAGTTTCGCGGCTTAATTTCGATGAAATCGGGCTGTATATTTGTGCTGAAGGCGTGAATTAATATTTTTAAAGTAGTTTTGAACAATATACCGTGTTGTTTATTATTCAAACTTGTAAAATTCAAAAGCAGAGCCAGGAAATCGCGTCACGTGAGTGAAGCTAGGCTGTAATATTGGCCAGAGGGCTCTGATTGGCCGAGAGAACGTGTGGAGGCGGGGCTTACGAAGTTGCTCAAGAGATGGCGGCATGGTCGTTATTTTACAGTCAACAGCTTTTATTTGACATGGAAAAATTAAAATATGTTAAAAGATGTAATTATTGTTATTTAATATTTTCAATATATAATTAGTACTGCAAAACTTATAATGTTAGTTTCTGGCCATTTAAAAAGCTATATAATTAACTGAAAAATCAGGTGCTGTTCACTGCAATAATCAAATTATTTTTAAGTAAATTTATTAAATTTTAAGGAAGTTTGAAGTATCTAGGTGGCCAGTAATATCAATTAATCAATTATTTTAGTAAAGTAATTACAGTTTTTGCTGAGGGCAGAAAAAATTCTGTTTAACAATGCAAAACTATGTGCTGCAATCAGTTAGTTGTGACTAGGAAATATTCGCGATTTTGTCGCTCGTCATAGTGATTAATATTTATGTTATGTGTTTCGGAGTCGCTCCAGTACAGAGTAGGGGACAATGGTTTTTGCGGGTCTAGTTGACGGGCTAGGGGGCCGCAAATGACGCCATGGCTTCGAGGAGTGGCCAGGTTCTCTCTTGTTCTGTGACACTGCGGAGTTTGAGGATGTAGGGGTGGAAATGAGCGAGGCGAAGTCGCATGCTCTAAGGAATTCTATGAATACATGGAAATCCTGCATAGCGCCTCGCATCTCTCCTGGCGAATTTCGCTGGCGAGGGCGGGATTGAGGTGGTGTGTTTGTTGTTACTGGGGTGTCAAGTGTGGGAGCTGTGTTGTGAGTAGGCGCAGAGAGTGTCTGCGAATATGACTTGCCTGGTTGTATTGTTCTGACCATGAACCTGGACGGGGCAGGCGGTTGTTTTACAGTGGTTGGTTTGACTTTCGCAGCAGCAGTTTTCTTCTGCACCAAGTCCAGGAACTTGGGGCAGGCTTTCGAAAGAGTCGTGTGGTCGCCTGCTCAGTTGCTGCATGTTGGCTTGGAATTTATTTCATTCATGTTTGCAGGCACACTCGGGGTAAGGGCCGGCGCAGTGTGGGCATTTTGTAGACATTGAACAATGGTTTTTTTTGTGTGGCCTAGGGCTAGACAATTACGGCATTGTGCCACGTCTGTCGGCCGTTTCTGAAATTGTCGTGGATGCACAATTGTCATGTTTATCATTGTGACTGAGAGTAGAGGAGGGAGAGCAGTGTTCTGCGCTGCCGTAACACAGAAAAATCGTTGCGGCTCCAACGTGAACTTGTTCGGGTCTGTGTAGTCTGGGATTCGTTTTTTAAACTGGTAGATGTGCTGGAATGTGTAACCGGTGCATTCCAGATCTGCCTTGATGTCAGCTATTTCAGTTGTGGGGTGGAGATCAAAGATTACTTTTTGTGGGAGCTCGGAAGCTTGGCAAAAAGTGAAATAATGAATTAAATTTGCTTCGGGCATTGTGCGAGCAGCTGTGTATAATTCTGAATTTTTTATAAGTATTTGTGTTCCCTGAGCAGTGGGGAGAAGGGAGAACCCGTCCCTACTAATTGCTCGCAATTTCTGAACAAGTAAATTGTATTTAATGGCATCAGGAACCACTAATCTGAACTGGTTTTGTCTTTTTTGTTTTGTTTGAGGTGCAGCCGGTTGTGTTTGGTGGGTGGGAATGCTTGAAGAGCTGGGGTTGTTTACTGTAGAGTTTTTTCTGACCTCTTCTAACAAGGAGAACCTATTTTGAATAGGGATGTTGTTGGCTTGTGCCTCATACGACACAGAATGCAGAAGCATGTTCTCCTGTGTGGTTCGTTTCTCGGTTACTGTAGATGTTCTGTCCCCTTTTATTTTAACTACCTGGAAGTCAGTTTCCATGTCCATTTTCTCGTTTCCTGCCGCTGGTGTTGTTGGTTGGGAGGTAGCTGGTGTGCTGAGTGTTGGTGTCGGAGCCGAGAGAGTGGCTAGGAGAATATCGATGTGGTCTGGGATGCCCTGGGGAAAGATGTCGAACACAGATTGGTGGTTCGGTCGTCTCTTTGCAAGCTCAATCCATCTCTTGTTTTCTCTGAGGTACTGCAAACTGTACAGGCCAGTTCCTGTCATCCATGGTGGCTCAGTCGGTTCCCCGCCCGCCGCCATGACCCGTGGGGGAGGGGGAGGCTGTGTGGAGCGACTCACGACGAGAAAGTGGCGAGAAAGTGTTGTTAAGAAAGTGCCTAAATCGGTGCTATCCACTGTGGCCGCCGACCCACTAGGGGCTAGGCTCGAGTTGACCTGTTTCCAGGCCGACCACAGTGTACAGGATGTGTACCGCGAAGCTATATGTTGTAGACAGCAAGAAAAAGCAAGTCGCACCCTCCTTGGTCGGAGGTAAAGGCTGGAGTGTGAGTGAGGTGTGAGAGGAGTGAGGAACTGACTTCACTTGTTAACACTGCAAGGTATAAGGACATAGCCACCCCCTGGTTTCCCATCCCATCTATGATGACCGTATTCTACTTCATAGACTAAAATTGAATATGAAGTATACCGATCTCGCTGGCTGTGATTAACCAATCTCCATGTCCCAACACATCTACCGGAAATAGTTTGGTATGGATTTTAGGTTTAAAACTGATTTGTAAACTAATGATTTGAGATGTATGTATACTCCATAATCAATTTGTAATGTAGTTTAATTAAATTGAAATTTTGTAAAAGTACATATTTCATTCGCATAATAGTGCTTGTCTCTTAAAAATTAAGGTGAAAACAAACACGATTATCACTGTTGACCATGTGACTACCAGTTGTGTAGGAATGGGGTAGGTCAATATTGGGTACATGCGCCAAAGACGAATAAGTGGTCTATCTCGTCTTTAGTCTATGTTCCACTTGGTACTGAAAGCGCTGACCAGTGCTGATGAGCGTTTCATTTTGGTAATGAGTCTGCTGATCAGTAAGAGAGTAATGGTGTCTGGGTTGAATACTATACTTCTGGGTGAAACTGCTGACAAGCGTGACGCCATCTGCTTCCCCCTAGCCTGTTTGCACACCATTGCCGGCAGCAGATTTTCCACAACTAAAAAATTTTTGTGGTATCTGTGGTCCGACATATTTAGTTTCATTTGAGTTTCAAACTTGGGGGACGTGATATGTTGATATGTAACAAGCATTCTGGCTATGCTACTGCCTGAACAGCCAGTGTCCAACAGTGCATAGTAGGTAATGCCTTTCATTTTTCCTAACACGTGGGGTGTTGTGGTGGTGTTTGTTGTCTGGTAGTGAGGTGAATTGTGAGTACTGTTTGTGTTAGCATTGGGAGTGGTGCAGGGCAGAAACTTGTTCAGCGTGTTGTTCTGAGACACATTTTCATCGCAAGCTGGCCGCCATGTGTTATGAATGGTGTTTGTGAGTGTCGTGTAGTGTTATGTTGGTGAGTGGATTCGTATGATTTGTGGAGTAAGCCCAAATTTACGTTTCAACCGCTTGAATCGTTCCCCAATATTTATCTGTGGAAAATTTAATTTGTTGATTAGGGAAGAGGGGGCAGTGTTTGACTTTATGCCCATGTACAGACATAGGGCACAAATGGCTTGTTCAAGGTTGTGTGGTCCGACGAGTTCCTGTTTAAATGTAGTGTGAGGTGTGGATGTGGCAACAGCGCCTTGAAGGTCGCGGGGCGGCAGTTGTTTGGCAATGTCAGCGGGTTGCCTGCTGAGGGGAGGGGAGGTTGTCGCTGTCGGCAGTTTTCATGTAGGGTCGACTGCACTCACGTGGTGTGGTGTTTAGAAACACTTCTTGCAGTGCCCATGGTACATGGCCTTGGCGGCTGCGTGTGCATCTTTTGCAGCTGCAGAATGTGAGATGTCCTTGCAAACATCTGCAGTTAAATATTTTTGTTTGCATGCCAAGTCACCTGACCTACCGCTTGAAAGAGGTTGCACGGACAATGTGGAAATGTTGTGTGAAGTGGCCTTGTAGTGTTTGTTTAAGCTGTGTGGTGTTTGTTGCGGGGGAAGTGTGCTGGTCAGATGTTTTGTGTATCGCCCCGACGTTGTGTTTATTTGTTGTGGGTTGACAGCATCTTGTCGTGGTGTCCGTAGTTGGGGCGGAATACTGCTGAAAGAATTAAATTTTGCAATTTCCATGTATGGTCTGTTAGGCACAACTTTGATAAAGTCCGACAGTCATCGCGAACCCAAGAATTATTCTCCTGTGCGGGGGAGGAATGTGTTTGCCTCTACTGATTTTCGGACATGTGGTCCCATACCGGACCATATTGTTGGTTTTTTGCCCTGAAGGGGCCTATCTGGGGCGTGTGTGATGTTTATAGGGCCTGATATGTGTTTGAGGGTGGGGGGTGGAAATGTTGCGTGAGTGTTCCTGACTGGACGTGGGGATGGCGCAGTATAGATGTTTACACTTTTGAGAGCATGTATTTGTTGCTGTAATCATCGTATCTCTGCTTGGAGTTTGGCGTGATGTGCTGTCTGTGAGTCCTGTTGTATAATTTATTCGTGTTTGTACATGCCCACTTCAATATTCTGGACATTTGCGATTAACTGTTGTAGTGTCTCGTTCGTAAACGGCACAAGTTTGTCCACAATGGTAAGTGTTAGTGAGGTCCAAATTATGCTCACAAACTCTGCCTCTGGTAATTGTGGGTCACATTTTTGTTCTTGTAAACATAAAGTTTTGAATGTATGCTAGTGTGCTCTGAACGAGTGTTATTTTGTTGTTTGTAATAGGTGTTTGTAGAGATCTTGTGTATCTAGTTTGCGGAATGTGTTTAAAAGTTTGTCTTCGATATGTTTCCACGTTATGTCCTGCTCACCGGTGTAATATAGATTTTCGTATGTTCTTTTGGATGTCCCTGTGAGATAAAACTTTAAACGTCGCCTTTTGTGTACTTCTGTCCAGTTATTGAGTTTACTAGTTGCATTGAATGTTTCCAAAAATTCCTCAATGTTTTCGTGTTTTTCCCCTGAGAAGGTGGGAATGGGTTGTGAGGGTTGTAAGATGACTTGTGTAGGTGCTGGAATGTTGGATAACTGTGGAATTTGTACCGTGTTGTTAGTGGCATTGAGATACTGGTGTTGTGTTGTAGAATTTATGCTTGTGTGCTCGTGTTCAGGAATGTGGGGATTCGTGCTGGGAATGGAAATTAAAAATGGGTCTGTTGTCTGTAATGTGGAAAGTGGACAGGGTCAAAGATATCAACTGGTTCTGGGTGTGCATGTGTCGTGAAATAAGTAATATAATGCCACATTCTTCTGTGTTCAATAGGTGTTATGTGTTCTCTGTTATCAGTTATTTGAGTTCTCAGGTGTTAGTGAACTTCTACAGCACGTTTCGTGTCACTGAAGTCAAACAACAGGGTTTTAACTAGTTTGCATATGTTTTGTGTTTTAGTTGGAGTTTGTGTGTTCATAACAGCATGTTAATGTATGTTGTGTAGTAAAGGTGGTGTCACATACTGGTGTAAACTTATATCCAAAGCTAACTACAGAGAGAAGGAATTTAGAGAAACACATGCCAATATATGTGAAGTTTCTCCAGCTGGCAAAATGGAACAGCTGTCTCGACATGCAACTATAAGCGGTTCCTACAGGCATTACAGACAAACATACAAAGCAAAAGCAATTCTGGGGAAAAGGTAGGGCAAAACGTAGCTACGCCATGGCAAGGTCTGCTGCATTGTTACGCTGACTAGCATATATGACCCATACTGACCTACCTCAATTGACATGTGCTGCGTGCTGGTCTTGGCCGGGAAGCTAACAGCTGGTCGCGCACTCGCATGCCTATGCTGTGTGATATGCGTTTCTAAGCAAGTGAATCTCAAAACTGTTGACTGAATGGCATGAACTGAATAATTAACTGTAATTATATTATTACTGCAAAAGGGGGCGAAGCTATCTCTATGCGCATCGTGGTTAGTGTGAGGTGCTGCCACGTGTTTTATGCTGCGAACCTCTAGTTGAGATAATGAATTTATGAATGTGGTGGAGTTAACTGCTTGGTAATGAGACGGTAGGAAATACGGTGCCTCCACCAGTATAATGACTTGCCTACCTAACACTATAACTTCTGCTAATACTCCAAATATTCACTGCTTTTCTCTCCTTGTCTCCTTTACACGCAAGTTAGGCAAATTCGTACATGGGGGATAGTTAATGCCAATAGTTATTAAATGAAAGAGAGATTACGACTACACATTTATTAAAACTATTTATATATATATAACAGTTCTTGAACACAATACTACAATATGGATCTTAATATAATTACTTTACTCTACACACTCTGGAACTCACAAGTTAATTAAGAGAACAAATTATTATAGTTATACTAGAAAAGGTGGTACGAATATACTGGCATACAAGGATACTGATATATGCGAAAAGGTAAGTTAATAATATTAATTTAAGATAGCAATTATACAAAGACTAGACTTGCCATGCTTATTAAGTAATACGAGTTCTCGAGAAAGGGATTGCCGCCCTACTGCTTGCCGAGGTTTATGCTCACCAGTGAAACAGCTGTGATGATCGTAGATAGGTCGGAGCTCCCCAGACCCTTGATGTCTACAATCAATCTTCACTCCTGCACAGACGTGGACACTCTTCCGCTGCTGGCTGCCACTTGGGTTTGGGGGGGGGGGGTGCGATCAAAGCTTTTATACTCTTCCTGGACTAGGTTGGTCGAGATTGTTGTTAAAACAATCCGTCCTACTTTAACTTAGCATGTGCGGACCCCAGAACTCGCTACAATATACACAAGGCCATCATCATTTTGGCACAAGGACCACAACTTTAAAAGTCATGTGTGTATGTGTGTTCAACACGATACATCAGGAAGCAACACTGAGGGTTTGTTTGGACTAGTACCATAACGACAAGTGAGTACTCAAGTGATTAGAGTACACTTTACAAGGTGTCAGCTGCTGTCACACAGCCTACAACCTGAAAGAAACAGAAAGAAAAATATTTTCTGAAAGTGTGTGTGGCACCAGATTCAAAACAAGAGAACTTATTTTGTAGTATTTCAGCAAGTATTGCATAAAGCCTTGCATATCACATGTCTAGGTAAGTGCCGACAGTTTATTGTAACTATGCTGTACAACTGCTGCACGCAGTGCTCCCAGTCTGCTGACAATGTCTTTACAGCAAGGCTGGGAGGATGTACTGTTGCCAACTTTCCTGTATTTTACAGATTTCCTCAAATTTTACACACTTTTTTAGTCTCCCATTTCACATATTTCATAGTTTTCTTCCATATTTCATAAAGTTTTACTTTATTTATATTTAGTCATTTATTACATTTTGTCACATTCCCCAAAAAAAAAATTATCCTTTCACAATTGTTAATTCTTTTAGTCTTGAAGCTCCAGTGAAAAAAAAAAAAACTTCTGTTTCTGATATGAAGTTTCTAAATACTGAGCCATTTGCCAAGGATCCAACTTTTATATCAATCCATAAAGTTTCTGAATGAATATAAATGAAGCAAGTGGCCTGTATTAATAGTGCATTAAGATATATTTGTATTAATAATGCTTCAAGATTTATTCAAATATACTATTGTGTTCAGTTTACAAGACATCCCCCTAACTGTAAAAAAAAATTGGTAATTCATTGGCGGAGTGATATTTACAGTAGTTTCTAAAATCTCCCTCATTTTAAGTTAGAAAATATGGTATCTGACTACTAGTACATTACGTACGTAGTTTACAGTCTTCTGAAATTGACAGTGGGTGGTTGGAGCAAAAGGAATTAAATTAGAGGTTGGGTAAGCAGCCAGGATTTTGTCGGAGTTTTCTCGCCAAAACCTCTGTAGTATTCCCTGGGCGCCAAACACTGTCAGCAGTGTCGATTCTTGGTAGAGCAGACTCTTTTCCCTGGGTCGTGTGCTGATGGCCACGGCGACGTCCTTCCTTGGTTGCTCCAGAAGTTGAAGGAATACAATATTTTACCAATTTACTAAGTGAGGTCTTAGGACGACTCACACCCATATTTAGGTAAACAAAGACATATAAGCACTGTAAAATACTTGAAAAATAGACCTTTGCATTATTCTCTGAATAATTTGTGGGAAAGGTGGGGGCCCGTGCCCCTAAAGCCCATAGGCAACCCGAATGAGAAATCACATTTACACATTAATTTATAGGGATTTTATTAATGTTCCCTCAAGAAACAGTTTATATTGATTTGCCGGGCTTTACCCACCAGCAGGGGTACACTGCGAAAATGGCACTTGGCCACAAAAGAACTTATGGAAAAATTAAGCCTCCCTAGGCGATGCTAACCATAGGGAGGGAGGAGGCAAGGCATCTTGGGTGGCTGAAGATAACAAATGTTCTGGTATTTTAAAGTCTATTGTACGTTAACATGGTCAGTTCACAAAGATGAAGCGCCATACAAGCACGCGAAACACAACCCCTTCGGTTTGCACGTCCGCCTCCCAGAGACACACAAGTATGACTAACTCGTCCCTCGTGGCATGCCGACCAGTGTTAGCAGGCCATGCTGAATATTTTTTTATGCGCCAATACTGTGATGAAACATATCTACATGATTCTGATACTTTCAATTCTTACATAAATAAATACCTTGCCCAATGAAACACTTTAAGACACATATTACACTGCATGAGATGGGATGGCGGTGAAACATGTGAAAATGGTACATTACAAACAATAACAAACAAAAGCACTGGAGCCTGCAGGGGCATTTAAGTGGTATAAGGTTCTATATATTACAGTCGTGCGGACAGGCGTTCATGAGCATTTGGTAAATATTACCCTTTTAATTACTCCCTGTTTTTACAGAGTCTCGTTTTAATATACGTGCATGCGGGCGCACATGGTCTCATTTCAACTACACTATCCTTGCACTTCGCTCACGACGTGAACGCTCCACTTGGCCCCGAGGCCGCACTCATAACTTGCATTTCTCTGGTTTATCAGCTGTGGTGCACTGCCCAATTGGTGCACAGGAGCACCCAGTAGAGTGCTGGTTGCTGCAGCAGCTGCCGGCAATGGCGAGTAAACAGGCTTGGGGGAAGAGGATGACGTTGAATGCCCCTCCCCACTTTTCGAGTCCATTTACTGCAGTCGAGTCACTCGCAGCAGGAGCACCTCCTCTGCTGCCTGCGGCGAGGTCGTAGTCTCTTGATGTTCTGAAACTGTCGAGTCTGCACTCCTGCAGTGTGCTGTGGCATTACCACAGGTGGTGCAACCCGTGTCAGTTGTTTCCGCCTCCTTGGACGCCTGAGCAGTAGCGAGCTGGACAACCTGCTGCTCTCACTATCCTTTTCGTCAATTTCGCCTCCTATCTCCTCATTGCTTTATTTCTATAACCAGTTTCGATCCAGTAGCACTGTCTCCTTGCTTAAAACCTCACCAGGGGGTCCATCGGCACCTCTGGTTTTATGGCGTCTGGTTGTATACTTCTCCTTCTTGCTTGCTTGCCTTATCTCCTTCTCACTTGCTCTACATTAAAATGATCTCCCTTCAAACTTGTAGTGCTATATATGATGACTCGTTGTGATGGATGTGCTGCTGTCTAGATGAAACACAACGATTCCACACACTGTGTTGTTTTATTCTGCATGATGCTTGAAGTGGAGATCGAACCCTGAGCTGATGATGAATAGGAGTGGAGAGGGGGATAACATTTCCCCGCCATGTGCACTGTGATGATTGATGTGTTGACGTAGAGCCACGAAAGGAGGGGGGAGGTGTGACTTGCTGTCCACATCCTGCGGCATGACTGAATGACGAGTGTGCCGAATGTTAACACACACATGGCTACGATGCGCTTACTGTCAGACTAAACAAACAGGCATGAATGAGATTTGGTTGAAATGGAACGTCTTTTCCGGGGTACAAATGCTAATGTTTACATTCTACGACTCGGCTTCTACACTTGCAATACAAGCAAAACACTTGCGACGATAAAAGAAGAAAAAAACGTACAATGTTTACCCTTAAAAAATAAATTGACACATTGACACTTACATCTCTCCTTGTGTAGGCCTACACTTACGAACAAAGCAAACAACAAAAAAAAACAATGTTTACATCTTGCTCGTCCTTTGTGGCCGAGATACCTTAAATTTACCACATGGACATTTGCGGTGCTCTCTCACGATGTTGCATGTGCACTGTTTACATGTGAGTAACGGTACACCCAGTTCACAAATTGCAGCTACAATGCAGCTAACATGCTTGCACATGCATTTGACTGTCCTTGACCTGCTGTTACTACTTGCGAAATGATTATGTTTGTATTTACATGTGATTTCAGAACGCAGTGCACTCTCTGTCACTGACTGGTGTGTCAGTTTCATTTCCCTGTCACTATCTGCACATGATGCAGTGATGGTGTGACACGTTTCGGTTTCGCATGCGGTGAATGATGGGGTGAATGATGTCTGTTTACATATTAACACTTGGTCCACGGGGACCAAAAACTCTGCAATTTGTTGTGTTGCTGTCACTGTGTTACTGTGTCCTGTGTGATGGTATGCCAAACTATTCTCAGTCGATTATGGCACCCACTATGCCAGTGGTACCGTGTGGTGATGCAGTATATGCAAGGATGAGGCGGGCACGCCATTTGCACTGGCATCCTGCAATCCGTTGTGGTGTTGTCAAGCACGGTGCGACTTGGTTAATTTTTGCACTAAGGTGTGCACTGCCATGGCGCTGGCACAGCTGTCGGTATCGATTGGGCCAGCTGGCCATGTGGTGCTGTGTTTACTGCCGCTGAAGTGGGCAGGGCGGATAGACATGGAGTGGTGAACCATGACAGTTTGCTCCCTGTGTGTTTTTGTTGGTGAAAATTTTTATGTGCGAAATGTTCTTGGAAGTCATTGTCAGATCCTGTCAACAAATCAGGAATGGGTTGTTGACATGCACTGTTGGTAGTCCTGAAATTACTTTTATACAAACTCGCTCTCGCAATTTCTGAATTTTGTTTGCACTTTGTCCGAAACATGAATGTTTTTATATTTTAGTTCCAAAACTTCTAACTCGTTCTGTCCAATTTCACTTTTGCAGTTGTGACCAACATGGTTGATCGTCGGGCTGGTCTTACATACGCACGTGCAGTAGTTTGTGCCTCGCTTGTATTTTGCGATTAAGTCTTGTGGCAATGGGCGCAGACAATGCGGACACAATAATGCCATTATGTCACTCAGTATCTGGCCAGCCATGTTAGTAAACAAGTACACGTGGTCGCGCAACTATAGACGCGGATGCATGCATGCGGGAGCATTGTCAGGAGCGGGCGGCACTCTATGCAGTGCAGGTGACGACATGGTGTGGCAGACCTGCACAGTGCAGTACGAGGTATGGGTCAATGCTCGGTGTGATGTACAGCTGATAGGCAGCGCAATGAGCGGTAAGCATGGGTGGGAGACAAGTTTTATTTTTCGCTTTCCCACTCTCCTTAACTTCCTCGTCCTTTCTCACACACAGCACGGGTGGAGGGGAAGGTTTTGCAGCCCCTTTGTTCTGCTTGGTGTTGGGGTGGCAGGACTGGCTGATGTCACAGCATACCAATATGGTCGCTACCTGCTGTCTTCCTTTGTCCTCCCGTGAGGTAGCCACAATGGCGGCATCTCTGTAGTTTTGGCATGCTTTATTGCCCTGACCGTGTGCGTTGCCTTTCCGGCATCCTGGGGCATCGCGACAGAATCCCATGTCTCCAGTTGTGCGCTGATGATCTTCTGTACGCCTCCTTTGCATTGTCGAATGTCAGGGAAAGCGGAAATTGCCAGATATTGGATTTCGAAGTTTTTAAAATTTTTGTGGGAAATTCGGGAAAAAATTGCAATTTGGTTTGAAGTTAGAAAAAGTTGATGGAAGGATGACACCCCTGAGTTGCGCGACATTTGACAGCCAAATCTCTGTAGTATTGCCTGGGCGCCAGACATTGTTAGTGAGCAGTGTCGATTCTCGGTAGAGCAGACTCCTTTCCTTGGGTTGTGTGCCGATGGCCACGGGGACATCCTTCCTTGGTTGCTCCAGAAATTGAAGAAATGCACTACTTTCCCACCTTATGAATTGAGGTTTTAGACCAACTCACACACCCATATTTAGGTAAACAAGGACATAAAAACACTGTAAAATACTTGAAAAACACTCTGCATTACCCTCTGAATATTTGGCGGGAAATGTGGGGGTCCGTGCCCCTAAAGCCCATAAGCAACCCGAATGAGAACTCACTTTCGCTATATACCTTATTAATATCCAAACTTTGTCTTACAAGATCAGCCTTGGGAAACTAATTACCTGTGTAGGGCCCAGTGTATATGTTTGTTTAGTTACATGATATTTTGCCAGAGAACTCCACAATCGTTAATTCTCTCTCTCCCCCCCCCCCTTTTTTTTCAAACCTTTTCACATTATTTTTCAACCAATAAGAATACATCACAATCTCACTGGTGTTAGCTACTTTGCACTAAAAGACTGACCTAAAATAATGGCCCATACTGCCTCTGTATTGAAGACTGTCACTGTGTTTGGCTAGAAATGTCTGGTGCAGGTGCTTGTCTGCTTCATGTCTTGTTTGTATGGTTGTTTTCTTTGTATTGGGCGAGGAAGCCTTTGTGATTCACATTGCTGACATATGGTTGCGCAATTGCCATTGGTGTTAGTTGGTGATGAGGGTACCAGCACTTTATGATGTTATTTCCTTCAACAGATAGTTATAACCAAATCTTAAAACAAAGTAAGTGGGACCTTGAAAACATAAAATTTTTGTATTATTCAACCATTTTTACATATTAGAGCTGTCCATTTTTTGCACCATATTATGTCTGGGCATTTATAATCAATATTGTCTGTGTGGGACCTTGTAAACATTAAATATATGTATTATTGAAGTATTTTTACATATTAAAATTATCCACATATTAGCAGTTATCCACATATTTACACCACAGTATATCTGGATTTTTATAATAAATATTGACCACGTGCGACTATTCAAACATAAAATATTTGTATTATTGAAGTATTTTTACATATTTAATTTATCCATGTATCTACAGCACTGTATGTCTGAAATCTATAATCAATATTGACCAGTTGGGACCTTGCAAACATGAAATATTTGTATAATTTAAGCATTTTTACATATTAAAGTTATCCATGAATTTTCACAATAGTATGTCTGGAATTTTATAATCCATATTGACCACATGCGACCTTGCAAACATAAAATATTTGTATTATTGTATTATTTTTACATATTAATGTTATTCATGTATTTAGACCTCTGTATGTCTGGACATTTATAATCAATATTGACCACGTGCGACCTTATTAACATAAAATATTTTTTTAATTGAAGCATTTTTACACTTTAAAATGATCCAGGTATTTACACCACAGTATGTCTGGAAGTTTATAATGAATATTCACCACATGGGACCTTTCAAACATGAAATATTTGTATTATTGAAGTCCAAATGTACTGATGTCCATACACATGGGTAATTTTAAAGTGTAAAAATACTGTAAGAATACAAAAATATCAAGTTTGCAAGGTCCCATGTTGACCTCATTAATTATAAAAGTTCAAACTTACTGATGTCCCAACATGTGGGTGATTTTAAAGTGCATAAATAATTTAGGTCCCATGTAGACAACTTTAATTAATGTTGTCCAAGTGGGAGTATAAATCTTTAATTAATTAGTTTTTATAAAATAAACTTTAAAATATACTTAAAACAAGATTCTGCTAGCTGCTACTTACCAACAACGAGATGTGGTGCCTATTATAGATAAAAGTTAATATTTCCAAACCAACCCATAAGCTCTGATGGCTGACCTGCTCTCTTTAGGAGAGAGACAGGCTATGCCTTTGGGAGGCCTTTCTCCCATCACCAGAGCCTGGTGCGACAATGTACCATTTCAGTAAATAAGTTGACATATTTAGAGGATATAAAAAAATAACTTGAGATTTATTTAATACATATAATGTTTTGTAAATGAACTATTAACAATATCATTGGTTGGAATGAACAAAATACTAATTAACTAATAAAATTCATGTAAATATATTTTTTATTATTTTGGAAATGCAAGTTGTATTAATATTATTGTATAATTTTTTTAAAACAACTTTGGTGTTATCTCTTGGTGAATATATGATGCTACTTATATTCATATTGTAGCAAAGAAACATTTGACTACTTGTCAACATTGCCAAAATAGAAAAAAGTGGTTACACTAGTAAAAAAATTCCTCCCGGCAGAAACTTTATTTTTCTTTATTATCATAATTCTGTGAAATATGTGGCTGGATTAAATAACTAAGTTGGTAAAACAATTAATCTTCGAGAAACAAAGATAATGGGGGAATAAATATGCCTACAAACTTTTTAAAATAATAAAGAATATAAACTCCAGTAACGTACCAGTCAAACATCACACATGCATATTAATGTCGAAATTACGATGTTAAGTAATAAAAATCCGAATATTTATTGTATAATATAGATAAAAATAGCAGTCACATAATTCGAACAAATATTGATACATAACTAATTGAAAATGTATTTATACAAGAAAACTTCACTCTGCCCTGAATAATAATAACAGTCTTATAGTGGCACATTAGTATGTCTCTTCATTGTCTGAATAACAACAGGTGTATTTTATCCTTTATATTAAAATAAAATTTATAGAGAAGATTATATATATGTATATATCTTGTATTTATTAATTTACAATAATTTGCAGATTAACTATCAAAAAAAGATGGGATTTTTTTGAAAACAACAAATAATTAAATGAATTCTTGTAAAGATATCTACTCTGCTTATAAGTAAAAAATTATGATTTAATCTACTTAATACTTTGTATTTAAACACCTGGTGCTATCTCTTGGCAAACAATTAGTTGTAATAATGAAAACATATTTTCTAATTTAAGAAGCATTTTCCAATAACAAACTTGTTTTAACTTGAGTAGAATGATCTAATTTGCTCTTCATTAAGTAACATATTTTATATAAAAAATTTAATAATTTTTAATGATATTTAAATAATCTCACAATAACATCGGTGACAAATGACAGTAATTTAACTAGGCACCTGTGATGGAAAAAATAATTACTATGCAAAATGTCAGGTTGTGCCTAATTGTTAACATTATTTGGTTCTCTCAAAGATTTACATTTACCAATGAGTTGACAAATGTACACTCTTTTCTGGCAATCACATGACATGCACTTTTTCAGTTTTCAGTGCTCACCAGGGGGGTGGGGGGATTTATTCTAAGTTATTTGTTTTGTTTCCTCTAGAGAATACTACTCATTATAACTCTAATTTTCAGTTACTAATGAAAGAGGATATTCTAAGCCCAATCTAGTGTTTGTTTTACATCACTATATTCACTAAGAAACTCGAAACAAAAATGAAGCCCTTTTAGGCCTTTGTTGCTGAACTTTACTATAATAACTTGGCTGGTGGATGAAACCAATTTTTTTCAGGACTGTGTGCCTTTAGGTATTTTAGAAACAAAAATATATTTCAGAAAACTGTTTTAATACTATCAATTAACTTTTTTGTTTTAATTTGTGAACTATCTATACAGCAATGTAAGCTGGCTAATTTGAGGAATTTATTATATTATTACAGTTGTTTATAATGAAATAAACGATCTTAAAAACTAGTTTTTTTTTTTTTTTTTTTTTAATACTTTCAGGAATGCAGTTTGTAAATCACATAATAGGTAGTGCTGAACTTTAAATAAATCTTTGTGGTTTACAACCAAAATACTTTCTCTTGAAAATAATTGAGTGAAAATATTTTGATATAAATAAGATCTACAAGAAACACGACAGTGTATAGTTTGTGGTTCATTGCTTATTTTAGAATCTTTTTATTATAAGTACCAGAGGAAAATGCTTGTTTGTAAATAGCTTGCAGAAAAAAACAGCAATATATTTATTGTAAAAATTTTCAGTTATGTAACAACCGAAGTTATGTTTGTTCTCTCTCTTATTGGCATGCATGCAAATTTCCTTCAACTCAGTGCAAATGAAATTAACATATATTTATGTGTAATACAGCATATGTTCAACTGAGTTATAAAATAGTATATTGTCAGCAGCAAATTTGATACATTTGACGATGCGAATCTTCCATATTTTAATTTAGGATTTTATATACCAAAAAAAGAAAGAAATGCATTAGATTTTACAATTATTTTTATTATATTTACATATACAATACACTACAATTAAAAATAACATTCCTTTTCACAATAATATAAATAATGTTTTTTACATTGGTATTCCTCCACTATACATGTTTATGAGAATATCTTTTCCTTCTGTCGAATTGGTACACAACCAATTATTGTCTTGTGTTCGAGACTTTTTCCACAGAGTAGCGAATATTGGTAATAAGATTGATATGATGCCCATGGTCATAAAACGTTTCAGTTAAGAAGCAGAAAAAGAATGGCAGAGGAAATACAATTTCATCATTCATTGAAAATAATTTTTTACTCTTGCCATAGGAATTTACCAGACCCGAAATATTGTCTCTGCTCTTTGTACAATTGTACAAATTAATTCTTCTTGGATGACCCACTTCTGCTGCACCAAAAATTAAAAATCATCAATTGCCTTCACAATGGATGAATGTTCTATTGTAGTTGATGTCGGCAACCAAAATGGCAATTTCTTAGCATAGATATTTGTTGAGCAAAACAGTAAAACTGCTACAAAGAACATATTTGATATTGCTGGTACCATCCTTCTCACTTCACCGCATGCTTTATTATGCTGGCTACTGAAACTGCCCACATATTTATAGCTGGGAGTGTGTTACAAATAACAAAACACCACAAGCTGTACCTTTTTAAAATTAGTTTAGCATGCTCTTCAACTCAGTAGCAACTTTTTTTTAATACTTTTATTTGGTTTTCATCATGTTTGAACAGATTTTAAAATGTTGGATTTATTGGAATAAGCAGCCAAAATTGGTTTAATGATGTAAACGGGTTCACAATATCCCCATAACACCACATCGGTTGAGTCTTCCGGTACAAACAAGTCTGTCGTTTGCCAGATTTGACCATCTGAATAATAATTTACATCCCTGGAATTCGATTTTAACATTGTTTTCTCACCTTACAAAGAAATACTATCAAAATTAAAAATGAAAATGAAAAGGTTATTTTCACATATGTATTGCATTGTGAATGACAACGGTAAATGTTTAATGTGATTGGCAATTACAATATTATAAGCTAAAATGTGTCTCTTTTCATAAAATTTAGCCAATTGTGGTGGATATAGTTGGTTAATATGATAATGACCCCTATGTCTACTTGCCGATTTCATACATGTATAGAACAAGGCATAATAATATTTCCATTCCACCCACAGGGTCTCTACATCCACCCAGTTGTAGTTCATGGCTTGAAAAGTTAATTTGTTGTACTTACAATAAACTATATAGGTATCCATTGATAAAAAAGTAAAAAATCAACGAAAAAGAAGACAGAGAGAGGGGGGATGGGAAAAGTAAAAAAAAGAAATCTCCTATGATACTATGACTGTGTATTGTTGCTAATGCTACCACAGTTCCCGAGGCACTCGTACCTTAAACTTAAAAATGTCAGCACAGTCTGTTCAGTCTGGAAGTATGGATTCAAAATGGTATGGTAGTAAAGACTATGTAAAAGAGTTTATTCGCATATATGAAAAACACGAAGCTCTTTGGAACAAACAGGTGTATAAATGTGCAATTCGATAATTACTTGCATTTACCGTCGAGTATGGAAAACATGATGTAGACAAACACACCATTAGTGGACAGATAAAGTCTGTATGGGATTCCTACATAAGGGAGTAGAAGAAGGTAAAATATGCAAAGAAGAATGGTTGTGTTCGCGAACCAACAGTGTGGTATTTTGATCTGACGAAATTCATCCAATCTAAAGAACAGGGAGAGACGCATTCGACCATGATGGGTGTGGAAGATGTGGTGTGTGTGGTTGTGAACAACACATCTATCAAACATGGAATGATGAATGACAACCCTGTCTATTTTCCCATGTATGTCAATGATGAGATAGTGGACAATGCCATCAACACATGTCAACAGCAGGGTTGGGGACACTGCAGTCAATACATCAATCAACGACGAGCTTACTGACACTGCAGTCGATACATCAATCAACGACGAGGTTGGTGACAACATAATCGACTCGTTCCTCAAAGCGAGGCTATGGACAATGTAGGCAATGTGTTCAACAGTGAGGTTGGGAACAATGTAGTCGACACAACCAACACACCCGTCAATCGCACATCTGACACATCTATTAGTGATACAATCAATATGTCCATCAATGGTGAGGTTTCTGACATATCTGTTTTTTGTTATGAAATTGAAAAAAAAAAAATCTCATACGAATGGAACCTTCACAGAGGAGTTACTCAAAATCAATAATCAACCACATAGTAGATGTGGGTTTGTCTAGAAGATGGGCAAGTCGAGCTAGATGTACTATTGTACTATAAAAATAACCTCATATGTATATTATCGTTATAAAATCAAATAAAACAAATTTAAAAAGTTTTTATTTGTTTTTTTTTTTTTTTTTTTTTATTTTCACATCATCTATGAATCACTTGTCGTAAATGACACATTCGCTAAATTCTTTTGGAAATCTCCCATTTGCAATATCCAAATGCACTTTGTGTTCTGTTTGATAAAGTTCATAACTTTCAAACTATTTTTGAAAACAATTCATTGACTGTTTTGTGTATGATTTTTATGGAAATCTGAGGCATGGCTGCATTCAAAATTGCATGTATGACTTTTTCATAATTGCATAGATTATTTACCATAGTGAATCTGATACATTTCGGGCTGTAGCACATTGTTTATTTATTGCGTCGGTGGTGATTTGGAATACTTTTCCAAAGTTAAGTATCGATCTGCCTGACAGTCTTCGGGATTTTACAAGAGCACCGTTTTCTTACGGCCAATGTAGGAAGAACCGAGACCATCAATGTACCTTTGACACACAGATAAATTTTTGCCGGAACACGCATATAGTTCGACAGGAATGACAAGGAACAACAAAATGCACTCTTTATTTTGCTCGCCAAACATTTTCTTGAATTCAGTTTGGTTGAATGAGTTTAAACACTTTATTCAACTTCAAAGCGACAGATGATTACTGAAGGTAAAGTAAAAAATAAAAAATAAAAACAAATTTTTGGGAATAAATAAAATTTATTTAAAAAATAATATAAATGCCAAAAAGATTATCAATATATTTAAAAAAACATTTAAAAATATATAAAATTAATAACTCCGACTTTCAAGTTTCCACTCAAGACCCAGCATCACCCTGCAATATCAAATTCTGTGTGTGCATTGCTTTGAAAAATCATCTACACATTGTGAGTAAATACAATGTAACTTATTTTCCCACGCCACTTTAACCCAGCACAACCCCTACATGCTCAAATTTGTTAAGAGCCATGGTTGGAGTGTGGTAGAGACTAGGGTGTAGAAGTGTGGTGGTAACCGCCATGTGATGAAATTGAGTGGAACAGGTAAACATTTGTCTGCCCAAGCTACGTCCAGTATCGCATATGATACATTTTGACTTCAATACGTTGGGGTTATTGGAGTTGGTGCTGGTACTCCAGTGGTGCCACCGAGCCACTAACTCTTCGTTTTGGAGCTGTGCCATGGCAATGTTGTGGTGAGAGGCTTTGGGTGCTGGAGCTGCTGCTGGGTGAGAGGTTTGGGCTGCTGGAGTGTGCTGGTGTGAAGTTTGGCTGCAGCTCTGCTGGGTGAAAGGTTTGGCTCTAGGCTTCTGCGTGAGAGGTTTGGGCTGCTGAAGCTGCTGTCTGTTGATAAAGTTTTGGGCTTAAGTGCTGTGGGTGAGAGGTTTGGGTGCTGGAGCTGCTGCTCAAAGTTTGGGCTGCTGGAGCTGCTGCTGGTGAGGTTTGGTGTGGAGCTGCTGCTGGGTGAGAGTTTGGGCTGTGAGCTGGTGGTGAAAGGTTTGGGCTGCTGAGGCTGCTGCTGGGTGAGAGGTTTGGGCTGCTGGAGCTGCTGCTGGGTGAAGGTTTGGGCTGCTAGAGCTCTGCTGGTGAGAGGTTTGGGCTGCTGGAGCTGCTGCTGGGTGAAAGGTTTGGGCTGCTGGAGCTGCTGCTGGGTGAGAGGTTTGGGCTGCTGGAGCTGCTGCTGGGTGAGAGGTTTGGGGCGCTGTGGGTGAGATTGGTGCTAGGCTGCTGCTGGGTGAGAGGTTTGGGTGCTGGAGCTGCTGCTGGGTGAAAGGTTTGGGCTGCTAGGGCTGCTGCTGGGTGAAGGTTTGGGCTGCTGGAGCTGCTGCTGGTTGAGAGGTTTGGGCTGCTGGAGCTGCTGCTGGGTGAAAGGCTTTGGCTTCTAGAGCGCTGCTGGTGAAGGTTGGGCTGCTGCGTGGGTGAGAGGTTTGGGCTGCTGAGCTGCTGCTGGGTGAGAGGTATGGGCTGCTGGAGCTGCTGCTGGGTGAAAGGTTTGGGCTGCTAGAGCTGCTGCTGGGTGAGAGGTTTGGGCTGCTGGAGCTGCTGCTGGGTGAGAGGTTTGGGCTGCTAGAGCTGCTGCTGGGTGAGAGGTTTGGGCTGCTGGACTGCTGTGGGTGAGAGTGTTTGGGCTGCTGTGGCGTGTGAGAGGTTTGGGCTGCTGGAGCTGCTGCTGGGTGAAAGGTTTGGGCTGCTGGAGCTGCTGCTGGGTGAGAGGTTTGGGCTGCTGGAGCTGCTGCTGGTTGAGAGGTTTGGGCTGCTGGAGCTGCTGCTGGGTGAAAGGTTTGGCTTCTAGAGCTGCTGCTGGGTGAGAGGTTTGGGGCTGTGAATGGAGCTGCTGACTGTGGTGAGAGGTTTGGGCTGCTGGAACTGCTGCTGGGTGAAGGTTTGGGCTGCTGAGCTGCTGCTGGCTGAGAGGTTTGGGCGCTGGAGCTGCTGCTGGGTGAAATTTGGTTCGCTGGGCTGAGAGGCCTGAGGGGCTGGAGCTGGGACAGCACTAAGTTGTAGAGAGGGGACATGTATGTTGGATGTAGTGTTTTGGTTTTCTTTCTCGCCTGTATGAATTGGCTGGTGGAACTGCTGCTGGGTGAGAGGTTTGGGCTGCTGGAGCTGCTGCTGGTTGAGAGGTTTGGGCTGCTGGAGCTGCTGCTGGGTGAAAGGTTTTGGCTTCTAGAGCTGCTGCTGGGTGAGAGGTTTGGGCTGCTGGAGCTGCTGCTGGGTGAGAGGTTTGGGCTGCTGGAACTGCTGCTGGGTGAGAGGTTTGGGCTGCTGGAGCTGCTGCTGGCTGAGAGGTTTGGGCGGCTGGAGCTGCTGCTGGGTGAGAGTTTTGGTTCGCTGGGCGAGAGGCTCCTGAGGCTGGACGAGGGACAGCCACTAAAGTTGTAAGAGGAAACAATGTATAGTTGATGTAGTTGCTTTCTGGCTTCTCTTTCTCGCCCTTTCCCACAGCATTGGCTGGTGAACATGCTGTGAAAAAAAGAAACATGTTGCAATCTGTTTTACTCTGAAATCAAACAAAAAATAACACACTAAAGTTAAACAATAAAAAAATCTTTAGTGTTTGTTTCTTTTGCCTCAATTGAAAGTAGACTTTTTACTATTTTACAATACCTCCATCTCTGTGTGTTGTTACATAGACAATGCTGTCGTGACTTTTTACTATTTCTTTTTTGTGAAGTTTTTTTTTTTGTGCAATTCTTCCCGAAATTCTTTATCCTCCCTAACCAACTTCTTCCCTATTTTATTTTGAACCTCTGGTAATTTTTCCAATTCTTCCTTTGCTTCTGTATATTTTGCAAATTGTAATTTTAATTTCCTTTTTATTTTTTTTGTACTATGGTTTGTCAGAAACCTATCATAAATATTTCTAAATTTATTCTCTATTCCTTCAAATAACCCATCTAACTCTACCTTATTCGCTCCAACAAACTTATATATTCTTGTAAATATAAGAAATTAATGACAGCTATCTTTGCAGTCCTATACTTGATAACCTTACCACACTGACTCTAGAACAAAGTGCATGGTGTTTATATATGCACAGAGTAAATTTTTAATCTCGTATTTCTGGGCAGTGGGGAGAGATTAATCTATAAGTTATTTTTTTTTCTTTTTTATATCACCTACTCGTATATTCATGTTTCTTTTTTCTCTCATAGGTGTATCTGATATGCGCTTACTTAAAGCCATAACTAGTGTTCGTACATGGGCTGGTGAGGCGACTGACATACATTACTCAACTTGGCCTCATTATTATGCAAGAATTATCTGGAGTTTATGTTTTAGAGATGTGTTGAGTAGTAATGAAATGTGTTTATGGGCGCAACGAATTCCGCGTGAAAATCTCGTAGAAAAGTTCATTACCCTGGTATATTCATCGAATTCCAAACCGAAAGCTGTGGAAACAACGACAAATTTTACGTCGGCAAAGTTAACTCTTTCAATGGAACAAGAACTTGTAAAAACAACTTTATTTACATAGCTCGACGAGAATGATGGTAACTTGGCTACACTTAAATACATATTCTTAAATGGTCCTGCCAGCAGTGGGAAATCTGCATTATTGAATATTTTTCTCGAAGAAAAAATACAGAGTTTTTTACACGACCCCGCAACACATTCTATTGCGAAATATTTGTCGACAGATGAAACTAGCAAATGGTTTGACGTTATCAAGTCTCCTAATTCGGTTGACTAAATTCAGTTACTAAGAATATTTGAAATTCATGCAGCTCTTGCCACTGGTTGATCTTGACAAAATATCTACAGTGGTACAAGAATTGATCAAGTTTTGCGATCTCGGATACAACACTGCTTCGTTTTGTGTGGAATGCAACAACGACCATTCAGTTTCCTTAGACGCACCCATTGTTTTGTTTGTTTACGAATACAGTATGATCAGCGCATGTCTAGCAAAATTTATAGTTGAATTTTTCCAAATGGTGAAGCACACTTTTAGTAAACTATTGATTGTATTTTTTGGCGATCAGTATCAGCTAAAGCCGTTTATGACAAACAAACCCAATGACATATTGCTTATTCGCGAACTATGAAGTGGAAATTTTTACCTTACCATACAGTTTAGGAACATGGATTCGACATACCAGGAATTTCTGACAACTTTAAATACAACTCCGAATTGGAAGAAACTGCTTACACGTCATTTCGGCGTACACAATCGTAACATGAGTTGTTTAACTCTGGATATTAAGTATCTGGTAGAGTTGTTGGCAGTTGGCAACTGTGATTGAGCAAAAAATCAAAACGGCTTCACGTTTGGTACTCAACGCAAAAGAGGTTATGAACTGGGCGCAGGAAAACTTGGTAAATTTTCCTGGATATCTTTTATTTTCCTTTACAAACATCGAAGCAAACTATTTAATTTTAAGTGTGTCGATTGCTGTTCTCACTCAAATAAAAAAAATTCTAAAGGAATTTAGCTGCCGGCTTGACGTGACTGAGGTGAACAGAGTATTTTCAAGAATCGTCCCCTGTTCACTCCTATTTTTTTTCAAAAGATAAAAAAAACATTGATAGTGGAGAAGAATGAAAACATCAAACCCACCTACTTGTTGCTAACCATTGGTGTTCCCTACCGCACTTTAATTCATGGTCACGGAGCATGCATCGGTGAACTTTTACATTATTTGGGACATGTTGGAGACCAAATACGCATGTGTGACGAGGAAAAAAACTACCTCTTTCTAATTCCAAAATGTTTCTTCAAGATAAATCTCTATACGATAGATAAATTTGCCTTTCAACACACATGTGAAGCTACTAAAAACAGTAAACTCTTGTTATATGGTTTCCCGCTTCAAATGATGTATGGAAATACAGTTCAGAGCAGTATAGGATTATCAACTGATAATGCCATTTATGCAAATTTGACAGGATGTACACTAGTAGAAATTTATGTAGTCTTATCCAGAAAAAAAAAAACAAGAATAAGTTGAAATTTATTCAAGTGTAAATACTTTTTTGTAATTATTGTAAATACATCAATGAATAAAAAAAAAATTCCTAACACGTTGTGATTTTTTGTCTTTATCCTTTTTACCCTACTTTTCCCAACCTTATGCAAAACATTTTTTTTTTTTTTACATATTGCATTTGTATATAAGACAATGAATAAAATCAGCAAATATTAATTGGAATTTTAGGATTTGTTTTATTGAAATTTAAAAGTAAAATCAAAATATCAGTGAATACACAATTTGGTGCGAGTAGATCTTTCGGAGGTACTACTAATTCAGGAGCTACAGCTGCCGGTAATTAAGTAAATTAATATTACACTATGAAAAAACAATAATACTTTGTGATTTTACCTTTGCGATTAGAGAGTTGTTAAAGTTAAAAGCGTGGAGAAAATTAAATAAAAATATGACACATTCTGAATATATGGAATCGGCTGAATTTATAAAACTAAATTCGCCGCTGTACTTGGATTTTTTTACAACTGACAGTCATCATAAATAACAAATATTTTTACAATTCCGTATTGAGGTTAAAAGGCGTAAAAATATATTAGTTAATGACTGAACATGATAAACTCGCTTCTGAAATAAAATTTAAAATTTCGCAATTAACCCATCGTTTAAATTTTCTATATCTTAATCAGTATACTATTAAAAAAAATTGCTTTGGCCTGCACGTCACTCACGAAAATTATTAAAAAAATTTGAGAGACAAACAACAGGCAGAAAATGAAAATATTAAACAGTTGACAACATTACTATATAAAGATAATTCCCTATCATTTCAAATTGAGGAGTTTCGGAATAAAGTTGGTTCTGCACGACACAAGTACGAAAAAATATTCAATCACGTAAAAAAAAAAAAATTTCTTTTCTAATTATCGCGAAGTCGTATTGATTGACGTAGATATATTATGGGAGGGTGTTTCAAAGACAAACGATCACCAAAAAATATGTAAATCTATGGCACTTCTTACCAATATCTGGAGTTATTTTCAAATTTTATAACTAATGTCTGTATTCCTCACTTACCTGTCGGTAAAATACGATGAAAACGCCATTCAAACTTCGGTGCAGCAAGTATTATATAGTTTGCCCACAATCATTTTGCGATCCGAGCTCGGTCGTCATGGAACCCGATGGACAGTTATACAACAGACAATCGCTCTATGTAATTTTGAGTTTCTACTATCGTTTGCCAATATATAAATAATAACTATGAATAAAGGAAATAAACAACTCTACTTGGGATTGGGTCTACTCATAGTTAGTTTAATTATTGTAATTCCACTCAGTTTATACATTTGGAAAAAAAACACCACAATTTTGACACCTATATAATAGAATTGATCGAGGAGGGTTGTGGGGCGTGGAAAGAAAAAACTGCATCTCCACCATGAGCGCATCTCTGGAAAATGAATTTACTACCGAAACCAATGATTTTACAAATACCAACGAATCTAGTTTAACCGACGAAATAATATAATCTATACGGTCATCATTCATCAAGCCGGGAGAGGCGAGCATGGTTGGTTTTAAAACGGCAAAGACATACACTGTGAATATTCCCAGAGGTGTATTTACTCGGTTAATATTCAAGAATTTGAAATGGTTAAATTTCGGAGCATTTAATACAATTTCCGACCTTTTGGACGAACATTCGCAAACTGTATTGACAGTTCGTCTAAACAATAATGAAGATGGCCAAGTCTAGGGTTCGTTGGATGTCAATGAAATAAATTACAAAATTTTACTCGACCAACCGCTAATTTACAAACAATTTGACATTGAATGTACTTTTGAAAATGGAATCGAATTAGTTTACGGGTATGATAACAAACGAATCGTGATTGTATCTCCCGAGGCATCCAGAAACCTCAAAGTGTTTTCAATCAGTTACGTCACTAATGCCAAAACTATTCTGAAATTCGAAAAGTAATAAGCGAACATTAAAATGAAATATGTTTCATCAGTGGTCGCTGCGCTATTTGGTAACTTTGATAGACAAAAACTAACTCCGATTACCCGACTACTGAGGTCGAAAGCGCGAGTCAAACTGCTCTCTCATGAGCCCATCTGTCGTTTACGTGAAAATGTTTTGAAAGTTAAAAGGTGTAAAAAAGTTTGCATGAACCTTGCGTAATGATTGTAGGAACAAAACAAGCGGCGTTGAATTGTAACATTTCGCATAAATCTAAGCTTCATCTTTTAAACTATGATCATTTAATTGACGAGATCGTGCTAATATATCCTAGTCATAGCTTTGCATCTGAAATTAATCATGTATGGGAAAGTCAAATAAAAAAAATCTTTATTCGATTTATCAAGGTCGGTAAAACTCACGACACCATATAAAGAAACTTACATTCCTTCTCGGCCAATAAAAAAAAAATATAACTTACAATCCATCTCAGCCAATAAAAAATAAATAAAAAAATCTCGCACAGTGCGTATATAAAAACGAGACGATTGAAAAAAGGGATCACACTCACTCTCTGCGAACTACATAGTGAATAAACCATGAGAGCCAGTGAAGATACCATGAGAGCGAGCCGTGACATACAAAACTTGTTTGACGAGAAGGAACAGTCGCTGGCGAGTTTAGCTGCCTATCGTGGTTGGCTAGATGAACTTGTACGCATGAAGGAGATGAAATTGAATTTTGACGAAAAGGATTTTGGTGGTAAATTTGCAATTCAGCTAGCAGCAGCTGCGGGGAATTTGAAAATTGTAAAATTCCTAATAGAAGAAGGCGTCGACGTTTTGGCTAAAGATTCAGTGGGTATTACCGTATTGGGGTATGCCAATTAATATTTTGAAAGTTGGCCCGTACTTGTATATTTGGTGGAAACAATAGACGCGGTAGTGAAAGGGATTCACAAAGACTGGAGATTGTTGGTGAAAGTGGCTAATGCAGGTCGTGAAAACATTGTGCATTACTTAATTAAAAAAAGTTTGGGTGAACCGGTTTTCTTAGAAAAGGATTTGTTACTGCATTTCGCAGCCCAAGACGGCATCGTTGAAGTGTTAGATTGTCTGCTAGAAAACTGAGCAAATGTTTTATTAGTGGGATGTAATAACATTACAGTATTATACGAAGCTGTATCTAGTAAAAATAAATCGACAGTTTTGTGTGTTTTTGGAAAATATAAAAAAAGGCATTGAATAACGACAAGGAAAAAATGGAAGATTTCCTAAATACTGAGAATTTGAATGGTGGAACTGCAATAATGTGGGATACTACGAATGAAATTTGTGAAATTTTAATTGAACACGGGGCAAAACCCTAAACAAGATTGAATGAAGGCAATGTCTTATTCATGGGTATGCCAGTAGGTATGTATGTATATATTTTTTTAAATGAAAATTGTCAAATGTTAACAAAAATGTAAATAATATGTAAA
Source organism: Dryococelus australis (assembly GCA_029891345.1). Classification (NCBI taxonomy): domain Eukaryota; kingdom Metazoa; phylum Arthropoda; class Insecta; order Phasmatodea; family Phasmatidae; genus Dryococelus; species Dryococelus australis. The sequence goes on along the minus strand of CM056993.1, from coordinate 403,312,732 downwards.
AAATTATGTATGTATATATTAATTTTATTATATGTTGTTGGTATTGTTTATGTATATATTAATTTTATTATATGTTGTTGGTATTGTTTATGTATATATTAATTTTATTATCTGTTGTTGGTATTTGTCTCGAACGCTTACATGGTGCTTGTTTTTTCTTCGCACGAGTGATGTCGGGTGCTGATTTGTGGTTTGTGCCTCTCTGTTGATGGACATCAGAAGTTGTTTGAGGTCTCGACTGGTGGGAAACGACTTTAGATTTGTGCCTTTGCGATCTTCGAACAGTTATGTTGGCAAAAGAAATATTATTCTCAAATATAATAATTACAATCACATAAAAAATAATAATTATAATATATTAATGATAATTATATAGCTTCGTGCAAAGAAATTTTTGGTCCAGGGAAAGAAGCGGTTGATGGTCCCGGGGCTGAAGAAGTTGATGGGCCAGGGACAGAAGAGGTTGATGACTCATTATCGGTAGCCGAAAGCGTCTAATCCATTTCCTCCACATCCTCCGTGTCTGTTACAGCCTCCATTTGGCTGGAACTCGAGAGATTTACCAGGAATCTGTGGGTAACAAATCGAAAAGACTGGTGATTGTTCCGTATTGTGTATCTAAATAACTCAAAAGCCATTGTATTAAGTATCCGATGGTAAAAAAAAGTCGAGACAAATGACTGCCAATTACGCATCCAACAATGACCCGGAGAAGCCCAAATAAAACACAAAGTTTCCCCCTGTGTATCCAGCGCACCTTCAAAAAGCTGGTTTTTACCAAAAGTTTCCCTTTGCGTATCCAGGTGACAAAACTTGCAGGACCGAAAAGGGGACCAAGCAGGAAGGGGGGAAAGTGGTGCTTCACCTCACTTGTTTCGAATTGCGTATCCAGCCAAGTCGAGGAGAAATTTCAACCTACACCCAATTATTTCCTATAGCGTATCCAAACCGAAAACGGAATATAGGGTAAAAGACCCCATTTGTTTCCAGTGGCGTATCCAGGTGCCAAAAGTAACTTGCTAAAAGTTTCCTTTCGCGTTCCAAAAAATTAATTTTTTCGCCCCTTTCTCATCTCTTTTTAAATAAACACGATTCGCGATGCATAATTTTTAAATTTATTTTAAAGATAATATCTAACATTATTAACATTTTTTCTTTAACTTAGCCATTTATTATACAAAGATTCACATGTACGCAATCACTAAAAGGGTACAGTAAAACAATGTACAGTTAAAAATTCAACTTTTTATGAATTAAACCATATAGATCTTAATGTTATATATATGCAATCACTTTTTTAATAAATTACCTCAACACTCGAAACTGGCAGGTCTAAAGTCCGCGAAATCAACAGAGTATGCAATGCTTCCACCACCGGCGGAACCAGTTATGACAGACACGACCGCGTTATGCCATTTCGGAATCGCGAATGAATGTAACTTAAAAAAAAAAATCAATTTACCTCAATAATTGAAACTGTCAGATCCAAGTTTTACGGATGTAATAGATGCAAGTACATCCGTCGTCGCCGGGCGGATCCATCGTGACCTACTAAACTATTTTAGACTTTTTTCCATGTTACGAATGAATGTTTATACAAACAACGCGTCAATCAAACATTTTTTTTAAAACTGAAACAAACAGCAAGTCATGCAAACATTATTTTTTAACTGAAACAAACAGCTACACTGTCTCATTCGCACCTGTAAATTAAATCAAACAGCAACTCATTCAAACATTAGTTTTAATTTGAATCAGACAGCAACTCAATTAAACATTAGTTTTGATTTGAATCAGGCAGCAACTCAATTAAACATTAGTTTTAATTTGAATCAGACAGCGACTCAATTAACCAGTAATTTTAATTTGAATAAAACAGCTATCCAATCAAACATTAATTTCAATTTGAATTAAACAGCTACTCAATTAAACATTAATTTAAACTTGAATCAAATATTAACTCAATTAAACATTAATTTAAACTGAAACAAACAGCAAGTCAATCACAATTTAATTTTATACTGAAATGGCAACAGCAACTCAATTAACTTTTTTGAAACTGCAACTGCAACTGCAACTGCAACTCAATCTCGCTCGTGCCAGCAAATTAAAAATAACAATAACAAACAGAAACTTGTTGAAATTAGGATAGCCTTCGCCGCCATCTCCTCTGCGCCGATTACGATGGTGCATGACGGCGGTGTGAACAAACATCATCACCAGTAACTTACTTACAGTGCTTTATTAGCTAGGTAATTTTAAAATTTGTACCGAAATTAACTACAATAATACAAACTGCAGTGAATGTCAACAAAATAAAAACAGAAGGGCAAACATTAATCAAATGTAGGAAGAAGTCTGCTCAAAGAGGTAACTGGTGGCAACGTAACCTCAGTTTCAATAGCCGTATTGCAAACGTAGCATATCTAAAATTATTTTGATTAAGACACATTTAACAGTTGGCAGTTGTTGAGGAAATTACAATATCCGGGTAGCGCAGGATAAGTATCGTAGTAGTTTTTAAAACACAACACAGATAGAAAACAAGTGACACTTTTTTCAAATTCTATGATGTGGAAACACCTAAAACAAATTTATATTCAATAATTGTATGAAGTATTTGCTAATTTGGTAGTAGCGATTCCACCTTTTCTTCTCGCACCAAAGAGATTCCAAATCAAGTATAATCAATTTTTTTTTAAGATCATGAAAATCATTTTTAAAAAAATACACTTCTTATGATATTACAAACAAGTTGATTTTACTAAGAAAAATATTGTTTCGTTAAATTTTTTTAAAGAACATATAACTTCTGGCACGAATTACAAAATATTTAGTGGTGTAGGCCTAAATGAGCTTTCCCAATTTTTTAAAACTAAGAATCGTTTTGTCTGTTTTCACTTTATTTGCAGGCGAGCCAACAAAGTACTGACAAAATTTTATAATTTTTAGGTTTGCCATGTTCATTTCAACGACACTGATGTTCTTTGGAAAACACGCTACTATGATGAGAAAACTGAAAAGCTCTTAGAAATCCCATTATCTAAACCCAAACTTAGGGATGATGCAATTCCATCGTTGTTTCCTGGTTGTCCATCATACTTATCCAATGAAGGAGGCAGCGGAGAACCATCCGAACAGAAAAAAAAAACTATTAGAAATGTATCCCTAGAATTGCAACCAGTGTCGAATCAGCGACAGATTGCAATGCCAAAGATAAATTTTTAACTTTCGAACAGTATTTGAAATGCACTGAAATTATCAATATTTCACTATTTTGGAACATGATCGTTAAAGAAATTTGTGTGATTTACACTAACATTATCGACGTTTCAGTCATACCAGAACTGTGTTTCACAGTCATTATATACAAGGACTTTAGTGCAACTGTCACGGGCAGAGGACATTCTTTAAGTACATTAGGGAAAACTCAAATTTTTGGAGAATTATCAAATATCATTGAGATATCCTTTATTCTACAATTTGTTGAGTCACCTTCTGATCACTTACATTGCAATAAAAATGATACACAAAGCAATACGCTTTTATACAACTTGCTGCAGGAAATATTGACTGCTTTAGGAAGAAAATGTGTACAGCATGAGAAAACGTTCAAATTCACAGCTTCTCAATCGAAGTTAATTGAGAATTCGAATCATTTAAGATATTTACCTGAGGACATCGTATTTGCATCACTTCTTTTTTTTTTCCTATCCCTCTGTGCATACAGGGAGTATAATTCTTCCACATCCCAACACCATACAGAGAATTTCTTCATCCCTTAACATTGGGCCTGAGAATGAAAATCTCGACCAAAGTCTCGGAGCTTAAACCACATGAACTTCGCATTACTCTGATGGTCGATGAAATACACATTAAACAGTATTTGGACTACAAAGGCGGTAACATTGTTGGTTCATCTATTGCTGGAAAAAAATTGGCTTCTAGTACATTTATGATTCAAAGTGTTCTCTCATCCTATAAAGACGTAGTTCACATATTACCAGTTAGTTCACTGACAAGTGAAGTTTTGCACAGAATTTTGAAGAAAGTAATCCTACAATTAGAAACAATTGGCTTCAAGGCAATTGCTGTGTGTTCTGGTAACAATGCAATAAACAGAAAAGCCGTGTCATTATTTGCATGTAACCATGAACTTAGTATTGTATATCCTCATCCTGCAAATGCCGCACATCCTTTATTCTACATAGTTGATGCAGTTCATTTGTTCAAAAATTCCAGAAACAATTGGTTGAATCAACGAAACGATGGACATTGTTTTTTGTACCCTGAATTCGAAGTTGAAGATGGTTCAAGATTCACTGCCTCGTTTTCTGTTTTGAAAGATCTGTAGTGCCTCGGGCACTCCGCGAGCATTCCAGTTCAGAGAGAGAACATTTTAGTGAAGTATTTTCGCAACTTATCAGGTTCTGCGGTGCCTGCGACTGGAAGCTCTATCCGCTCTGGTACTGCCTGCGGTAATTTCAGCACCGTGTGACTACGATTACTAACCATGTTTGACGAGAAATACTTCCTGTTTTTCACGATATTTTCGTCCCATGACTCCTGGAATCACGCGCTGTATCACGCGCTATTTTCCCGTCATATGAATTCAGTACCACACTTTGGGGCCGTGTGCAAAGTTCCAGTTCATTGGTTGACGCCATAACCTTGCTCTCTCATTGGTGGACGACTCTTCTCGCCATGACTTCTCATTGGTGAGAGACTGCTCATGCGCGACTTCTTGATGGAGGGAGACTTCTCCCCACTACACTCATGTTGCATTATTATGCCATGTCTGAAGAAGAAAGACTTCAGCAGAGGACACCAGAGACTACACATATCCACCTGGGACGACTCACCTGAGCTGTGCTGAGACACCACTCTCCTTCACCACCGCTGTTATATCATGTTATTGCTTCCATTGCCGTTATTATTTTATTTTATATTAACAATTCCCATGATGTCTTTCGCCACATCGCCAAGTAAGTAGATGTATAACTAGAAGTGTAACAGTTTCAGTGTTTGATATAATTAAAAGTGTTAAATTGACTTAGATTATTTCTTATTGCGTGTTCTGTTCAGCCCTAGAACGCTCGGGCACAACAAACTGGTGGCAGCGTTTCGGATAGTTACTTCATACTGCTGTAACTGAACCCACTTCGAAGGGTTATAGGTTTACAGATTGTAGGTGATAGGTGTTAGGTCGTTGAAAACAGTGTTAGGTTTTCCTCCGACGAATTGAAATTCAATTGTTTTATTTTATTGCACGTTGTGTTATGAATGCGAATCGCGAAGTAGTAATTGAGCTGAGCAGTGTTGCTGAGTGGGACTTTTTAACGTGTTCTGAAGTGTTTAGGATCGTGCGCATTTCAGTTGACGAATCTAATACGATAGTTCTTGAAAGAGGAGATTTGCAGGATTTTAACGAACATGTGTACTGTAGGAAATCATATCGTTTTAATGTTGAGTATGTCCACCGACCTATGAATAAGAGAGTAACTGGTAATGTTGATTGTGACGTAGATTTGGAAGATATAACACCCCACACTTGGGTTACAGTTGAATATTGCAGAAATTATCTGGATTCAGCTCCACTTCCTTGCTGTATTTTGCAAAAGCACTAAAGTGTTATGCTAAGGCACTTATTTTTTCTTTAAGAGACACGAAGGGAAAGTATTTGAGTTTACAGTTTCGACAATCTACGTAGTTTTAACTAGTAGTACTGAGGCATTGAAGGGTTTAGAAGAATATTCATATAAATTGATATAGAAATTTTTCAAATGCACACATATTTTGACTTGTCTCAAGTAGAGCCATTTCGTGCTAAGTTAAATGCATTAACTATGGTTTTAGTACTGGAAATAGCTTCCAAGGGAAAACCAAAGCGATCTTTTCCCACTTCCGCATGTAAAGTATACGAGCACAAAATTCTTCTGGGCGGGTAGTGTTGGAAATTGAAATTCGTATAGTGTAGAGGTTCATACCTCGAGATCGCGTTTATCCAGAATTCGAACTCGAAAGAGTTGACCTAGTTGCGAACACAGAGCCTTCGACTTCGCAAGACGCGAACGTAAAACGCGAGCAAGCATCTACTAGTTCTTCACGTTCGCAACATATTACCGTTTCTAAGAGAGAAAATTTGAACACGATTCATGAAACTAAACCTGCAAATAGTAGTAGTACTCATTACGATGCTCCGAAGAAACGGACTCACGATCGTAAGACTTGGATTCCTCTTTCAAAATTGAATGAATACAATTTAATAAGTTGTAGTAGCACTTTTCTGGTTGACATGGAGGACGAAAGACGTCGTCAACTAGCCCACGCGATACCAGCACAAGCTCAAGTACCAGCTCAAGTTAAAGATTTGGCGGTATACAGATTCAAGGTAAATCAGCCGTTACAATTTCAGTATTACATGCTGCACAATGTTAGGCAGAAACATAACGAGGATGTGCAGACATTTGCAGATAGATGTCGTAAATTATGTGAGAAAACAGTTCAGCATTTAGATGAACCTGAGAAACAGGAAATTTTGAATCAGGAATCTGAAAAGAGGTTATTAGCAGCTTTCACTGACAGGTTACAAGGTAACGTAGGTCAGCAGTTGAGATATAAGATACCGCAAACCATGGACTAAGCTGAACGCATGGCTTTAGAGGTGCATCAGGAACAGAAAACAAAATTTGACGATCCTCAAAGGAGGAGAAAGGTGTATAACATAGTCTCCAAGCAAACAAGTGTGGCACAGCGTAACGCGAGAAGTGGCGAAAATATTTCCATTAACAGAGGTTTTGGAAGAGGTTATAACTCATGTTACCATGGTTCGATTGATAGCAGTAACAGTAGAAAGAGCCTATCGGGAGCAGGTGTTTCTCCCAAGAACATGAGTTACAGACAAGAACAAGATAATAACTGTAATTTTAGATGTTTTAATTGCGGACATTTTCGGCACATGATCAGAGAATTTCGATGTTTGGGAACCCCACAACGAGCCCAAGTACCTAGGAACATAGGGCACGGCATAAGAGAAACTAGCGAGAATGTAACTAGTAATCATCCAAATGCGAGAAGCCGAGTGTCAGCCCCGGGCACCACACGGTGGTAATTACAGTTGTAGGGGGAAAAGAGACCATAGTATCAGTTCTTGTCGAGGGCCAGTCTCACTCGTTCTTAATTGGCACAGGGTCCGATATATCTCTCGTTCGACCTAGAATCAGCGGGAATATTATCGATGAATTTCAGTTTGGAGCGAAAGACATAACTGGAGACTCTCTCCAGATCGCAGGTACTCAGCATGTAGAGTCATGGGTAGATGGCCAATGTTACCCAAATTGGTTCTTTGTGTGCATATCAGAGCTTCCTTTCGAGGGAATACTTGAAACCGATTTTCTCCATTATTATGATGCCAGAATCGACTTGAAAGAACAGACATTGTATCTCAAAAATACGTTTGATTTAGATATATATAATTCAATAACTTGCATAATTGAGAAAGAGCAGCGGAAACAATCTGAGAGCATGGCCATCTCTGAACTTGTATCTGGATCTGTGAACGGTAATCAATACGATGTAGTGAAAATGACACAGCACACGATTCTGCCACCAAAATCGGAGACAGTGATTGATGTTGCTTTGTACACGGCGGGTTGGGATGCTGACTCGAAATTGCTTCTTATCGAACCGACATTGACGAATGTACCGGGTATCCGTATGGCAAGGGCAATATGCAACTTAATTCTTACCAGTAAGAGCCTCCCAGAGAACGAGGTGTATTGTAGGAGTAGTAGTGCAAGAAACTCTATAGGGATATGTAATGGATTCAGTGAGACGAATCTGGAGGATGGGATGAACGACCGTCAGGGTACCTGTGTAGTTGAAAAGAAAGCACTTATGAGGGTGAGTGACCAGTGTGTTATCCCCTTTGTTTCGGGTCGAAGGGATGCGTCCCAGTGTTTCGTTCCTCATAGCGATCACGTCAAAAGGGGCAAGAGGACATGGTGTCCTAATCATGCGGAAGAAGCAGGAGCGACATGTGAAGTAGGCGGTCATGTTGAGAGGACTACTGACAAGGTAGGTCAAGCTGAGGGTTCAAGGAAACCTCACAGTGAAGGTTCAAGGAAACCTCACAGACCGTTAGCAAAAGCAGTAAGGGCAGTGACAAAAATCGTGAACATTACTAATGAGATGCTCATCATACCAAAGGGTACGGTAATAGGATTTGCCACACTTGTCAGTGACGTTGCTGGATTACTATGCGAAAATAGCATACCCCGAATATCCGAGAGAAGTTGTGTAAGTCTTGGGTCGGAACAAAGTGATTTAGTGTCGCCACAAATAGAACCACAGGATAAAATCCTTGCAGATGTCCCTAGACACAAAGATAAAAATTATTCGCTTCCAGGCTCAGAAGCAGTAATCCCCTCGAGTTGTGTTAGCCATAAAGTTAGTGAATTAATTAGCGAGCTCATGGGACAGGACAGATTTTGTCGCTGTGTCCCCAAACTCCGCCGAGATAGTGTATTCCGAGCAGAGGCAGGTCCGATTCCAAATGAAAACCCCGAGTCCTGTCGTAAAAGTTTGATATGTGATAATAGTTCTAATTGTCGTAAAAGTTTGAATTGTCGTAGTAATTGTTGTGATAAAAGTTTGATATGGATGATAAAAAGTTGCAGTATAGAGACTATTTGAGATGTCAGAGTACTGTCAAAATTTGTAGAAACAGAGAAGTTCACTTTGAAAATACACACGTAAATGAAAAATCGGTACCGATGTTAGATAGTTCACGTAAAATGAGAATAAATGAGCTGAGTTATGTACAGACTCAAGGTAGTCAGAGTTGTGAAACTCGCACAGAAAATATGTGTAAATCATTGAATGGAGAGAAAAATTAAACGTGCCAAATTGTTTAGTGACTCAAGGTAGTCAGAGTTTTGAAACTCACACTGCAAATAATAGTGAATCAGTGAAACAGAAGGGTAAAAAGTTACCAGAACTACCAAAAGATGAATTCATAGCATTAGAGAAAATTGTTAGAGATAAACTAAAACATTTGAGTAAGAGTGATTTTAACATAATGTTCCCAGTGTTAATGAAGTTTGTGTACATATTTCAAGTGGAAGATAGTTCGAATTTCGGGTGCACAAATTTATTGAAACATAAGATAGATACAGGAGAGATCATACCAGTAAAGCAGAATCCATATAGAGTACCGCATGCATTGAAATCAGTAATTGCAGAGCAAATAAGTGACATGCTAGATAAAAATATTATTTCAGAGAGTAAATCACCTTGGCAGTTTCCAGTGGTAATGGCGAAACAGAAAAATAAAGACGGTTCTTTAAGATGAGATTTTGTATAGATTTCTGTCAAGTAAATAAAGATACGAAGCAGGATCCTTATCCAATTCCGAATGTCACAGAGACGTTAGATTCCTTGCACGGGTCGAAATATTTTTCAACATTGGATTTAGCGAGTAGCTATTTCCAAATTGAGTTAGAAGAAAGTGATAGGGAGAAAACTAGTTACATTCATAGAGAAATATGAATTTAATAGACTCCCGTCTGGACTGTGTAATGCCCCAGCTACATTTGAGAGGTTAATGGAGAATTATGTTCTAACAGGTTTGTTAGGTGATCACTGTTTAGTATACCTTGATGACAATATAATATTTAGTAGTACTGTGATAGATCATGCCGATCGCATGAGTAAAGTTTTAGGGAGACTAGAGGAAGCCAATTTGCGAATACAGCCTAGTAAGTGTTCATTTGTACAAGATAGTGTACAATACTTAGGGTATGTTGTATGTTCAAAAGGTGTAGAACCAAATCAGAAAAATTTACAAGCAATTAAAGAACTCCCCAGACCTAAAAATGTGACAAGTTCGCTCAGTGGCGGGTTTATTTCTGTATTATAGGGAATTTGTACCGAATTTCGCAGACATTGCAAGACCATTGACGAAATTAACTAAGAAAGATGAACCATTCAATTGGGAAGCAGAACATGAGGAAGCTTTTAAAATGTTAAGAGAAAAATTAATTTCATATCCGATTCATGTATATCCAGATTTTTCACAACCATTTATTGTGAGTACAGATGCTAGTAATTATGCCATAGGGGCTGTCCTGTCTCAGATGAGGAACGGACACGAGAAACCAATCGCCTATGCCAGTAGACAATTAAACTCAGCAGAAAGGAATTGTAGTACAACAGAAAAAGAATTGTGCGCTTTAGTTTTTGCCACAAAATAGTTCAGAGCATATTTGTACGGACGTAGATTTATCGTTATTACTGATCATGCTGCATTGAGATGGTTATTGAATTCGAAAGACCCTAGTTCGAGACTCACTCGATGGGCACTTCGTTTAGCAGAGTTTGATTTAGAAGTAGTCCATAAACCGGGCAAAAAACACGCGAATGCAGATTGTTTGTCGCGAATGGTAAATGCGATAAATTCAGAAGACATACCTAGAGAAATAATTTAGAAAGAACAGAGGGAAGACGAAACTTGTCTAGGAATAAGTAATAAGGCAGATAAGGGAAATTTATTTATTGATAGGGAAGGCATCCTATACAAAAGAGACGAAGATAAAATTTTAGTAGTTCCAATGTCGCTCGTGACCAGAGTAATTAGTCATCATCATGTCACTCCATTTTCTGCTCATGAAGGCGTGAAGCGAACTCAAAACCTCCTCAAATCTTTCTACTGGTGGCCAACATTGAATAAAGATGTAGATGAATATATTGTGAGATGCGATGATTGTCTTAGGAGAAAAAGTATGAAAATGACGAAGCACCATTAGGTTCTTTACCGCAAGTAAATTCCTCATTTCAGTTGGTATCTCTAGATATTTTAGGTCCCTTACCGATGAGTGAGAAAGGGAATAAATATGTGTTGACATTTATTGATTATTTCACAAGGTACTGTGAAGCAATACCAATTCCCGATCAAACTGCAGAAACAGTAGCGAAGTATTTTGTACAGCAGATTATTTTAAGGCATGGTTGTCCTCAAAGCCTGCTGACAGATCAAGGGAGAAATTTTGTGTCTAGGTTGATGATAGAGGAGTGCAAAGTGCTAGAAATTAAGAAGTTGTCTGTAACCCCTTTCAGACCACAATGTGACGGCAGTGTTGAGAGATTTCATTGAACCCTAGCGAACATGATATCTCATTACGTAGATGAATACAGTAGTAATTGGGAAGAATATTTGCAATATGCAGTGCACGCATATAGGACGGTCCCTCATTCAGTGACGGGTTATAGCCCACATTATTTGTTATATGGGAAAGAAATTAGGCTCCCCCCTTTAGGTGAATTGAGTAGTCAGCCTAATGTGATAGAGGGAGGTATGACAGCCAAGGAACATGCAGAAATTTTGAGTAATAAGTTAAAAGAAGCACATGAAGTAACTAGCGAAAGGAATAAGTAGCTTTTGAGAGACAAAAAGAGTATTATGACAAGATGTCAAATTCACCAGATATTGAGGTAGGTGATTACATGTATCTACACACACCAAGTGTTAAGAAAGACAGAGTATCTAAGTTTCATAAGTTTTGGTCTGGACCTCATAAATTTTTTAGAAAACTTATCTCAGTCACATTTGAAATATTATTAGACAAGAGAAAAGTTATTGTGCAAAGTGATAGATTTAAGTTGCCTACAAATTCTATAGAGCCAAGGAGCTCGTGCCTAGGCCGAGACATAGAATGTAGGGAAAAAGCCCTTGCGGATTATTGATGAAGTAGAAACAGTTGAAAAGTGATAAAGAATTAAGCGAGGAAAATATTGAAGAAAATATAGGCTCAAAGTCATGCCCAATTTTAACAGATATAACAGAGTTAGCAGAAATAGGTGAAGTAGAGGAAATATGTGTTAAATGCCCTAGGGACGACAGCACCCTCGATGACAGTGAGTATAATGATAATGTAGAAACTGACGACGTTTGGGAACCGTCGCATTATTTAAAAGAGAAAATTCGTGAGAAAGTAGATGAACCTAGTGTCAGGTATCATTTCCGCTCAAATGTTAGAAACCCCTCAGTGGAAGAGCAGGAAGCAGAAATAAGTGATGCATAGCCTCAGGGTATAATGTAACCTAGAATTTGAGGATAATTACGAGCTCAATGCGAAAAACTAAATAAGAGGTATATTGGTTTTCATTGCAGATCACACCATAGGCTCTGGCGTGATTCTGGTTCAAGAAATGGACGTCGTATTAACAGGAGACAGATGGACAATATTACTAGACATACCCATAAGAAAATTGGAGAGCATTAATCAGGAATTTAGGAATTTGTCGAGAGCCAGTCGCGGATAGAATAATTGCAGAATTAGAGGAGGAAGTAAATGAATTAACTTTGATACTATCCAAAAAATCGTCTCGCGAAAAGAGAGGTTTGATAGATGCAGGTGGTGGTATACTGAAATTTTTATTTGGTACACTTACGAATGATGATTATGTCCGTATTCACCATGTCACTAGTGAGTTGGGGACGAGACAAGAAAAATTGATTCATATAGTAGAGAAACAATTAACTTTCGTGAAAGGTATGAATGCCAGAGTACAGAAAAACTCGAAGGACGTAGGCATTTTAGCAAAAGAGTTAGCGAAAGTAATAAAAACTTTGAACCAGATGACTGCTTGGGGTACTTTAACAGCCTCAATGATTGAAATAAATCACAGATTAACGATTAGCAATTTAGGGGAAGCACTTAAATACAGTAGCTTGCTGAGAAAATTAGAATTAACTCTCCAGTCTTATAAACAAGAGGTAATGAAAATAAAAATAGCATTGGATATCATACGGACTGGTAGGTTGCCCACTTCGTTATTGACTCCAGGAAATTTGTCAGAAATTATTCGATATATTGCTCTTAAATTACCCGCGGACAAGACTTTGATAGCAGGGACTGATTTAGATCAAGTTTACAATTATTATGAAGTAACGACGGTACATGCGCTTGCTACAATTGATAGTATACAGTAGGTAATTGAGTTTCCTTTGAGATCTGCGAATAGGTATTTCACAATTTTTAGAGCTCACCCTTTTCCCGTGTTTGAGAGAAATTTAGAGAGATACATTCAGATAGTGCGAGATGCACCTTATATCGCGCTGCCAGAGAACACGCAATTTTATGCGTTAATGTCTGAAGCAGACATGAGTTAATGTAAAGGCGGGAATAATATAGTTTGTCCAGCTAACGTCCCGACGTTTTCCATAAAGGTTCCGAATAGTCTAGTGAATGTAATATTGTCACAACTTGGTTACTATTAAAAAATGTGTAGAAGAGCAGTTCTAGGTAACTCATTCGTACCAGTGTTTATTAGATCAGTAGATGGTGATAGTTGGATTTACTCAGTACCGGGAAAGATGAAAGTTACTAAAATGTGTCCTTATGAAAAGAGTGAAGCGCACGTGGTGGAGGAGTGGATCTCGGCGCAGGGAGTCATGTCCCAGGTAAGCAGTTGTCTGATAAGTAATGAGAAAATTCAGTTGTTGCCACACAGTAAAAGGGTAACACATATAAAATACAAAGTGAATGACGTCAAGTTCTCTCCAATTCAGTCCTTATTAACAAATAGTGAACAAGTGTTCGTTGCATCCATGAAAACTGACTTCAATATTAGTCTGTCAGAGCTAGATACAGAAGAAGGTGTCGAGTTGAATCATCTCATGTCGGACATTCATAATTTAAAACATAGAAAGGTTCTGAGTCAACACATCGAACGCCATAGTCACTACTTGGTGGGGTTCGTTATGATGGGATGTCTGGTACTCGTCATCTGGTTCCTGAAACGACGCCTGTGTGACACTGACCAGGTGTTCACGCTCCTGCCTCCCACGTCGGAAGGTAGCTGAGACCACAGAGCCTGCCCAACTTCCCGAGGATCAAGCAGATGCCATGTAGATGTGTGCTGGTTCGAGCACAGTTCCAGCCCCGCAGCCGACATCGAGGATGACAGCCACTACTTGCTTTAAGAATTCCATTATATGTCGAAGTGATTAAATGTTGATGCCCAGAGGAAAAAATTAAAGTAGAGTTAGTGAAAAGTAGAGTATAGTGCGCGGAATTTTGAAAATTTAATACTACAGCAAGTAATATTACACTAGGAATCCGATATTCCAGAGAGACATTTTAAGTTTAATCAATTAATACAAGAGACGTTGAGTTATGAACATTATACTCCACAAAATAATATTTCTTTGTTCAATTACTCTATGAACATTACAAATAAATGATGATCGAACTATTTTATAGTCTTGGTATGCAAGCCAGAGCTATACCAAATATTTGTAATAAGTGTTTATGTGTAATGTTATCCAATATGTATATTGTGTACCAGGTTTGTTTCAGCTGCACTTAGGAAAATTACAAAGGCGAACTTAAATAATGAGGAAGGTGACATGGTACTCCCCATTTTGAGTTCAGTTAAAGTTAGAGTTATTTGATGGAATAGTAATTAACTCATTCCCTTTTATTAACTTTAATGATTCAGTTGACCGCGAGTATGGAAGCAATTTCATAAAGCTTCAGGAAAGAAGACTCCTGTGTCAACATCGCTGCTACACGATGGCTGTTAGTTGGTCGACCGGAAACCTGAATTTTCATTGCTGGCGATCCCACATCCTGTTGTTTCTGATAGAGCAGTTACACTCTCAGACTCCATACTTCAACCAGCTTCACTTTGATGACCAACTCACATATAGCTTCAGCAACATATCTTTCTAAAGTTTTGCTCAGCCCGAACAAAACTTTCCTAAAAGAGGGAGTGGTGTAGTGCCGTGGGCACTACGCAAGCATTCCAGTTCAGAGAAAGAACATTTTAGTGAAGTATTTTCGCAACTTCTTTGTTCAATTACTCTATGAACATTACAAATAAATGATGATCGAACTATTTTATAGTCTTGGTATGCAAGACAGAGCTATACCAAATATTTGTAATAAGTGTTTATGTGTAATGTTATCCAATATGTAAATTGTGTACCAGGTTTGTTTCAGCTGCACTTAGGAAAATTACAAAGGCGAACTTAAATAATGATGAAGGTGACATGGTACTCCCTCGCAGGTTCTGCGGTGCCTGCGACAAGAAGCTGTATCCGCTCTGGTACTGCCTGCGGTGATTTCAGCACTGCGTGACTACGATTACTAACCACGTTGGATGGAAAATACGTCCTGTTTTTCACGATATTTTCGTCCCATGACTCCTGGAATCATGTGCTGTATCGCGCGCTATTTTCCCGTCATATGATTTCAATACCACACTTTGGGGCCGTGTGCAAAGTTCCAGTTCATTGGTTGACGCCATAACCTTGCTCTCTCATTGGTGGACGACTCTTCTCGCCATGACTTCTCATTGGTGAGAGACTGTTCATGCGCGACTTCTTGATGGAGGGAGACTTCTCCCCACTACACTCATGTTACATTATTATGCCAGGCACGGCCTGAAGAAGAAAGACTTCAGCAGAGGACACCAGAGACTGCACATCACTGCCTGGGACGACTCGCGTGAGCTGTTCTGAGACCCCACTCTCCTTCACCACCGCTGTTATATCATGTTATTGCTTCCATTGCCGTTATTATTTTATTTTATATTAACAATTCCCATGTTGTCTTCCGCCACATCGCCAAGTAGATGTATAACTAGAAGTGTAACAGTTTCAGTGTTTGATATAATTAAAAGTGTTAAATTGACTTAGATTATTTCTTATTCAGTGTTCGTGCTCAGCCCTAGACCACTCGGGCACCACAGATCTGTACAACTTAGAGTCTGAAAACTTACATAAGTATGGACATGGGCTCTCCCTAAAATCGCTTTGGCCCTCAAATTTGGACAGGCGGAATGTAAAGTTGGTTTGCCAAATTTTCAACGAAAAAATTTCGGAAGCTTTAAGGGTATTAGGACGGGAACACAAGTTGATGCATTATGAAAGTACTGCACACTTTGTTGTCACTGTCACTATGTGGTGTCCATGAGTCATGAACGTCCAGAGTCCTCGCAAGAGAACCCTTAAGAGATGCCATACAACAGCACGGCATCTCTTAAGGCATCATTCAGCACGGCTAATGCAGAAACTGATGCTAAAATCATGTTCCTCAGTAAATTTATTTGTTGGTTGGACAGGTGGAATTAAATGCATAATAAATCTGGGAGTCTAAGCAAAGAAACCATGACCACACTGAGGGTAACCACACACGCTATCATTGAAGTTGCAGATTACTGCATAAGTGAATGAGGAATGAAATACATTTGCACGGAAATTTTCAGGCTGATGCGCTGGAAGACAGAATCGGCAAATATCGACAACTGGCAGGATCTCAATACCACGTAACAATACACCAAATATTTTAAGTGGAAAAGAAACTGCGACTTTGTAGTTTATTTCGTTTATCACTGAGTTCAGAAAGGCATTGAAGAATTGAAATAAATATATTTGATGAAGAAACTGTATGGGACACTTTCAATCCAGTAAGCGACTCACACATGTTAGAAAATCAGTTTAGAGGCAACGTAGCTGTAATAGAGTCTGACATAGAAGATGCAGAAAAAAATATATTTACCAATGATCACTTATTTGGCATGTTATTGTTCTCGTTCTCATTTTAAATGGCTAAAATGTGACTCTTGTCAGGAGTATCTTACAATAGATAAATTAATGATCGCGGAAAAATGCTCTGAACTTATCACAAGTTTAGACAGAGGCGGCCTTTTGTATCCACAAAGTTTTGTGGCAAATATTGTGCTTTGCAATTACATTTTCGTAAGCAAACTTGTAGGGTCAGAAAACGAAAATAAGTTTTTAGCTTGTTCTAACCAGACACATTGCCACAAGCCTTACTGCAAGTGAACTGTGCCATGAAGACTATTTCAACTGGAATGCGTGTGCTAACTACCATTTAGCAGAAGACATTGTGAAAATGTTGATATGGGCTTCCAACAACATACTTTTAAATAACTACTGTAAGAAGAGAGTAGATTTAAGTAGCAAAGAAAGTGAAGGTGGAAAGAAGAGAAAATTATCGATGCTGAAAAAAATGTAATGTCACCTACTTGTCAGCTCAATTTCTGCTGTTACTGTGATAAGTTGTAAGTGTAAAAATATGTGGTCTTAGTTTGATATTGTTATTTATAGAATAGTTTTCTAATATTTGTGAAAATGTTTCGAAGAACTACAGATTCTGTGCATGTGCATTATATTGCTGATGGATAAAGGTCTACCAGAAACAGTACTGTCAAGCTCTTTCTCTAGCTCAGTTCTTTGCGTATACTCTATTTCATATGACTTCAGTAAATTTTCGGTAAAGCATAGCATACATTGTAGTTAAAAGAAACGTCTCTGTCCGATGAATGCCATTGAGACCTCGTTCATGATTGTGCATGTGTATGCAAGAATTCCTTGCTGGTGGTGTCGGAATATTATATCTGCAGTTAATTATTTTATTAAATGTAGTTCGTCGTACACGTATTTTTTAGAATTGTCTTTCTTAGTTATATGAAATATCGACACGTAAATTTTTTTTTACCGTCACAAAGCGCAGGAAACAATATATTTACATTCTGAAGTTTTAATTTGTTGGTTTCAAGAAACAGCTCCAGTATTTTCTTAATTGATAAGTCATAAAATAAATGATTTCATATCATTGGCCGACATATATTACTTTCGTTATGAAATCGTCCAAACCTCACCACGAATTTAAGAATTTCGAAGTGCACAGTAAATTTGTGTTTTAGTAAATAATGTTTTTTCGAAACTGTTACTTGAATATTTGAAATGTATGTGGCATTAAAAAGAGCGTTTCTTTGACTTTAGTTAATCTTATTGAAAGTCCGACTATTTGTATGTGTGAAGTTAATTTTTTATGAATTTTTAAATTGTACATTTCTTTCATCGGTATGGACAGAAACATATCTAGTCCGTTTTGCTCTTTTGGTGAAGTTATGGCATTCGAGTCATTATAATTTGAATGATATTTCTGTACAAGTAAAATTTCCCACTGCATCATCAAAGCAGAGGACAGTTATAATAGCTACTCATAAAAAGAGCGGCAAAACAATTCCGTCTGCCTAAAGACAATAAACTAGAATTTCCCACTCCACCCATAAAACAAATAGAATTCTTGTTAATAGTCTACATCACTTGGTCATAACAGAAATAAAACTGGTGGTAATGGCAACCAGCTGTGGTAGGCTAAGTATTGGGCTGTAGTTGTCAGTCTTTCAGTGCATGTCATTGGATTCGTAGAGTTTGTTTACAAACTCACTGACAGAACAGCTGTGGCAGAGGGATACATTGTTGTCCCACCACTTAACGAGAACTGTGAAATTTTACTGCAGTTATATGAAACGAAGTATAGTATTATAAACATGGTATTTGTTTGGATGCATGTCAATAATTTACCACATTTTATATTTCGTTTATTTTATTAATATAGTAATGATTATTTTCTAAGAGAATACATGCTAAAGTTTTTTTTCTCAAAAATATATAACTTTCATGAGTGAACAGTGAAAGCTTCAAGAAAAGCATGTGATAAAATTGTTTACGTTAGTAGAGCGATGGCATCATCGGTGAATGAGCCAATAATACCTTGTTTATATCGTATAATTGCTTGTAAGGTTAATTAGTGCAATCAGTTTAGTATGCGTTGATGACGATCTAGTATATTAATGAAATTGCTTCCTTTTGATTTACTGTGATGGTTTTTTTTCGTGTAATGTGTTGTTGTGAGCCCAGGGAGTGTAAGTGTGGGAGAAGCCCCTCCGACCGGGAGGTACATATGGGCTTTAATGAGAATGAGGGGGCGAAAAGTGTGAAGGGGTGGCTGCTGGGGAAAAATCTTACCAATTTGATGGGGGGCGTGCTTACCTTGGAGATTGGGCACGCATGAGGGGGAGATGATATTCATTTTGAATTCGGGGCGAAAATTTATGACAGTCAAATGGGGGAGAAAAAGTGATGGGACGTCAAGTGGGGCGAAGAAAGTGACGGGGGTGATGGGGGCAGCGCTAAGTCAGCCTTGGCCTTCGTCAGGTGTCCGGCGGTGGTCCATGGTCCTCGGCGTCCTCTTCGTCCTCGGCGGCGGGGTGCAAGTGCTGCGTTGAAAGGAGGGCGGCGAGGATACGGGGTAGGCGGTAGCGGGTTGGCGAGTATGAGGGGTTGGTGAGGTGGCGGGCGCAGGAACGCTTGAAGCGGTCGGTGTTGGAGGCGAGGATGGAGTGGAAGTGCGGGACGTGGGCGGCGGCGAGGACCTGGTCGCGGATGAGGGGGAGGTGGAGGCGGTGGATGAGGCGAAGGGAACGGAAGAAGATGTGGGCGGGCGGAGCGCGTGGGTGGTGACGTGGGACCAGGCGGGGGAGGCGTAGGTGAGGATGGGTATGACGAAGGTGCGGAAGACGGTTGTGCGGACGGAGGACGGGGTTCCTGCGGAAGGGCGGAGGACGGGGGCGAGGTGGATCATGGCGGTGCGGGCTTTGGAGGTGACGGAGTCGAGGTGGGAGATGAAGTTGAAACGGGAATCGAAAAGGACGCCGAGGTAGCGGGCCTGGGGTTTCCAAGGGATGACGGAGGCGGAAAGGCGGGCCGGGTGATCCTCGGCGGGGTGGAGGCGGGAGAAGAGGACGGCCTCGGACTTGGAGGGGTTGAGCGCGATGCCGCGGGCGTGGAGCTGGGTTTGGATGGAGGTGAGGCCGCGGCTGAGGCGGTCGCTGAGCATGTGCTCGTGGACGGAGGAGGAGAGGAGGCAGGTGTCGTCCGCGTACTGGATCATGTGGGTTCCGGGAGGGACTTTAAGATCGGCTATGTGGAGGGAGAAGAGGAGGGGGCTGAGGATGGCGCCTTGCGGGACGCCGGCGGGAATGCGGCGGGGCGCGGAGAGGGAGCCCTCCACCCGCACCGGTAGGAGCGATCCCCCAGGTACGAGCAGAGCAGGCGGGTGAGGTGAGGCGGGACGGCCATGGAGGAGAGGCGGGTGATGAGCTGTTGGTGCGGGACGGAATCGAAGGCCTTGGCGAGGTCGAGGAGCACCATGCCCGTGTGTTGGCGCCGGGCGAAACCAGTCACCGCGACGCGTCCCACACGGGCGATGGCGTGGGTGGTGGAGTGGCGGGGGCGGAAGCCAAACTGGCGGTTGGGGAGGATGTCGGCGGCGGAGACGGCGAGGAGGAGGCGGCTGTAAATGACCTCGGCCACTTTGGAGAGGATGGAGAGGAGGGAGATGGGCCGGTAGGAGGAGGGGAGTTCGGGGGGTTTGCCGGGTTTCGGGATCGGGACGACGATCGCGGTCTTCCAGGAGGAGGGGAAGTGGCACTGGAGGAGGATGGCGTTGACGAGGCGGGTGAGGAAGACGGTGGCGTTGCGCGGGAGGGCTTGGAGAAGGGGGGCCGGGATGGAGTCGAGGCCGGGGGCGGCGGAAAGGCGATGGCGTGAGAGGATGAGGAAAATTTCCCCGGGGGGGGGGGGGGGGGGGGTCGCGAGACGGAAAGGTGGACGGTCGGGCAGGAGGGGAAGGGTGACGTGATCGGCTAGGATGGGGGGGCTGTCCTCGTCATCGGAAGAGTCGTTGGAAAGGGCGGTAAGCGGGACGGAGGCGAAGGTGGTGTGCAGGAACGCCGAGATGGCCTCGGATTTCTCCGCGGCCGACTCGGCTAGGGTAGGGGGTGTGGCGAGGGGCGGGATGTTGGTGGGAGCGGATTTCTGGCGGCGGATGTGGGTCCAAAGGGAGCCGTCGGAGTGAGTGAGCGATTGGACGCGCAAAGTCTCCTGATCGGCCTTCCACTTCCGGACCAGCCGGCGGCACCAGCCCCGCAGGAGGAGGTATGAGCTCCTATCCTGCGGGAGGCGGGATGCCTGCCAGCGGCCGCCGAAGCGGTTCCGCAGGGACAGTGCGTTGCGGATAAGGTCCGGGAGGGGAGGGGGGCCGGAGGAGGGGAATGTGGGCGTTGGCGGCGGCGGTGATGGCGTCGGAAAGGAGGGAGGTGTTGCGGTCGATGTCGGCGGGGGTGGAAAAGGGGGCGGCGAGGTCGAGGGAATCGTGAAGGGAGGTTTGGTAGGCGTACCAGTTGGCGGAACGGAAGTTGAAGCGAGGGAAAATGGGCCGGGCGTGAGGACGGTTGTGGATGAGGCCGAGGACTGGAGAGTGGTCGGATGGTCCGGCGGCTATGGAGCGGACGTCGGAGACGATGGGACGGTGCGTGGAAATGGTGAAATCGAGCGTGGAAGGGCGGCGGTTGCGGTGCGCGGGGTGATTGGTGGGGGTGGGGGGGGCGATGATTTGGAGTTTGGAGCGGCGGAGGAGCTGACGTAATGAGGTGCCCCGGCGGTTCGTGGAAGGGCACCCCCAGGACGGGTGGGATGCGTTGAAGTCCCCGGCTAGAACGACGTGTACGTCGATCCTGCCGAGGGCCTCGACGGCGTCGGTCGGGAAAGGAAAGTTGGGCGGGTGGTAAAGGGAGACGAGGGTGATCGGGTAGGGGCGGCCGTGCAGACGCACGGCGACCGCCTCAACCGCGGGCGAGGTAGGAACGGTACGGCGGTGATGGGCGATGGCGGACTTGAGGAGGAGGGCCACCCCACCCCCGTGACCGGCGCGGTCACAGCGGTGGACGGCGTACCCCGGAACGTGGAGAGGAAGGGCGGGGGTGAGCCAGGTTTCGGTTAGGAACACGACATCGGGGCGGTGATCACGGAGAAGGGAATGAAGGTCGGAGAGTTTGGGGAGGAGAGAGTACGTATTCCAGAGTAGGTACTTAAGGGGGGTAGGGGGGTCCATCGAAAAACTGGAGGAGCACGTTCAGGAGAATGTCCAGTTTCTCGGTAGGGGAGCGGGCACGGGAAAGGGCGGTGATGGTGGAACGAATGAGCGGGAGGAATGGGCGGATGAACGCGATGATATCGCGGAGGGAGTCGGCGAGGGAGGAAACGGGCGCGTCGGGATCGCGGTGGGCGGCGGGCGCGCGGGGTTGAACGGGGGCGGCCGACGGGCGAGCGAGGGAAGCAGGCACCGGAGCGGGTGCGGAGGACGAGGAGGCGGGGGCGGAGGTTTGCGCGCGGGCTGGGGTGCGGGCGAGCCAAGGGTTAACCTTGGGGGCGGCGGGGAATTCGCGCAAGGACGCGTGGTCGGGAGGTGGGCGAAGAGGGGGGACGGCGGCGGAGGTGGCGGCGGTATGCGGCGAGGATGGCGTAGGGCGTAACGGACGTGGTTGGGACAGGCGGGATCGGTCGCTTTGTGGGGACCGTCTTAGAAGCAGCACTTGGGGGCGGCGTCCTTGGCGACGCAGTCGCGGGACCAGTGTTCCCCGGAGCAGCGGAAGCAGGCGAGACGGCGGGCGCAGCGCAGCGAGGATTGGCCAAGGCCTTGGCATCGGTAGCACTGGGGGACGCGAGCTGAGCCGCGATACGGCTCGATGGCGATGACCCAGCAGCCTATGGAACGAAGCGGGTAAAAGAGCGAGGCCTCCCCATCCCGTATGGTGGTGACTAGAAATGAAGCGGTGGCGGCGGTGTCCGATGAGCGCAGTCGGGTGACGGAAGACACAGGCAGCTTGAGGGCGGTCAGTTCTGCCTGAACTTCCTCGGGTGAGATGGTGAGGGGGAGTCGCTTGATAACGACGCGGTCCTGCCGTTCGTCAGGACGACTCGACGTGTAGGGTGAAAAGCCGAGGGATGAAAGGTGGTTGAAAAGAAACTCGTGATCGCGCGCGTTCGTGGTGTAGAACGACGTGCGATCGCGTACGGAAGTCATGGAGAGGGGGCCGGTGAGTAGGGATTGAAGGTGCTTGGCATTGAGAAACGGCTGTTTCTCGATAGCCACGAGGCAGGCGATGGGCGGCATACGAGGCGTGGACGATTTCGGTGCGGGGGGGGGGGGGGAGTGATGGTGGGGGCGGCGTCGGTAGCAGCGGTGGCGGCCGGGACACGTAGAGTGGCCGGCTTGCGGCGGCGGTCCGGTGGTGAAGGTGATGGTGAGCGTTCGGATTGGGCGTCATCCGTGTCCGCGACGATGGAGTCCAGTGACGAGTACTTGTTGGTGAGCGGAAGTTGGTCGGTGGGGCGGACGACACGGGAGCGCTTGGACGTCCTCTTGGGGACGACGAAACCGTCCTGGTCCATAGGCGTCGAGGGGCCGGCGAGCCTGTGGGAAGAAGAGGTTTGATTAGTCGAGGGGTGTGAGGTGACGGTGACTGTGGGATAGAGGGATGGAGGCGGAGAATCGAGGGGCGGCATGTGGGGCAGGGATGTTGAAAGGTGAGAGGATGATGAGAGCGGTCGGCCGGTTGAGACTGGAGCGTGTGACGCGTCGGAAGTTCGGGGAATTTCAACGACGCGTGACGCGAGGCGTAGCGCGTGACGCGGTCGCGCGGGCTGGCGCGACCGGAACTGTGGGATGACGTGGAGGCGATGGTCGTCCGGGGCAACGACGAGGTGACTGTGGTCGTGGAGGAGCAGGCTAGCGTGGTGACGACGCTGGCCGTCGTGGCGGCGGCGGAATGCGTCGGCAGCGACGACGAAGCTAAGGTGAAGGGGGCGCAAGTACGCGGGGTACGGGTGTAGGATGATGGGAGGGTGCGGTGGCGTGAAGGATGAATGATGAGGGGGGAGGAAGGAACGACGCCCCCTAAGGGGGAGGAGGTGGCGCTGGACGACGCGATCTCTCGGATCGCCAGGAGCAGGGCGCGGCTGACCCCCTGCAAACTTATAAGACTAGGGGGCGGGGGGTGGATGCCTGTCCCGGAGGACATCATCCCGTTTACGCCCTGGCTCGGGGTCACGGGTGGGGGGTCCATTCCAGACCTCCCCCTCGCTCGAGTTCAGTAAGCAGTACTGGGGGCCTAACCTAAGTATAAACTAACGGCAACGTCCCCCGGGAACCACGCTGCACGGCACTCCAGGCGTCAGCGAACCTGAAAAACAAAAGAGAGCACTCTATATTCTAGTTGCCTGAACCTCCTCGGCGAATCAGCTCCCCTCTAGCGGCGAAAGTCTGGAAGCTGTGGCGCGCCGCAGCGCCCCAGGCGGGAGGAACGGTGTCGCCACCTATCCCTGGGGGGCGGCACTAACTCCCCCGGAACACAGCGAACGGCGACACCTGCAAGCAGAAATCAAAGAAAAACCTGTAAAAACACTCAAGCAATACACTTTGATCTTAGCCGATAGGCTACTTGTTTTTATTATGTATAGTTAGTTTTCTATTGAATCATTTAAAGACTTTTTTAAGCAGTATATTTGTATTTAAAATACTTTCCTATATTAAACACTAAGGGCAAGTGACTATGGTCTTGTACAAAATATATAACATATAATAGTGTTAAATATATTTTAATAATATTTATTTTGACTAGCCTATTCATTCTAACCCAATAAATAAAACACAAGGTATCTTCTATCTACGGATACAAGCCAGCAATCCTCACAACAGCAATCCTCACACTCAGCAATCGAGTGTTGACTTCGCCTTCGACTAAGGAGGGTGCGTCTCTGCTTCTTCTGGCTGAATACGACTATTAGCATTTTAGCTCGTGGCATACACCCTGTACTCTGTGATCGGCCTGGAAACAGGTCATCTTGAGCCTAGCCCCTAGTGGGTCAGCGGTCACAGTGTATAGCACCGATCTAGGTACTTTTTTAACAACACTTTCTCGCAATTTGCAATCAACACCACATCGAGAGTCGCTCCACACAGAGCCTAGCCCTCCCCCACCTCCCTCGCGGGTCATGGTGGCGGGCGGGGAACCGACGACGCCAACAATGACCACACCAACTTCCTCCAGATCTTCAACACTGGCCGCAGGAAATGAAACATTTAAAATGGAAACCGACTTCCAATTAGTCAAACGTAAAGGTGACAGAACAACCACGCAGGAGAACAAGCGTCTCCATTCTGTGTCGTCTGAGGCACATACAAACACCATTCCTACACAAAATAGGTTTTCCCCGCTTAAGGAGGTAACGGAAAAACCTCAGCAGTTAATCGTCCCGGCTCTTCAAGCATCTCCACCCACAAAACACAAACGGCTGCACCACAAACACGTCAGAAAAAACAAAACCAGTACAGATTAGTGGTTCCTGACGCCACAAAATACAACTTACTTGTCCAGAAACTGCGAGCCATTAGTAGGGACGGGTTCTCCCTTCTCCCCACAGCTCGCGGAACGCAAATCCTGACTAAGAACATTGACTTTTTCACAGCTGCTCGCACAATGCTAGAAGCGAACTACATACATTACTATACTTTCTGTCAAGCTGCCGAGCTCCCACAGAAAGTCGTTTTTGACCTCCACACCACAACCGACATTGCGGACATCAAGTCGGACCTGGAATGTGCCGGATACTCAATCCAGCACATTTATCAATTTAAAAAACGTATCCAAGACGAAACAGACCCCACTAAATTCACGTTGGAGCCGCAACGTTTTTTCTGTGTCACTGCGGCGCAGAACACTTCTCTCCCTCCTCTGCACTCTGTCACGAGGATAAATATGACAATAGTTCATCCCCGACAATACCAGAAACGGCCGACAGACGTGGCACAATGCCGCAACTGTCTAGCTTTAGGACACACAAAAAATCATTGTTCCATGCCGACAAAATGCCCTCACTGCGCCGGCCCTCACCCCGAGAGTGCTTGCAACACAAACAAAAACAACTCCAAGCCTACATGCAGTAACTGCGCAGGCGAACACACAGCCCTATCAAAAGCCTGCCCCAAGTTCCTGGACTTGGTGCAGAAAAGAACTGCTGCTGCTACGAAAATCGCGACAAAAACCGCAAAACAACCTCCTGTCCCGTCCAGGTTTACAGTCAGGACATTACAGCCTGGCAAAACGTATTCGCAGGCACTCTCTGCGAATATTCACAAACCAGCTCCCACTCTTGACACCCCTGCAATGCCAAATACACAACCTCAGTCCCGCCCTCGTCAGCGAAGTTCGCCAGGAGAGATGCGAAGCGTAATGCAGGATTTCCATGAACTCATGGAATTCCTTAGAGCATGCGACTTCGCCTCGCTCATGGCTCATTTCCACCCCTACATACAAAAACTCCGCAACATCACAGAAAAACATGAGAGAACCTGGCTACTTCTCGAAGCCATGGCGTCATTTGCGGCCCCCTAGCCCGTCAACTAGACCCGCATATGCCATTTTCCCCTACTCTACTGGAGCGACTCCGAAACACTTTACATTTACATTAATCACTATGACGAGCGAAATTAATCGCGTATATTTTCTAGTCGTACACAACTGAGCATTTTTAGTTTTGCAGCACCAATTATTTATTTAAGACGATTTAATACCTTTAATTACAACCGCTTTTAATATATTTAAATTTTTCCGTGTCAATTAAAAGCTGTTGACGGTAAATTAACGACCATGCTGCCATCTCTCGAGTAACTTCATAAGTTCCGCCCCACCAAGTTCTCTCGGCCAATCAGAGCCCTCTGGCCTATATTACTGTTTAACTTCACTCACGAGACGTGTTTTCATGGCTCTGCTTTCGAATTTTACAAGTCTAAATAATTATCAATACAGAACATAGTTCAAAACTATTTTTAAAATAGAAATTCACGCCTTCAGCGCAATTATAACGCTCGAGTTCATAGAAATAAGGCCCCGAAACTGGCCGGAATTTTCCGATCGGTCCGGGACAAAAAACTACCATGTTTAACAAAACTAGTTGGCGCTTGCATCGCGCCAGCCATATCGCTCTCGGACTTCTCCGAGTTAACATGTTTTACTTAACTTTTAGCCGCTCGTCACGGTACATTCAGACATGCACTCACACACCAATCAGACTATTTAATTGTTTTAACATATAAGATATGAAGTAATTATTGAAACTGAACCAACTACACTGATTTAAATTTTCGCGAAACTTAAATTCACCACTTCAATATATATATAATTAATTTAATTATATAAACCCTTGCCACTCCAGTCATGGGAAAGCTACTTTTATCGAATTTTTAACTTCATTTGGCTATTAACCTCCGCTTTTTATACCAAACTGTCGCTAGCTCTCTCACAGGGAGCTCGTGACAGTACTTCACAAGTCCTGAACTTTAAAATTCCGCGCTGATAAAATCAATTAACTTCACCACTCTCTTTTATCCCGTACAGGCAGGGAAAAAGAGAGTAAAAATCAGTTATGGAAACAGCTCCCAGGCGCTACCCTGGGAATCCTGTACAATAATGTTGCTTTGCAGCTTGAAGTAAGTTTGATAGGTGCGGAGGGGGGAGGGGGTTAGCTTCTCCTCGCCTCCGCAAACTAATTGATAACCAACTGGGTGGCCAAGGTTCCTCACAAGGAGCCGATCTACCCCCGCGCTGAGGGAGTAGCGTCCCAGTGATGTAAAATGGCGGGTACGGATACAAGTATTGCTGAGAACTCTTCAGTTAGTCGTGTTTTAATTGTTATGTATGTTAACATGATAGGTAGAGCCCGAGGAAATATAAAAAAAATTGGGGTGTAATATTTATAAACTCTTATATTAAAGAATACTAATTCTTGTGTTAAAATAAATGTTTACATACAATAAGTATTACTTACGTATATTTCTAATTAACCTTATATATGTACCACTATTAACACATATGTACCTATTGACTGAATATTTAAAGTTAGTATATTTTGAGAAAATAAGTTTTCAGAGTAAAATGTTTTCAAATTTATTTTAATATTTACAAAATATTATGTTATATGCATCAAATTCTCGGCCTATCGGCTAAGATCAAAGTGTAGCCTATCGGCTAAGATCAAAGTGTAAAGCTGATAAGAACAGATTTTTAGTGGTGCCTGAGCAATGCTGACAGTCCCTGCCTAGCAGGGATGCCGCTTTAATAAACGTCTTATATCTGTTCTTATCAGCTTAATGCGATAAGGTTACCAGCACTTTTTTCTTGGCCGTTAGGAAATTTCAAAAAAGCGCGCGAAAAATTTAAATTCAACCGAATTACGCGAGAAGCGGTGGTTCGCGTTCGGGACGTCTGCCGGCCTCGGAGAACAAGACATCTGCTCCTGTGGTGCCATCTGGTGAGTCCTACCGAGGTGAGAAGAAGGAAAACAATCTCGGTGGGACGTGCCTACGGACTACAAATTTCCGCTTCGACAACACCGCGGCTCCAGGAGGTGCTGTTCCGGACGGCGACCGGGCGAACCACGTCGGCAGCAGGACCCGAGGAGTCCCTTCTTCCCGTAGGCGCTGCTAGCGGTGGCAGTAGCGGGAACTACATCGGCGCCGGATAACTGTCAGTGATATTCCCCTGTCCAGCAACTACCCTTTATCTTTTTTAATAAGTGTTTGTTTAAATTCCCCCTAGCTTACTTAGTCTTCTTTAGTGTAATTTGTTTTGCACCTAGCATTTTAAATTTACCGTCTCCTTATAGCTTTTTCCGCGTCACATTGTAATCCCACCGGCCTTCCGGCAATAATACTATCCAATTCCACGTGTTGTTTTTCACTTTGTCTCCCTCCTTTGTTATGTGGATCTCTTGTAACGGTTTCTGCCGGCGTCACCTAACTTCTCTTTTTGCTTGTTTAAATTCCCCCTAGCTCACATAATATTCCTCAGTGTAATTAGTTTCGCACCTTGCATTTTTTTTTTTTTTTTTTTCGTCTCCTTATAAGTTTTTCTGCGTCTAACTGTAACCCCACCGCCCTTCTGGCAACAATACTATTCAATTCCGCGTGTCGTTTTCCACTTTGTCTCCTTCCATTGTTAAAGCTCCCTCTTCACCCACCGGTACAATAGTTCATTCCAACCAAATATAGTGTTGGTATTTTGCATAGCTTGTTTCCACACGTTCCCCCCTCCCTTCCTCATTGTTAACACCAGTTTTGAACGTCGGTCTCTTGTAACGGTTTCTGCCGGCATCACCTAACTTCTCTTTTTGTTTATCCCCCTTGCCGGGTTTTATTCCTAGTGCTTTGTGTTTTAACGTAACCGTCCCTATAACTTAAAATTTATTGCCGCCGAGTTTCAACCCCGACCTCCTTCACATTTCTACAGCCCCCTCTTGCAGCCTACCACCGCCGCCCCATAAATTTTCAAGCCCCTATCTATAGTAGTTTCTACGTAAAATTTTTCCCGCCTAAAATTAAATAATTTTTTTTTCTGCTGTGTTTGTTATCTGATCCACCCCAACTTTCAATAGCGTCCTCCCACCCCTGTTCCCCACAATCTCGTAAATTTTCACGTACTTCTGAGTGATAGTTTCTTTCTTACTAACTTTTTTCTCCCCCGTGTTCGCTCAGAAACTAAGTCCCGCGCTTCATGCAGCACCCCCTCGCTCACATCAAAACTTGCTATCCTAGTGTTAAGTTTAAACGTTATGTTTTCTCCCCAGTGTTTAGTTGTAAGACCGTGGAATTCCCGCGCGAGCCGCGACCGTTGGTTGCAGACGAATTCGAATCCCTCGTCTGCTCCCCCTCGTGTAGCGCCGGACGACCTCGTGCACGCTCGTCCCACAGGCGGCCGAAACCCCGCCCTCCTCAAAAACCCTACGCTTGACTGGCCATCGCTGCCCGACCAGTCCCCGACAACCCGCTTAACAAAGCTTCGGCTGCGCTCGGGAGTAATCGTACGTGGACCCTCTGCCCCGCCCATCAACACTGTCTCGTAGCCAATAGCAGCAGGACCCCTCTGGCCACTGAAAACTGACCCCTACCCCCTTCGAGCAACAAAGAATTATTTAAACACTGCTCGCATCGCAAGGGGCTTCACCCCGCCTGAAATTCCATTGACGCTGTAAACACACAGAGTCCCCTTCGCATTACACTGCCCATCCACAACCTGCACCAGCCTACACCCACGTGCCCTTACACTTTTCTGCACCTTTTTACACTTTCCTACACTTTCAACTCCTGTCTCACCCTGTCATCAACCAACACCTCCCTGCACATTTTCCTTGCACTTTCCTGCACCTTATTGCACTCTTCCCTTTCAACACCCCAGGCAACCATCTAACTCAAGCCCACCAACTCTATCCACCCTCTGAACCTCTCTTTACGCCCCTACTGCCCTGCTCACACCTTTCTTTGCAACCTACAACCAGTTCCCCAGTAACTTTGATTTCACAGCCTACATGCATGCATAACCCAAGCATCATGGACCTGAAACACCAAGTTGCTCTCTCAGTCCCTCTGATGTTCCCCTAAAATGCCCCACCTGCCCCCCTCATGACTGCACCACATACCGAAACTATCCCTCCCTGTCACACCACATCACCACGGCCCATGCCCCCTCCCGGTTGTCCTATGTCTGCCACCTGTGTGAGTCCCCTGTTAGACTGGCACGTGCGCACGACGTGCGGATGCACTTTAGGGAGGAGCACCCAGGCACGCAGCCACTGTCTGGGGTGCGAACGCCGGGCGCAGCCACCCACAGCCCGATAGCCCCCTCCAGCCCTCGAACACCCTCACCACCCCCGAAGCTGGTACCGGTGTGCGTGCCCCTGGCCTTCCTGACACCGTGTCCGGCATGTCCGCAGCCAGTGGCTGTGCTGCACGCCGATCAGCACGACCTGTCAGTTCACCGGATGGCGTCCCATGGTGGGGCCCGTCTCCGCTATGTTTGTTCTGTTTGCGAGCCCCTGTGCGCATGATATGCGTGCAGGCGGTGCGCACCCACTACAAAGCCCTCCACCCAACGACCCCCTGGACGACGACGGCCCCCCCCGCACAGACCCCCTCCTGCACTTGGCGACCACACAGTGGCCACCCCCCAGCCCAGCCACACCACGTGTAATCCTCCACCTTCCGCACTGCACTGTCGTGGACTCCCCAGTACACGAACACCGGCTCACCCTCGCTGAAACCCACCAACAGAGCCCACCCCAGACGAGTACCCCCCCTGCACGTCCTGTGTCAGGACCACATCCCAACCCAGCAGGGCACATGCCCTTCCGGCACTGCCTTACACCGGTCCCCGAACAGGACGCCGACCCACGTGCGGAGGAGCACAGCCACCAGCCCACCACCCTGGCCGACCGCATCAGGGCGGAGATGCGCCGGGAACGAGCCCCACCCACAGACCCTGGGCTCCCCCGACAGGGCAGACAGCCAATGGTGCTTGGCTACTCCCAGCCCTGCCTGGCGCACCTCAGAGGCACACGTGCGCTGATGGTGCCGGTGCCGACCCGGTCGCGCCTCCGATGCCCCGTGTGTCCCGTGGGCCACCAAGGTGGCAAGCGGGCGCTGGGGGTGTTCTCGGCGTGGCTGGATATGAAGAAGCACATGGGACGATACCACCGATCGCCTCATGTGCGCTTCGTGTGCCAGCACTGTCAGCAGTGCTTTGACGGGCTAAAGAAAGCAAACCTCCACGTGGACTCGTGCCCCCACAGGAGGGATCTGTCACCGTCGGACTCCTCCGATGAGGACTCGGAGGGCGAGGATAGAGGATCGGAGACCGAGGTTGACCCCACCTCACCACAACCAGAGGTACAGCGGACCCCCCACCTCCAACGTCGGCAGGGCCTCACCCGAACCCTGGACACCCCAGAACAACCGCCACGTACCCAGCTTCGGGCGGGGGCAGAACCGTGGTACCCGCCGGCCACCACGCCGCCATCGGCATGTGCCCCGGCATCACCCCGACTGCGCACCCCGCACGTTGTGCAGTGGGCCACCTACCGCCGACCCGACATGAGACTCCACTCTCCAACACCGAACCTCCTGCCCACCCGGAGCTGTGTGCACAGCGGAGCGATCCACGTGCACGCCCGGAGACCGTGGCCCTGTACCACCCTGCCCCTTCAACGCCACCGATGCTGCCAATCCCCCCTGCCCCCCACTGCCCGCACCGCCCGTCCTTTCAGGTTTAAGCATCGGAACACGCACCTGACTCCCTCGGAAAACAAACGACCACCGACGCCGCCTTCTGCGGTAAAAGAAGATGGGACTCCCGATGCTGCCAGGATAGTGACGGTGCATGCCGACCCCACCTCGCCTGACCGAGCCCGCCCGTCCCCACCTGTGTCGCAGGACCCTCCAGGTCCTCCGCAGGTGGTGCACGTGGTGATGGTCCACCACCCTCAGCCGGTTACGGCGGGAGGGACTGCTGACGCCCGCGAGCGGCCGGCGCTCTGCAGCCCGCCCCCACAGCGAAAGCCGGTGCGGGGTGGTAGCGGAGCGACTGCCGCGGGCCTTGATGACATCCTGCCGTGCCCACCCACCCTGCCGGTGGCAGCACGACCAGTCCCCTCAAGTCGTCCTGCGCACCAGGGCCGACTACTGGATGGCCCCCTTCCCACCTACACCAGATGTGGGAAGTAAAGCTCAGCCCGGGTGTCCCTAGCTGCCCGGCTGGCCGCCTCCAACCGAACCACACACCCTACACAGACTGTGCCCTCCTCCCCCACCCCACTGCCTGCCGTCATTGTGCACGTGGTGCCCAGCGAAGTACCTCGCTCTCCGCCCCCTGAGCCTTACGAGCCGCTCCCACCAACATGATGGCATCCCCGGCTCACTGAGGGTCGCTGTGGGCGACGCCATCCCCGACGCCACGGCCCACACAGAAGGGGCGATAGAGACCTGAGTGGCTACCCGTCCGTAGACCACCAACAGCAGGCGGGAACAACAGCGGCTTCGCCCGACTCGCCGGCCGGGGACAGAGCCCAGCACCGCGACCTCGTGCTCGCCGCCAGACCTTTCGCAATGCAGAACCCCCGTGCATGGCCGAACCCCCGGTGCGACTGCACCACCCAACTCTATGGCACTATGCCGACGAGGTCCGAGGAGAGGTGGAGCACCTCAAACAAAGCGCAGTGGTGACGCCACTGCCAGGGTGATGCAACCGCCACCCCAGGACCACCGGCAGCCCACCCAACCCGACCTAGACCAGGGACAGCCCCAACGCCGAGGAGGCCGATCACGTGGGAATGGACACGCCCGACGTGGCCGCCAACCTCCCCTGGCCGACCGCCAGCAGAGCCAGGCCGGTAACCCCTGCCGCCCGCGGGCGAGCCCGACCCCGAACCCCCTGGTGACCCCCACAGCGATGACAATGCCCCCGATCGTGCCCCACGCCACCCCAGAAGACCGACACGTGGCGTGGGTCGCGATGCACCGGAGCCCATGGCGTTCCAGCAGCTGTGGCTGGCCCGTATCGCCAGTGCCGCCAAACACTGGAATGCTCTCGAGAACCTCTGTGGTGACCTCGCCTCCGCGGTGTACGAGGAGACCGCTTAACGTGGGGAGAATGGCGACACACACGTTGCCCAGCCTGGTGCCGGTGCAGGGGATGGCCCGCCGCAAGAACATCCGGGCCGTGGCAGAGCACGCCGTGGCCGAGGGCGCCGTCAACCAGGGCGTGACGATGCATTTAACAGGCGTGTGGCGCCCGGTGTCGGGTTCGACCCTGAAGAGGCCTCGGCCTTGCAACGCCCATATAGGGATATCCCCAAGAAGGCGATCCAGTGGGTGCTCGCGGGAGAGTCACCCTACTGCCACATCCCGGGTGACCGTCTCCAGGACCACTTCCGCGCCGTCTTCGCAAACGAGGGCTACGCGGTCGGCCCCACCCCGCCTGGTGCGGAGCTCCGGGTGCCTGAGCCCACGGAGGAGGACATCGAGGGACTCCAGCGACCCATCACCGCTGTAGAGATAGGTGCCCGTCTGAGCCGCATGGGGAACATGGCCCCGGGATTGGATGGGGTGCGCTACCGCCATCTGCGAAATGCTGACCCTGGATGCTTGGTCATGGAGGCGCTGTTCGTGGCGCTCCAGCCCCATGCGCGGGTGCCCCAGCTGTGGAAAGACTTGGTCACGGTCCTCGTACACAAGGATGGTGACCATGACGACCCCGCAAACTGGCGGCCCATCGCGTTGAGCCCTACATTGGCCAAGCTCTACCTCGGGGTGCTGGCGGACCGGCTGGGTAAGTGGGCGGCACGTACAGGACGCATCTCGAGCAGCAGAAAGGATTCCAGGAATTCGATGGCTGCCTCGAGCACAACTTCATCCTGCAAGCCGCCATCGACGACAGCCGCCAACGCCGCAGACAGCTGGCGGTAGCATGGCTCGACCTGGAGAATGCTTTCGGGTCCATCCCCCACCCCTACCTCGACCACATCCTGCAGACGATGGGCGTGCCCGCGGTCCTCCGGCACACCATCGCCGACTTGTACACCGGGAGGAGCACGCGGATGCGTACCCCGGCGTGCCACACGGAGCCGATACTGATCGAGGCTGGTGTGAGACAGAGCTGCCCTCTCAGCCCCGTGCTTTTCAACCTGGGCATGGAGCCCCTCATCAGGAGCCTCGCTCGTCAAGCGGAGAACCGTGGCTACCAACTGGCCGGCCAACACCACTCGGTACTGGCGTACGCGGACGACCTCGCAGTGCTTGCACGTGGCCCACAAGATCTGCAGGCACTCTCTGACACCGCCACAAGGGTCGCCCGATGGGCGGGCCTGAAATTCAAGCCCCAAAAGTGCGCCTCCCTCCACCTGCGGGCATGTGGTGGCCGTCCCACCGCCATGCCTACCACCATCCACGTCGACGAGACACCCATCCGGGCATTGACGTAGGGGGAGGGATACAGACACCTCGGCGTCCCCACAGGGTACCGGGCAGCCCAGACCCCCGAAGAAGACATCCAGCGGCTCAGGGCGGACATTGCCCGCATCGACCAGAGCCTGCTGGCACGATGGCAGAAAATCGATGCCACGAGGGTCTTCCTACTCTCCAGGATGCAGTTCATCCTACGGGGAGGGAGAGTCCGCAAGACGGCTCTGGCGGCCATCGACCGAGACCTGCGGGCCTTGGTCAAGTGGTGGCTCAATCTACCCCACCGTGCGACTCCCCTCATGGCCCACGTCGCTCGGACCGACGGCGGAGCTCGCATCCTGCCCCTCGGAGACCTCTGCGACACCCACTTCATCGCCCATGCCTTCCGCATCCTCAGCTCCAAGGACCCCGACATCTCGGAGCTCGCCTGGACCCAACTCCGGGCGGCGGCGGCGCACAAAGCGGGTTGGGCGGTGACCGACGTCACCCCTGAGCTCCTGGTGGACTACCTGAATGGCTCCACAGCTGCGCCGCTGAATCGGGACCCCGGGGCAGCCGAGTCCTTCTGGACGTCATGAGGAATGCGGGGCGCCGGCTGCGCGAATCCTTGGGCGTCATGTGGTGGTGGAGCCGGACGTTCCAGGAGCTCCAGCTGGACATCCCCATGCCCGGTGGCAGGGAACCCGCCTATGTCCGAGTGGGACCCCAACAGCGCCATCAGGTCTCCATGCGCCTCAGCGACGCTGCGAATAGGCACTATAGAGAAAGCGTGTGCCACCTACCCGACCAAGGCAAGGTGTTGGATGCCAGCTGCCGCGACCCTGTCAGCAGCCACTACATGCCGGCGGGCAAGTATACCAGGTTCGCCGAGTGGTGCTTCGTCCACCGTGCCAGGCTCAACGTGGTCCCCCTCAACGGTGCACGATGCGGACAGCGCGACAGGCGATGTGGGTACCAGACAGAGACGCTGGCCCACATCCTCAACCACTGCCTCATCCACTCCGCCGCCTGGCAACGGCGCCACAACACCGTGGTGGAGCGCCTCCAACGAGCTGCGCAGCTGTACCCGGGGACGCAGCTGAGGGTGAACCAGCAAGTGCCCCACACCACCTCCCTACTCCGGCCCGACCTGGTCTTGCTGAACGAGACCCGCCGGACCGCACTCATCGTCGACGTGACCGTACCCTTCGACAACAGGTACGTGGCGTTGGAGTGGGCAAGGCGGGAGAAGGTTCTCAGGTACCAGATGGTGCTGGACCAGCTCCGGATGAGAGGTTTTCAGGCCGACGTGCAGGCCATCGTCGTGGGCTCGCTGGGATCCTGGGACCCGGCCAACGACATGGTCCTCCGCCGTCTCCGGATAGGGTGGCGCTACTCCACCCTTATGCGTCGGCTGATAGTGAGCGACTGCGTGTGGTGGTCATGGGACATTTACGTTGAGCACGTCACTGGCCACCGCCAATATGGAGACGCCCCAGCCGACCACCAGGCACCCCCTCCAGATGGTGGCAACCCCCCTCCCCCTCTCGACCGTCACGGCCCTCCGCAGCAAGGAGCCCCCTACAGGAACCAGCAGCGGAACCCGACCGTGGTGCGGCCGCCGAGGCCCCACGCAGGACTTTCCACCACGACCAGCTCGAGCATCGGATGGCGCCGATGGGCATGGGGAGCCTCCCAACGGGCGCCCGACTGCAGCGTGGGGGCCGGGCGCGTGGTGGAAGGCGCGACTGCCCCCGTGATGCTCACCGCGAGGCCCTACCCAACAGCCAGGGACCCGCACGGCAGACTGCGGACCAGCGGGCCAACAACCAACCAGGGCGCCAGCCACCCCAGCGCCAGAACACCACGTGATGGGACGATGGCTGTGAGGCTCCTGTGTTGAATTGCTGCTGTATTTGCTCTGTGTCTTTTTATTCCCCCTCTTCTTCCTTCGCCCAGTTTGGGTCCTCTGAGTGTTTTTTTCTTTCATCCCACTATACAAATTTCTTTCGTTCTTTACTTTAATGCCCAGGTGCCGCTCATCTCCACTACCAGCCTGACGACCTGGCGCTGAAAGAGGGAACCCCGGTGGCTTACAACGCCGCCACGTGATGTGCCCCGCCTGCTGCATTGCACGGATGCCTTGTGCCTGATGCGTGATGGCCCCCTGACGCCGCTGGGACCTCCTGGTCGACGCCCTGGTGCACCAGCGTCCCACCGCTGGACCACCGGTGGAAGGGGGGTTGAAAAACACCCTCCGCAGAAGCCACAAGTTGGGGTCTAGCCAGTGCGGCCCCTAGTGAAGTGCAAAACACTAAATCAGCTTTTATTTCAATTTATTTTGTTCTTAAAATTTCCAAAACACTGAATCGAACACTCAGAAAGACAACAGTGCTCCCAAACTATTATAACATTCTCAATAAACAACCAGTCTGCCCCCCTACCTTCCCCCACCCTCGCACCCCATACCTACCTACACCTAAACCTAACATAATGTGTTTTCAATCTTTGTTCCCATTATTATTATTATTGTCTCATCTCTTTACATTTATAACATGAAGTATTTAAGTTTAGTTAGGTCTGGTACTGCTGGTAGTCCCAGTATTCACTGTATATTTTCAAGATGTGCAGCCAGCGCGAAGCCACCTTAATTGTTTTGATTAACATCATTCCCTCTAACCTCTCTAAAATATTTACCCGCCCCGCCGCTGGAGCTGGGTCGGTCCTGCACGGCCCCGCACCAGCACATGGAGTGTGTGGAAGTTTTAGCTGGTCGTTGGCTTCCCGCGATGCATAGATAGACCTCCCCATTTAAAACAATATTTTCCTATTCATCCTGGCAACCCCCCTCGGACTTATCTTCGGGTGGGACCGACAGGGCGAGTCAACACAATATTCTTGCTAGGGGGCTACCACGTAGTGCCAGAAATTAGAGGGCGGGTATGGGGTGAAACCAGCTCGTGGGTAACATAGGATATAAGTTAAGTTAGTTATTACCTCTTTTGCCGTATTGTGTATTTTTCTTTCAGGTATTTGTCAATTTTCCATCAAGAGGAGACCCGCCAAAGAGCGTGGAATGTGTTAAACTTAGTTTTAAAATTTTCTATAATCCAAATTCTGGGATACAGGTGCTAGTGCACCTTTATATTATATTCTCCTTTTTTTTTTATTATTTTCCAACATGTAAAAGTGTTGTATTGTAAACATTTATTTGAATAAAAATTTTTTTATCTGTTCTTATCAGCTTAATGGATTGACGACCCGTTATGCTATAAGCAGATGCTAAAACCGATTTCGTTCGTGCTCCGCCCCGGGATTTAGGGCTTCGCAGAGGTGGCAGCCCTGCGGAGTTGTGGCACCCGGAGCGTTGGGCATGGCGATTTTGGCCACTGCGGTCTTGGTTTGAGAAAGCCGAGACTAAGGGGATATTTTTTCTGTCCCCGAACAATTTTTGTTGCAGATTTCTCTGTGGTCCCCTCGCTAGGCGAGGGGTTTGCCTGGACCTGCTGGGTGGCACAGCTCCACCCAGCGCAAGCGGCATCCCTGCTAAACAGGGATAGTCAGCATTGTTAAGGCACCACTAAAAATCTTAAGGTTCAGTCAGGAGGGGCTACTCCCCTTAAGTAGACCTAGGACCTAGATAAAGTGAATTACTTTAAGGACCATAGGGAGCTAGGCTCCTTGTATGCAATATTCTCTCATAATAATGTATTATTCTTTAGTTTTTAATGTGGACTAGTTCCACAATACTTATTATATTGTTAGTTTTACATTCTTGTTCAGGGACTAGGTCCCTGTTTAATTACTAACTGTGCCCTCAGCTTTAATGAGGGCAACCCGCCCCAGGGGCGTGGTGGGATTAGATTGTTTTAATTTGCACCCCCAACTTTTTTGTTTAATTAGTGACGCTAGGTGTCACTGGGCACCATTTACTTTAAGTTGAATTTATTGTAAAGTGTGTTTTAAAAATTGTTTAATAAATGTCTTAAATCAGGTCGATAGTGCCGAGTTTTAAAGGTTTTTCTTTAGATTTACGCACAGGTGACGCTGTTTGCTGGGAGCCGTGCGGTGTAGTACTGCCCGCAGCTGCTAGGTGGCGATACAATTTCTCCCGCCCGGGGCGTTGCGGCGCCCCGCAGCTTCGAGACACCAGTCGCTAGAGGGAAGCTGCTGCGCTGAGGAGGTTCCAGCTACCTGACGACAGAGTGCTCTCTCTTCTATTTTCAGAATCGCCTGCGCCTGGAGAGCCGAGCAGGGTTGTTTCGGGGGACGCCGCCTATTGTTACGTAGGTTAAGCCCCCAGTACTGCTTACTGGTGTCTCGGGCGAGGGGGGCGGTCTGGAATGGACCCCCCACCCGTGACCCCGAACCAGGGCGTAAACGGGATGATGTCCTCCGGGACAGGCATCCACCCCCCGCACCACAGAGTTGTATAACTCTACAGGGGGACAGCCGCGCCCTGCTCCAGGCGATGCGAGAGCTCGCGTCGTCAGGCGTCACCTCCTCCCCCTTAGGGGGCGACGCGGTGGGAGGGGGGGCCCTTCCCTCTGCGCCGCATCCTCTGGGGACAGGGGCATCGACCCTCTCTCACCCCTCAGCACTCTTCCCTCTCGCCGCCCCACACCCTCCCCCCCACCAACACCCGCCATCCATGTGCATGCGCCCCGTTCTCTGTCGCCACGTCATCGCTCCCGACCGCCGCCACGACAGCCAGCGTCGTCTCCACGCTCACCTGCTCCGCCCCGCCCTCCATCATAACCTCGCTGACCAGCTCTACCGTCTCTGTCTCCACCGCGTCATCACGCAGTGCCGGTCGTGCTATCCCGTGCGACCTTGGCATGTGCGCCGCCAAGCGTGACACGTTGCTGGAGTTCCCCGAACTCCCGATGCGTCACACGCACAGGTCGCAACCGGCCAGAGCCGGCAGACCACTCTCATCGTCCTCGCCTCTTTCAACGTCACTGCCACACATGCCGACCCTTGACTCTCCGCCCCCGTCCCATTATCCTACCGTCACCGTCACCTCACGCCCCTCGTATCCTACGCCCTCTTCTTCACACCCGCTCACCGGACCTTCGACACCGATGGACCAGGACGGCTTCGTCGTGCCGAAAAGGACGACCAAGCGCTCCCGCGTCGTTCGCACCTCCGAACACCTCCCCCTCACCAACAAATTTTCATCACTCGACTCCATAGCCGCGGACACGGACGACGCCTTATCCGACAACTCGACTTCTCCTGCATCATCAGCCCGCCGCCACCGCTACTCCCGCCGCCACCCCCACCATCACCCCCCTTCCGAAATCATCCACGCCTAGAATGCTGCCCATCGCCTGCCTCGTGGCTATTGAGAAACAGCCGTTTCTCAATGCCAAACACCTCCAATCACTTCTCACCGGCCCCTTTCCATGACTTCCGTACGCGATCGCACGTCGTTCTATACCACGAACACGCGCGATCACGAGTTCCTTTACAACCATCTTTCATCACTCGGATTTTCACCCTACACGTCGCGTCGTCCTGACGAACGGCAGGACCGCGTCGTCATCAAGCGACTCCCCCTCACCACCTCACCCGAGGAAGTTCAGCCAGAACTGACCGCCCTCAAGCTGCCTGTGTCTTCCGTCACCCGACTCCGCTCTTCGGACACCGCCGCCACCGCTTCATTTCTCGTCACCACCATACGGGTAGGAGAGGCCTCGCTCTTCTACCCGCTTCATTCCATCGGCTGCTGGGTCATCTCCATCGAGCCATATCGCGGCTCAGCTCGCGTCCCCCAGTGCTACAGATGCCAAGGCCTTGGCCACTCCTTGCTTCACTGCGCCCGCCGTCACGCCTGCTTCCGCTGCGCCGGGGAACACTGGTCCCGCGACTGCGTCGCCACGGACGCCGCCCACAAGTGCTGCCTCTGCGACGGTCCCCACAAAGCAACAGATCCCGCCTGTCCCAACCAAGTCCGTTACGCCCTACGCCATCCTCGCCGCACACCCCGCCGCTACCTCCGCCGCCATCCCCCCTCTTCACCTGCCTCACGACCTCACGTCCTTGCGCGAATTCCCCGCCGCCCCCAAGGTTAACCCTTGGCTCGCCCGCACCCAATCCTCCGCCCCCGCCAACTAGACCACAGCTCACGTTCCAGTGCCTGTTCCCTCGCTCGCCCGTCCGCCGCCCCCGTTCAAACCCGCGTGCCCGCCGCCGATCCCGACGCGCCCGTTTCCTCCCTCGCCGACTCCCTCCGCGATATCATCGCGTTCATTCGCCAATTCCTCCCGCTCATTCGTTCCACCATCACCGCCCTTTCCCGTGCCCGCTCCCCTACCGAGAAACTGGACATTCTCCTGAACGTGTTCCTCCAGTTTTTCGATGGACCCCCTTCCCCCCTTAAGTACCTACTCTGGAATACGTGCTCTCTCCTCCCCAAACTCTCCGACCTTCATTCCCTTCTCCGTGATCACCGCCCCGATGTCGTGTTCCTAACCGAAACCTAGCTCACCCCCGCCCTTCCCCTCCACGTTCCGGGGTACGCCGTCCACCGCTGTGACCGCGCCTGTCACGGGGGGGGGGGTGGTCCTCCTCCTCAAGTCCGCCATCGCCCATCACCGCCGTACCGTTCCTTCCTCGCCCGCGGCTGAGGTGGTCGATGTGTGTCTGCACGGCCGCCCCTACCCGATCACCCTCGTCTCCCTCTACCTCTCCCGCCCTACTTTCCTTTCCCGACCGACGCCGTCGGGGCCCTCGGCAGGATCGATGTACACGTCGTTCTTGCCGGGGACTTCAACGCGTCCCACCCGTCCTGGGGCTGCCCTTCCACGAACCGCCGGGGCACCTCGTTACATCAGCTCCTCCGCCGCTCCAAACTCCAACTCACTGCCCCCCCCACCTATCACCCCACCACCCACCGCAACCGCCGCCCTTCTACCCTCGATTTCACCATTTCCATGCACCGCCCCATCGTCTCCGACGTCCGCTCCATAGCCGCCGGCCCGTCTGACCATTCTCCCGTCCTCGGCCTCATCCATTACCGCCCTCACGCCCGGCCCATTTTCCCTCGCTTCAACTTCCGTTCCGCCGACTGGTACACCTACCAATCCTCGCTTCACGATTCCCTCGACCTCGCCGCCCCCTTCTCCACCCCCGCCGACATCGACCGCAACACCTCCCTCCTTTCCGACGCCATCACCGCCGCCGCCAACACCCACATTCCCCTCCTCCGTCCGGCCTCCGGCCCCCCTCCCCGCCTGGACAGCATCCGCAACGCACTGTCCCTGCGGAACCGCTTCCGCGGAAGCTGGTAGGCATCCCACCTCCTGCAGGATAGGAGCTCGTACCTCCTCCTGCAGGGCTAGTGCCGCCGGCTGGTCCGGAGGTGGAAGGCCGATCAGGAGACTTTGCGCCTCCAATCGCTCACCCACTCCGACGGCTCCCTTTGGACCCACCTCCGCCGCCTGAATTCCGCCCCCACCACCCTTCCTGCCCCTCGCCTCACCCCCTACCCAAGCCGAGACGGCCGCGGAGAAATCCGAGGCCATCTCGGCGTTCCTGCACACCACCTTCGCCTCCGTCCCGCTTTCCGCTCTTTCTTCCGACTCTTCCGAGGACGAGGACCACCCCCCCACCCTCGCCGATCACGTCACCCTTCCCCTCCTTCCCGATCGTCCGCCTTTCCTTCTTGCGACCCCGCGGGAAATTTTCCTCATACTTTCTCGCCTTCGCCTTTCCGCCGCCCCCTGGCCCGACTCCATCCCGGCCCCCCTCCTCCAAGCCCTCCCGCGTAATGCCACCGTCTTCCTCACCCGCCTCGACAATGCCATCCTCCTCCAGTGCCACTACCCCTCCCCCTGGAAGTCCGCGATCGTCGTCCCGATCCCGAAACCTGGCAAACCCCCCGAACTCCCCTCCTCCTACCGGCCCATCTCCCTCCTCTCCATCCTCTCCAAAGTGGCCAAGAAGGTCATTTACAACCGCCTCCTCCTCGCCGTCTCCGCCGCCGACATCCTCCCCAACCACCAGTTTGGCTTCCGTCCCCGCCACTCCACCTCACACGCCATCGCCCGTGTGGGACGCGTCGCGGTGATTGGTTTCGCCCGGCGCCAACACACGGGCATGGTGCTCCTCGACCTCGCCAAGGCCTTCGATTCCGTCCCGCACCAACAGCTCATATCCCGCCTCTCCTCCATGGCCGTCCCGCCTCACCTCACCCGCCTGCTCTGCTCATACCTGGGGTTCGGTATTACCGTGTGTGGGTAGAGGGCGCCCTTTCCAAGCCCCGCCGCATTCCCGCCGGTGTCCCTCAAGGCTCCATCCTCAGCCCCCTCCTCTTCTCCCTCCACATAGCCGACCTTAAAGTCCCTCCCGGAACCCACATGATCCAATACGCCGACGACACCTGCCTCCTCTCCTACTCCGTCCACGAGCACATGCTCGGCGACCGCCTCAGCTGCGGCCTCACCTCCATCCAAACCCAGCTCCTCGCCCATGGCATCGGACTCAACCCCTCCAAGTCCGAGGCCGTCCTCTTCTCCCGCCTCCACCCCGCCGAGGATCACCCGCCCCGTCTTTCCGCCTCCGTCATCCCCTGGAAACCCCAGGCCCGCTACCTCGGCGTCCTTTTCGATTCCCGCTTCAATTTCATCTCCCACCTCGAATCCGTCACCACCAAAGCCCGCACCACCATGATCCACCTCGCCCCCGTTCTCCGCCCTTCCGCAGTAACCCCGCCCTCCACCCGCACAACCGTCTTCCACGCATTCGTCATCCCCTTTTTCACCTATGCCTGCCCCGCCTGGTCCCACGTCACCACTCACGCGCTCCGCCCGCCCACCCACATCTTCTTCCGATCCCTTCGCCTCATCCACCGCCTCCCCCTCCTCGTCATCCGCGACCAGGTCTTCGCCACCGCCCGTGTCCCGCACTTCCACACCATCCTCGCCACCCACAC
The DNA here is from genome assembly GCA_029891345.1 of Dryococelus australis. Lineage (NCBI taxonomy): Eukaryota > Metazoa > Arthropoda > Insecta > Phasmatodea > Phasmatidae > Dryococelus > Dryococelus australis. Next base: position 403,269,307 of record CM056993.1, on the reverse strand, counting down.
CGACCGCTTCAAGCGTTCCTGCGCCCGCCACCCCACCAACCCCCTCATCTCCCAACTCGCCAACCCGCTACCCCCCACCCCGTACCATCGTCGTCCACTCCTTTCGACGCAGCACCTACACCCCGCCGCCGAGGAAGAAGAGGACGCCGAGGACCATGGACTCCCGCCGGACACCTGACGAAGGCCAAGGCCAAGGCTGACGTAGCGCTGCCCCATCACCCCCGTCACTTTCTTCGCCTTACTTGACGTCCCATCATCTTTTCTCCCCCATTTGACTGACATACATTTTCGCCCCAACTCTTCTGAAAATCATCTCCCCCTCCTGCGTGCCCAATCTCCAAAGTAAGCACGCCCCCCATCAAATTTGGTAAGATTTTTCCTCCCCAGCAGCCACCCCTTTACACTTTTCGCCCCCTCATCTCATTTAAGCCCATATGTACCTCACGGTCGGAGGGGCTTCTCCCACACTTACACTACCTGGGCTCACAACAACACAATACACGAAAAAAAAAAAAAAAAAAAAAAAAAAAATGCATCAAATTTACATTTCGCCCTGTTACATTATTCTGCCCCCCATCCCCCTAACTCCGCACAAAAAAAATTCCTCCTCAAAAACTCTTTACACGAATAAAAAATAAAAGTGTTGTATTCTTCATGTCCACCTTTGTAAAGCTATGTTCATGAAAATTAATCAGTGATGTTTAAAGATATTCTAAAGAATTATTTTTGAAGCAGGAAGCTGGGAATAGTTATTTGTTATTGGAATAATCATTGCTGTCTAATGCAGTAGTAAAAGGACACGCCTTTCGTATTATTATCTACTATCCCATGTGTAGAACTTATTTAAAACATTGCACACAACCACGTAAAGCCACTCGCTTATTATCCGCACGCGGTCTGCTAGCGCACAAGCAGAGGATGGCCCACACATGATGACGTCACAGCAGTGTGCGCTGGCCTTCTATCTAGTCGGTTTTGGCTGTACTGCCGAGGTGTTGTCTTTAATACGTCGGTCAGTATAATACACAGTGCGGCGTTCAGTTAAACCAAAATTAATCTGCCTGGCAGCAGGCTCTACTATGGTATTCTGCTCACTAAGCCAGGGTACGCCTAATATTGCCTCTTCCGTTATTTCTGCTATTACTATTACTGTGGTTATAGTCTCCAAATCATGTACCCCAACTGTGACTGTTGCTTGACCTTACACACTGTTACTTTCCTGTCCTGTTGCCAATTAAATAACATGCTTTGTAGGGGTGATATTAGCTTTGTTTACAAACTGTGGTTGCAAAAAATTATGTGAAGCTGTGGTATCTATTAGTGCATGACATGGTTTGTTGTTGACAAATACAAGAATGAGTATAAATTAGGCTGTTACTCCACTCACCAGATTAATCAGTGCTTGCAGGGGTGTCATATCCGGTTGTTGTTATGCAGAACTGGGGCGATAGAGGCGTCCGGCCTCCTAACCCCTGCTTCCTGGTTCCCTGCTGTGATTAGACAGGTCCTTGATAGCTGTCAAGGTGCGGATTGTTGGGGCATTGCCTGTTCCAGTGGTATTCTTCCGCATGTCGGCAGTAGCGGCAGGGATGCTGTGGTCTCCCTGTCACTTCCCGTCGGATATCTTGATTCGCGGAAGCGTGCGCGACACTGTTCTTCTTGTTAAACACTGTATTCCGTACACTGTTGTTGACACTAGGAAATTTTGAAGTTGGTTGTCCAAATTGCAATTTGTTGAATGTTTTCTGTTGTACACTGTCCCGTGCATTGCTGTCCTCTCGCAGGCCCAGTCTCCATCATGTGGCATCACTCTAGCAGCGTCATTGGCATGGGTTTCATTGCAGGATGATTGCACCTCTAAATAGTTCTTCCACGGTGTCATTTATCAGGATGCACTGAGTACATTACGGCAAGCAAAAGTTTTTTCAATTCTGTGCGATATCCATTTGGATTGTAAATGTGCGCCCACGACATTCCAGGCAATTTTGTGCCAACTGTGCTGGATGGCATTTTGGGATATATGAGAGTATATCTCGATGATGACATTATTTGATCAAAACAGATGGACGGAACATGTATATCATTTGGTAGTAGTCCTAGAGAGGCATGTAATCAATGGACCCCATATAGTCTCCTCTCCCATCTGCCACACCAACCATTCTGCCATTTGCACTTCCCTCATCTGCAATCCCAATTTCCACAACCAGGATATGATGTCGTTTTATACCATCCAATACTATTGCACCAACTACAGCATTCCTAGGTCTGCCCAACACCACATACAGCACTGACCAACACCTCTCATTCCATCTCATAGGTGTTTCTACTACTGGACTAATCCTCTGTGACTAACTGTGCTACCATCTCTACATCATGTACCCATTCTTCTGTACCCTCTACCCATTTTACCCCTGGCATATTCAAATCCCTGCTACAACAACCCACTGCTGTCCTTTAGTCTATTGACCTCTCCTTGATCATCTCAATTGCCTGCCATCCTGTCCTGGTGGTCTACACACTGCCAGCAAAGTGATTTTCCTATTACTACCACCATTCAATTTAATTTCCATTACCTCGACATCCTCACTAACCCATTCTACCACCCCTTTTAGCCCTAATTTACACACACCATTATTCCTCCTCCTCCTCCTCCTCCATCCCTGTATCTTCTGAAGATAGTGAACTTATCCTGCCTACACTCAATATCCAGTATTTCCTCAGTCAACCAAGTCTTCACAGCTACCACTATATCCGCCCCATATCCTTCAACTTTTCTCAGAAGCCCTCCAGTTTGTTGTACACACTCCTACAGTTCACCACCATTATCATTATACTAGTACTCTGCTTTACCATCTTACATTGCTTACCTCCTATCTCCACCCCTGCGGCCTCATCAATGCTATCCTCTACATTTCTCTCCACTTCCGTTTTCTTGCTTCTAACTGATTGCTATTTCAACAACTGCTGCTCTGCCCTGACCCTCTCCATGCAGCTAGCTACTTCTCTACCTAGCAGATCACCTAGAATCCTCTTTACCTGTTCTGTCTGGTGAACCTGGTCCCTCCCTTCACTTTCCCAGTCTGCCCATTTCCTACTATCTATAAATGTAGCCCCCCAAATCCGTACACACCCTCTCATATACCTCACTCGCAGTCACTGTCTTCCTATAGGATACTCCTTTTCTACCCAGCACGCCACTGACTACTACCCTAGCTCCAGGGAACTTCTCCCGCGCTTTCCTCAGCAATCCCCTGAGGTCCCGCTCTACCTCCTGCCCCACCTCCCTATGAGCCAGGTCATTTCCTCCTACATGAATGAGAACAACTTTGCCACCATGCTACCCCTCATACCACTAACCCTTTCCTCCAAAACCCTGGTATTTGCCCCCCCCCCAATTAATATTTTATATGTAATTTCCTTCCTGATGTTCCTCAGCTCCACCCCTTTTACAATAGAGCTGCCTAGAAAAACTACCTCCGGCTCCCTTCCTACAACCAGTTCCTGCTTTATGACTCTTCCGCCCACCTGCCTACTCTTGTCTCCGGCCTCCTGCAGCACCCTTGTTTCCCTCCCTTTTGCCAGCCCTCCTCTCGCCCCTCTGGCACTGAACTGTCCACATTCTCCTGCTTGCTGGTCTTTGCTAATCGCACACTTGCAAGCCTCAGCATACTGTTTCCTACCTTCTACCACTGCCTCTTCCCTACTTTCTGTTTCCTGTTCCTCTATTCCTGATTGCTCCCTGCCTACTATTATCACCTTATAACTTGCTACAATTTCTTGCTCCTCTAACCTTATTTTCTGTCGTATATCTCCTACTGCATTATCCCTTTCTACTGCCACCAGCTCCTCTATCCTTCTCCTTAATCTTACCACCTCTATCTCAGCCCCCCTCCTCCTCTGCCTTTCCTCCTGCAGTTTCTTCTGCATTCTGCCTATCTCTTCCTCTCTACTCAGCTTTTCCGCCTGTGGACTGGCTTTCATTTTCCTTAGCACCCCCATTACATCTTCCAACTCCTCTTCTAACTTATCCACCCTCGTTTCTACTCTACTCTTACCCATCTCATTCCTGACCTTTTCCACCATCCTCTCAATCCTATGCATTATTTCCCTCTCTTTCTTGCTCATCAAATCTACCATTTCCCCTTTCCACCTCTCCTCCTTAGCCACTTCCATTGGCACTGGCACACCCTCTACAAAGCTTCCCCTCAGCATATTCCAAATCCAGTTCCCATCTTCTCCACATATTTGTGTTTCCTTCTCATCGGGCGTGGCAGCCGTCTGTGAACTCGATGGCGAGGCAAACAGACTTTTGACACACCTAACCTCTGCGAGTGATGTTGTAGGTCTCTCAATCTCTTCTAGACCACTTTGTTTTGATGTGTAGTGCCTTGTATGCTAGTTAGCCTGAGGGTATCATGGTGAAATAATGCTTTTCTCTTTGTGCTCAAACGCACCTCGTAACACGTATCCCCCAGTTATTTGGTGATTACGTGTGGGCTGCTCCACTTTTCTGCTAGCCCGGCGCAGATCCCTTCTGCCCGGCAGATTGGTGATGCGCCTTGACGTACACACACTAACCCGATTGGAGTCGTGGTGGGGGTTGGAACAAAACCGGATTCCATTGTATGATGCAGAGCTGTTGGTTTTCCCTTGCTTCTCTCACTGCACATGCACACCTCTCCTCTCTCTCTTCTCCTACTTCTGCGCAGCTTGCGCAAACTCTTGCTCCTCCCATGAACTCACCTGGGACCATCAGGTCACAGCCCTGCAGCAGCTGGGCTGGTATCATCCCTGTGGCCTGGTTTACCCGTGTTCTGAAGATGAAGATGGCAGCAGGGAGTTGTTCCACCCACAAGGCATGGTTTTCACCCACACACTATCGAAGCTGGGTCTTCAATTCCTGATTGTATCCTTAAGTAGGGTTTGCGCATGGATGGTAAATAGCTGTTGTTAAGTGGCACACACCCCAACTTTCGCTCATATTTTTCCATGTACGGCTTGTAAATTGTGTGCAGTTGTCACTCAAAATCGTATGTGGATATCCCCATCGTGCGAAAAACTCATTTTCCACCACATTCCCATGGTGCATGCTCGGGCACTGGACACAGGAATTGCTTCCACCCACCTGGAAAACAAGTCGGTTACCACGAAAATGGGCTGGTTGCCTGTCGATGTGCGAGGGTAAGTTCCTGCCAAATCCAAGGCTTCCATTTCGAACGGCTCTTTCGGGGTGTGGGGGTGCTGTTGCTGGGCACTGTCGGTGTGTCGGTTCTTGAACATGTAGAATGAACAGTCGCTTACAAAGGTGCGTACATCAACCGAAACTCCTGACCAGTGAAAGTGTTTCAAGATATTCTGGTGGGTTTGTTCAGCAACGGGATGTCCTGCAAGATTGTAAGACTGTTGGAATGTGCATATTGTAGCACGATGCTGCGGGCATCAAGTGGCACGTTCATTCTCCAGACATCAGTGTAGTTTTTGGCACGTGACTCCAGGGAACAGTTCGACATGTGCCACCGGTCGTTGACTCGTTGCTCGCATTCCAAGGTCCACTTATGTGTGACGAGGCACTCAGCTTGTTTGTTTACCACATGCGTTTTCACTGTGATAAAGGAGGGTGCTTGTGGTAGCATGGTTACGTTCGCACACTGCATGAGTGACATGGCCTGTGTTTGTGTGTCGTCCCGCACAATCTCTTCTCCTGGTGTACGAGACAGGTGGTCGGCGAGTTGGTTTTCGATGCCTGCCAAGTGCTGTACTTCGAAATCGTATGCTTGCATCAACAGAGCCCAGCATGTCAATTTAATTTGACTCTTCTTCATACTGTGTAACCACAATAGGCAATGTTTGTCGGTCCACAGTGTGAAGCATTTGTATTCCAGCAGTGCTCTGTACTTCTGCAAACTCCATACCACGGCCAGGCACTCATGTTCATTCATGTCGTACCGTCGCTGTACTGGGCTGAACTTGGCACTTCAGAAGTCAACAATTCGCTGCTCGTTGTCTTCTGACAGTTGGAAAATTACCACGCTGAGTCCTTTCTCACTTGCGTCCGTCTGGACGTACAGGTGTCGGCTGGGGTCGTATCTCGACAGTGCTTGGCATTCGCGTAAACTCTGCTTCACCTCCTCGAAGCTTCGCTGCAGTGCTGGTTGCCATTTGAAACGTACACTTGGTGACACTAATTCAGTCAGCGGTGCAGTGATGATTGAAAAACGTTCGATGTACTCTCGGAGCCAGTTAATTAATCCAAAGAATTTTCTTAACTATTTCCCTGTTGTGGGTACCGGATACTCTTCGATGAAGTTCAATGGTTCTGGCACCTGTTTCCAATCATGCTCGCTTACGAGGTGACCCAGGAACTGGATATTCTTCTTACCAATATGACACTACTTGTTTGCACATGTGAGGCCATTTATTGCCAAGTGCTCGAGCACGAGTGATAGGTGGTGTAGATGTTCTGGCTATGATTCACTCCAAATAATCACATCGTTGAGGTACGGCAATGCACAGGTTCCAATCACACCATCCAGGATGTGGACCGTCATTTCCTGGAAAGTCGATGGAGCACATTTCAGGCCGAATGGCATGGTGCAAAATTGAGAGCGGCGTCCGTCGGTTGCAGTGAATACCGTTTTGTGTCTGTCTGTGGGTTTTACCGGGCCTTGCCAATATGCACTGTGGAGACCAATTGTCGTCAGCTTTCCTTAGCATATTCAGAGCATTTTTAATGTGGATATACTGTGGTGGTGCACTGCACATCATTAGATTAAGACGGCGGAAGTCCACACAAAAATGCCAGATGCCATCTTTTCTTTGGCGCCATGGTGATTGCTGAATTAAATGCGCTTTCCGGCTGTTCGATAACCCCTTCAGCTAACATTTAAGCGATTTGCTACTGAATTATTTCCTGTTGATGTGGAAAGTAGTGACATGGGCTATCGTAGAATGGTGTGTCGGTAGTTAACGAAATAGCATGTTCCACAATGGTGGTTATGCATAGCGGGTCGGCAACGGTAAATGCATCCTCGCATTCATTTAGCAATCGTTTTACTGCCTCGCAGTACTCTCGAGGAACTGCATGGGCAAGGTCGTCAATGGCGACAGCGGGTGTGTCGTCAGCGTCTCGAGGCTCCAAGTTGTAAACCGTCCTACATTCTTTGCATCCAAAATATATCCATCGAGTGGCAAGTTTGATGACTGCTTTTTGTTCCACCAACCAGAGAATACCCAGGATGACATCTTCCCTGATGTCGTGAGTGAAAAGGCTGTTGTCGTTGTTGTTGTTGTAATGTCCCGTATTTTTACCTTCACTTTCACTTCACCAATGACCTCGCCTGTGTGTTGGCATGTGGCCAATTGGATTGTTAGTTTACTTTTTGTTTTTCTGCCAATTTCTGCCAGATCGCTGTAACAAGCGTGAACAAAATTGTGAGATTCTGCTGTGTCTACTAACGCTCTGCAAGGAATATCATCCACTTGGATCGGGATGCGTATGAAACTATCAGTTTCACTCGTAATCTGGCCTATTGCTTGTGGGTTGCATTCTGTTGTTGTAGCTGCCTAGGATCGGTGGCGTCTGGCTGCCGTACCCCCGCACACCATTTCCTGGTTGTGGTACCATGTCGGACACTCGTCCTGCTGCAGTCCATTATACCACCTACAAGATCGCGGAGTTGGCCAGTTACTATTCGTAAATCTCGGGGCAATTGTGTCGTGTCGATTCGACTCATTCGCCCTAGGCTGACAAGTTGTATTGGCTGGGGCTTCCACAGTCCCAGGAACTCTTGTTACCATTTTTCTGTGGGCAGGTTTCTTAGTTTGTTTATGTTCGTGTTTCACAGCGGTTGTTATCTGGTATTGTGGTACTGTTTGCAGCCAACAGAAGTACAGTTTGAAGAGATTCTTGTCCTGTCGTGTGGATGGTGGAGTCTGGCGCCAGGCGATGCTTCTTCCTAGCTGAATTTGCCCCTACCTCCAACACGTCTCGAAATGAAAGTTCAGGACGATATGTTCATATTAAATTTATTTTGATGGTGGCGAAATCGTAGAGTGACTCGTCCGTTTGTTCTTTCATAATAGTCTGACTGTGTGCACATAGTGATGTGAATGTTGTGGTGAACCTGCATTTAAAGTTCCTCCAGAATTCCTCCCATGTTAACCTGTAGCAGGCTATACCACACAACTAGGTCTTCTCGTCTCCTGAAAATATTCTGCATATACAATGTGGTCAATCTTTCTAATCAACCCGATATCTGCTCAAGCGCCATTCACAGCCCTGCATAAAAGCTTCGGAGTATTCACTTGCTGTGCCTGTGAAGGTTGGTAGACATTGGAACCGAGCTAATGAAGCTGGGTGTGGTTGGCACCATTGGTGTTTGTTTACATACTCTGTCACGAGTCATGGGGCTGTGTAACGGGCTGGGTGCTGTTTGCCGAAGTGGTGTCGATGTCGAATGCTTTGGCAAATGCGGTACCACTGTTGGTACAACAGTGGTGTGTGGAGCAGGTAGTCGTCCACAAGATTGCGCCGTTCTTCACGTTGGTTTTCTTGACGGCATTGCGTCGGTATAAGATATGTCTGGCCGGCGTTCAAAGCTCACAGATGTGTTGGTGGGGCCGGTTGTGGACTCTGTTGTTCAAGCACACAGCAGGCACAATCAATTTCATGCGCATTCCTCCTTATTGTCTGTTCCCAAGGCGCGATGCGACCTTCATGGTAGAAGCATTTGCTACTGACACGTGCCAATGTGGCGGTTCCATTTCCATAAAACCAGTTGTAGTGGGCACACTTCCACAGTGTTTTCTTCAGTAGCGATGGCACTGGTTCCGAGTCTATGGAAAGTAGTGGGCATGTACATAGCGATGGCGGACACACCGGGTTGACAAATGCCTTGGTTTGTTGTGGTTTCAAGCAACTGTTACATATACCCTCAGCCTTCCCCATGCTGATGTGAGCTAGTGCACTGTTGTAGGGTTCTTGGTTCGTCTTTTCGATTCTTTGTCGCATGAGCAGCATGGCAGTGTGATCTTGACAAATGTAGGTGTTATTGTTCTCTTATCTGAATGAGAACGGATCTAGTGGTACAGTCGATCTTAAACACCTTCCTTGGTCGGGTACGCGACGCGGTTGACTGGGTGATAGCATCTTGGTTCTTCTGTTGGACCACGTGTCCACGGCTCATGGCTGACACCCACGTGTATGGCGTGGTGAGGGTGGTTCCTGCAGGTATTACATGGCACGGATAGAGGGGTGGAAGGCATGTGATTGATTCACCTCGATGCAGAGTCTCAAAATGGCTGACCTACATCACCAAACTTGTTGCGTGGCAACGAGGTAGCTTTCAATATGGCAGATGGCAATGCTTGTTTTGGCACACGTTCAATTTGGCTTTCCTCTGGCTATTCCTTGTAGATTTTCCATGTTCCAGTCAACTCTTCTTTTTGTTGCAAGGAAGGAAACTCCGCCAGTAGCAGGGAAGGTGAGCAGAGCTCAAAGGAAAGTGAGATACGTACACCCACGTGGTTGCATGTGTATGGGACAGTGATTCAGAATGTAGATTACCGGGAATGTTACACAAGGTTGACACATGGCTTGAATTGAAGTAGATGGTTGTGTTTTGCGCTGCTCAGTCTGTTCTCATGAACATAAACATGTTGTCCAGGCCTGAGCCTCTTTGGTGAGCATATTGTTGCTGGTACCCATTGTCCTATGTACCTCTACTAGTGAATGTGTGCATTTTCGAGATCTTGCTCTCAGCGCTGTCACCTGCCTGTTACTTTTTCTGTTATGTCACTGTTTGTCTGTCGGATTTTGAATTTCCCAGGGAGGGGCAGCTCCCTTCCCTGCAGAATGGCAGCTGCTGATTGACCTGTGACTAGGTTCACCCTTCGTCTGATTGTGAATAAGGCAGCGAGCAGATGTTCAGCCCAACTTGCGTGGTTTGATCCTACCCGCAGGCCCAACTGAATCTTCAGGTCTTGATTCCTCCTCAAATTAGGCAAGGACATGGGTGATACATGGCCATTGTATGATGCTGGACTACCCACAGTACACAGTTCTCTCCAATAATTCCCCGTAAATTGTGTACCAGTGTCTGTTAAAAGGGTGCATGGGTAGCCCTATCGTAAGTAGAATTTGATCTCCAGTACACAGGCAGTGTTGTGTGCCCGTGTACTGCAAAGTGGGTAAGATTCCGTCCATCTTGAGAACGAGTCACCACAATAATGAATCTTTTGCCATTAGGGGTGCATGGATATGACTCCTCCAGGACCAGACAGATGGACTCGAATGGCTCCTGCTAGTTTCCGTGGTTGTTGTGTTACTCTACCTGCTCTCCTGCACTTGCAGAGATTACACTTTACACGACCCCTCACATATTGTCAGACATCTCTGGAAATGCTGGGCCAGTGTAATTGGTTCTGCACATTTCTTGTGGTTTGTGATGCGCCAGGATGGCCTGATAATCATGCATTATGTGAATTTTGTAGCACCTGTGCTAGTACACTTTTGGGCATGTGCAGCTTCCAGGCTGCTTCAGGACGATGCGATCGTGTCTCGATGCGCGTGCCGTTCATTCGCCACCATTCCTATTAATTCTCCATGATGGATGTTACACGACGGATGTCTACACTGTAGTTGTGCAGTTAAAATACTGTCCTGCAAGTCGTCGACCTTGAATTTTCATTTCTCAGGAGCCTCGATGATGGCACAGCTCATGTGGCCCTCGCCAGTTGTTGGGCGGATGGCTGTGATAGGGGGAAGTAGGTCACCCCACTCTTCTTGGTCCACCACAACCGTTTCGCCTGGTGCGCATGAGAGCTCATTTGCTAGCTGATTCTCAGCTCCTGGTACGTGCTCCACCTCTAAATCGTATGCTTGGAGGAGTGCCTGCATGCTAATTTGCTGATGGCTTCTTTCATGGAGTAAAGCCAGAGTATGCACCGGTTGTCAGTTCATAGTGTGAACTGTTGGTACTCTTGGTATGCCCTGAACTGTTTCACATCCCACACTACGGCCAGACACATTGTTTGTTCACGTCGTATTTACCCTCAGTTGCCCCTAACTTGGCACTGCTGTATTCACTAATGTAATTCTCTTGCTTGTCTCCAATTTTATATAGGAATGCTCCCAACCCTTTTAACTTGTGTATGTCTGAAGATATAAATGGTGACTTGGGTCATGTCGAGCCAATGTTTTACACTCCCTGAAATTGCTCTTTATCTCTTGAAAACTTGCTTTGTGTTCCTCTGTCCACATGTACTTTATGTTGGGTGACAACATGTCAGTGAGTGGCGATGTTGGTTGTAAAATCCTGTATGTTTTCCCTACATCCAGTTCACCAACTCGAAGACTTTCCACAGATGCTTACTCGTGTGCTTATAGTCGTTAACGAGGGCTAAATGATAATATATTGGCCGGATTCCGTACTCATCGACCATGTGCCCAAGAAACTATATGCATGGGTGACCAATGTGACATGGTTCGCACACGACAACTTGTCTAGTCTCTCCAAGATTAGTGACAGGTGTTGGATGTGGTCATCTCAGGTTTCGGACCAGTTGACCATTTCATCCAGGTATGCAAGGGCAAAATCTCCAATGTACCCGTTTAGTACCTGGACCCTAATTGTCTGAAAAGTTGCCGGCGCACACTTCAAGCCGAAGGGTATTGCGCAGAAGTGGAACATTCTCCCGTTTAGGCCTGTGAATGCAATTTTGTGATGGGCTGCGGGTTTTATTGGCATCTGCCAGTACCCACTGCACAGGTCCAATGATGTCATGACCTTAGCCTTGTCCAAGTTATGCAATGCATTCTTGACAGTTATTTAGGGATGCGGGGTGCTCAGTGTGATTTGGTTGATTGCTCTGAAATCCACACAGAAAAGCCACGTCCCATCTTTCTAGGGTGCCAAGGTGATTGTGCTGATGTAGTGGCTGCAGGTGGGTTCAATCACACCCTCAGAGAGCATTTTTATCAATTTGATTCTTAATGATGGCACATTGATATGGCTGGTAACTTCTGGATCCAGAGTAGATTGGTCGATCATGTTCCAGTGGAATACAATGCTAAGCGATGCTCGTTCGACAGTGTGGGTCTCCTGCTGCAAAAACTTTGCGTCGTTCGTCCAGTATTTGTTGCACCATCTCCCTGTATTCCGGGGGGACTGCATGATCGAGTTCGTCTAGTTGCACTCTCGGCTCGTTACCAGTGGGTCGGGATTCGTTGTCGTACACCATTCGCCTTTCCTTCAGGCCGAAATGGATCCTATGGGCAGCTGGCTCAACAATGGCTCTTTGTTCGCTGAGCCAGGGAATACCCAATATGCCATCCTCCCGTAGGTCCATAGACACAAGGGCTGTCGTGATGGTGTCAACATCTCTAATTCGGACGGTAATCAGTGTCTCTACCATTGATTCCCCCCTGTTCTGCTTCGTTGCGAGGTGTAGTACCTGTGTACTCGATGCAATATCGCTCGTATCCACGAATCCGATGTGCACTAAATTATGACTGGCTGTTGTGTCTATCAGTGCATGGCATGGTTGCTGGTTTAAATGTACTGCAATTCTAAACATTCGGGTTTGTATTTTACTGATATGCTGTATGCTTGTTTGCTGCCTTTTGATTTCTGCCTGCTCTACTTGTTGAGGAGGCAGCATACCATGGGAGCCCTTTGCCCTAGGGTAGTGAGCGTCTACCTTGCCTACCTCAATGGTCCATTTCCTGTCTGTGGTTTGTTGACGTTTTGCAGTTGGTTGCATTTTGGGGGATAATTGTACCATGGCAATTTGTTTTCTCCTTTGCAATATTGGCATGCAAATGGATGTGCTCCTCCTACCATGCCCGTGGTTGCTGATGTCCATGCTGCCATCTTTGTTCGCTGCTGGTTGCTCCTCTGTCTGCTCCCTCTGATCTGCATCTTTTCTCCAGCGCGAATAGTATTCATCACCCTCTCTATTCGCGGCGTTTTGTTCTCGGCTGGCTTGGTGCAGCAATGCGGCAGAGCACATGAAGTCCTCTGTGATACTGTGAATTATAATGCTCGCTCATGTGTGGATGAAAGTTTTTGATTTGCCCTATCCTCCTTATTGTAAACACGGTCAGGGATACACCTGCTTTTTTCACTTCTAGCACAACCGTGTTGTGTACTTGCAATGCGGAGTAGGTATGGGCAAATTGACTTTGAAAGCTGTTAAGAAATTCTACCCACTCAATACTGTAGTGACTGATTGTTTTCCACCAATTACTTGCCTCGGTGGCTAATTGAGTCCCTATACAATTCTGCCACTCATGCTGGCACATTCTGTATCTCTCTAAACATGTTGTGCAGTCGTTTAAGAATGCCTGTTGGTCCTCACTTGGTAGGCCTGAAAATGTTGGTAATCGTTGAAATCATTCCGGGGTTTTACCGGCTTCGACGGCTCTTGTGATTGTTGTAAATAATTCTGGATTATTATGATCGTTTATTGCAGGTACATAACACACGTAGGTTGTAATGTCTCTTTCTGCAGTGTGTTTGATCTTCTGGATAAGTGCGTTGAATATGCCAGTGGGCTTTGGTACACACTGGCCTAATTTGAATGTTCCCATACACAGTGTTGTGCGCTAGATAATTCCGCCCCTACTATAGACTTTACTTCTGACTTCGGCGATCGAAATGTGCATTGTCCGCAGCGGAATCTTCCGGCAGCTTGATTTGCCATGTCTTGCCCGGTCAGACATTGCCAGTGCGTTTTGCGTCCATATGTTTCTTGTGACCCTTTCCTGCAAATTTCCTGTTGACATTGTTCATGCATTTGTAAATCTTCTGTTTTGACTGATTTGGAAATTTTGTCTGTTCGCAAAACAATGCGTTTGCACGTTTTGCAGAGAATACGGCCTTGCTGATTTGTGGCTCAAACATTTCGGATGAAATCTACATGCATATGTAATTTGTTTCGCACACCTGCCATCTTGCCAATGCGTAGTTACATCTACTGTGGAGTTGAAATCGATTACATGTGGCTGTTTACACTGACAAAAAAATTTGCTTGGTAAACCTTGTTAATTTTGCACAGATTGTAGTTTGCCACAGTCGGCACACAAAATTGCTGCTGTATCATCTAAGATACAACTCCAAGTTTTGCCCATTCCGGTTCTGTTTGCCGTGGTTATTCTTTCTTTGCAAATTCTTAAATTCTGTTTTTCCCTAAATGGACATGGTAATCTTTCAAATTGATTTGTACTTATTGTTCGTTGTACAAACACCAAACATAACAGTTTCGCTTGGCTTGCACTTGTACACCAATTCAAATGCTTCCGAACAGTATCTCGTACTGCCGTGTGCTGTGGAGCACAATCTTCAAGGTCAAACATTGTGTTGTCACACAGCTGGCCCTTTGTCACACAACGTGAGATGTGGGGAATTTACCATTACTCTGGCACCATTCTTCCTGCTGCAAACACGTGATAGAGCTCTGCGAGTGACGAGTGTGTTTTCCCAGTATACTGCTTGATTTAAAAATGGAAAAATTACTTCGAAAAATATTTTGAAAATTAGTTGTGGGTTCTTGACTTATGTTTGCCACACAACAGCTTTGAAAAACATTGCAGAAATGCTCCTGATAAATAGCTGCAAAGCTTTAAAAATTGATTTAATTGACCATTGCAATTTAAATTAATTACTGTCCAAGGGAAAACACTGAAAAATTTTAATGTTTATTTTGAAAAAAGTTTGAAAATTTTATTACTGAAGAATTTTGCAAAATTTTCTGGAAAAGTACCGGAAATAATTAAATTGAATTTTTATTGCTTTTATATCTTAAATAGCTGAATGGTATTGCTTGAAGATACGGTTTTACTTTGATCATTGCGATACCTGTTGCCAATTACTGCACACGTTGATAAATGCCATGTGTGTTTGTTTACAAAACACTTCCGCACTAAAATATGCACATCTGCTGTGCTGCTGCCTCGCTGCCATGCAGTGTTGAGTATGGAACACTTTTACATACAATTTACACTTGCAGTGTCAGGTGGGTGTGTTCGACTTACATCTGTTTTGCATTATGTGTTGTCACGTCTAAGCGGTGTGTGTTTACAAAAGTTAAAACATCTGATGATGTTGCAAGTGAACAACCCAGCTTAGTGAATTCTTTGACAGATGCAGGCCTTCACTAGACATCAGTTGAATTATGTTATTTCCCACTCGATTCACTGTACGTCTGTTGAAGTAACACGTTTACATTATACAGTTAAACCAACCTGACAAATTGACAAATTAATAATTGTACAAATATTGTGACATACGAAAACATAAAAACTCTTGTTATTATTGATGTTGATTGTAGTGTTGACTGAAGTGTCTTAATTGCATTGTTTGATAGGTATCTGAAGGTCTCAGGTTACTCACCAATGACTGCAGCTGTTCGTTGTGAAGCACTTTTGTCGCACTTTTACCTTTGTCGCATAGCCTGTTGTCCACGTTTTGTGTTGAACAAACTACCGACGTGGTGTTCGTGCTCTCTACACAATGTTATACTGTTGATTGATTTGCCTGAGTTGGGAAAACCACTTGATGTAGGAATGCATTTGCACTATGATGTTTGAGTAGCCCTAGTTAGGCAAGCCACTTGACTCATTGTGCCTTAAGATGTGCTTAGATATGTTCGTGTTCCAACTAGAAGCAGGTGGAGAACAGGAACTGGTGATGTGCCCGGCATCACGTTCGGTAGAGTGAACAATAGTGAATGGGGTCGTACCATCGACAGCCTACGGCGACTCTGGATACGTGGTCAATACAAAGGAGAGCTAAATTAATGGTCAGTTATATTGTGTTGAATATAAAATATTTCCTTTGGGGCGAAGCTGACTGCCACTTCGTACGCCTATATTATCACTGAATCCACTGTGCTTGATGGAAGCAGGCCCCGTAAATACAAAACATACACTGATAGACACTTTACAGTTGATGCTGCGATGTGGGTGCAGTACCCGATGAAACTCAGGAGAGTTAATACAATAAAAAATGCCTAATTATGGTATGACTGTTTTATTATTGCAAAGGTCCAGTGAAATGTTGCTGCACATGAGAATGTGTATCCATGGTTAAACGGAGCTGCACGCTGAACCTGCCATTGATCACTACTGTTGCAAATAAGGCATATGCCTCAAGTTAGAATTACGTACAAACACATCTCATGTGTGAAGTCCTGGTATTCTACCTCAGGATGTAGGCCGACCTCCCCATGGCTAACTAAAAGTCCTTAAATGTTCCTGAGTTACGTTAACTATTGCGATGAAATAAAATGCAGTATAGGTCGAATTGCCCGAGCTTACCGTCTGACCTGCCGGTTGTCTGGAGTGCTTAAGTCTGACTAACAACATGGCGTCAGTTTTGCCGCACATCTTATATGCACATGATTATGATTATTAAACTAAAACACATTGGTGACATACTTGTGAATGCTGGCACCCCAGATATGGATACGAATGTGATGTCATGAGTATGTCACCGCACTTGAAGAGTAATATTAAATTTAATGGTGCCTCAGGTGGCTGATTCTCGATGGATGATCATATGTTCACTCTTACAATTAACGTATTAATATCGGTGTGTGTCGTAATGGTTATAGTTACAGGAAAGTGCATGTATTCAATGAGACACGGATTTTATTACTAGGGGCATAGCTATGCCCTGTCTTCTATGATATATCTACTCTCTATGCCGTCCAAGGGCGCGAAACGCGACCCCATCGGTCCGTACGTCCAACTCCTCTAGACACTGTGGAATGACTAACTCACTCGCTGCAGCGCACTGGCCAGTCTGGACAGGCCAGCCAGCCATGTGAACAATTTTCTTACACACACTAAACCTGCGAAAACCTATACAAGTTTCAAAAAATCCTACATCTCTAACATAATAAATGACAGAAACCCCTTAATAAACATATTAAGTGTGTAATGTGAGATGATGGTGAAATGGAAATTATGGAAAAGCAATAACACGTATACATAAGCACGTAGGGATCTTAAATTACATTAGGGTTTCATGCACTCATTGCGTGGACGTCAGTCCTTGAGCATCCTGTAATTATCTGGTAATTAAACACTGACCTGATTTCACAGGTTCTGTTTTCAGAACACATCAGCGCGGGCGCAAGTGTCTACACTGCACTTCCCTACACGGATCAACACCTACACTTTCTTGCACGAGCGTTCCAGCAAACAATATTCACTGCACTCATGCGATCTTATTCTTCAGGTAACCGAGGTGGGACACTTATTAACTGGTGCGCACCAGTGCCTAGTAGAGCTCTGCAGCCTTTGGCGGTCGCTGGCAACGGCGGGCAAATGGGCTTGGGGGAAGCAACTGATGTCAAATGCCCCCTCCCGCTTCGAGATCGTTGGCATCCATCGACTCACTCGCAGCAGGAGCACCTCCTTGGCTCTCTGCGGCGAGGATGCAGCATGCAGGCATCCCTAAATGCCGGTAGTCTGCTGGTTTTCTTCTTCTGCTGCTGCTGGTTCTGCACCCTGTGCTGTGCTGTGGCAACACCACACTTGGAGTCCTTCTGTGGGTGTCTTTGCCTTTTCGATCATCGGAGCAGTAGCGAGCTGGCAAACCCCCTACTCTCAATGTCTTCCTCACTGCTTGCCTCGTCTCCAGCTTCATCGTCCCGCTGATGCTGAGACCGGTTGCGACCTGGTAGCATTATTCTGGCAGGCTGCTACTGATTCCGTACCTCTAGATCTTCTTCTTGTGCCGTGCTGATAGTGGTATTTTCAACGAAAAGGGCCAGCTCCTCCCTTCCATGCCTCCCTGCAGTGGTGTTAGTGATGTCCCCAGCTCTCTCGCTCATATGGCTGCGCTTGACGGCGCTGTTCTATCAGACGCTCGGTCCCATGTTACAGGGCTCTCCCATGTTAACACCGGCATCTCGGGTGTCACCGGACCACATGCGTCCTCTTCTAATACACTGACCTAATGTGCCGCACCACCTTCTCATGCTGTGACCTCACCTGGAGGCTCGTTAGTGCCTAAGCTGCCGTGGGGTTCCTGGTCGTCCATCTCCTCCTGCTGCATATTTACATAGGGAGTGCCTCCTTCCTCTCGCCTTCCTCTATCATTTTCCGTGGTACACGTCATGACCTCATCACTTGCACTGTGGGTTTGATTGAGACTACAGGTGAACTCTGCTGTGTTCGGTGTCACAATCTCCCTGGCATCTGGTGGTCTTACCGATGGGGTCGTGCGAAACACGACCCCATCGGCCCGCATGTCCGACTCCTCAAGACACAGTGGAACGACTAACTCTCTCGCCATGGCACGCTGGTCTGTTTGGGAAGGCCAGCATATAATGTGAACTACTTTCTTAAACACACTAAACATTCAGAAATATGTACATGTTTCTTTAAATCTAACAACTCTTACATAATAAATTACAGAAACTTTTAATAAACACATTGCACTGTGTGACGTGAAATGAGGGTGAAACACGTGAAAAGTGCGACTGATGGAAAAACTATATCATGTACACTAAGCCCGTAGGGGGCTTAAATTAAGCTAGGGCTTCGTGCGAACTCATTGTGTGGGTGTTCGAACTTGAGCATTTTGTAATTACCTGCTAATTGAACACTGACCTGCTTTCAATGGTGTTGTCTTCAGAACACATGTATGTGTCTGCCCTGCACTTCCCTATACTGATTTGCACCAGCGCATTCTTGCGCGAGCATTCCGGTGACCAATATTCAATGCAATTGTGGGATCGTATTCTTCGGGTGACCGATGTGGGATATTTCTTAACCGGTGCACACAAGCACCTGGTAGAGTGCTGCTCCCTGCAGCGAACGCATGCGGCGGGAGGAAAACTGACTTCGGGTGAGGGGAAGCAACAAATGTTTAAACCTTGCTGCCAGCCAAATTTCCCTTTACCTGTTCTTGGTCCTACCACACGGCGTGAAATGGTGCCTTCCCGTGTGTTGCAAAAACCCACTAAGCTGATTGCAAAAATTTTATCATTCCAAAAAATGTGTTTTTCCCAAATTCGTACTTGTATATTCTCGTTCTAATACTTGGGTACCTGCAACGAGAGTAACAATGTAGGAAAGGACCAATAACAGTGAGCCAATAATCCCCACTTGAACTGGAAAGAGCAAGAAAGCAGTCAGCAACAGGGAAACAAACCGATGGTGAAATGGCTGATAATCCAGCCACCCTGCTACCCCCGCAATGTAAACAACTGGAGTTCACACCACAACTACTAGTAAACCAGGTTAGTAGCACATCTGCAAAATTTATATGCATCTTGGTAATGATCAACAACTGTTTGTGTCATGCGTTGATCGATACAGCAACCTCGCACAATTTCTTCCAAACACGTTTTGTAAAAGATACCGACATCGTGCCTACGAACCAGGTTATCAAGCTAGCCACAAATCAACATAGCAGAAAAGCAGTAGGAGAAGCATTAATGACTGTACATGTAAGACATAGAAATTACAACAACAGCTGTGATTACCCCAGATATTCGTGAAGACGCAATATTGGGTATTCCCTGGTTAGGTGAACAGAAAACTGTGGTTGAGCCTGCCGCTCGATGCATACATTTCGGTGCGAAAGAGCGACGTACAGTTTATAACTTAGATAGTTGCCTAGTAGATAGTACGCCCGCAATAGCCCTATGCGAAATTGATAATGATATTCCACCACAACATCAGGCAACTTTCCAACGCTTTATAGACAAATGTAGGGACATTTTTGTTCAGCATGACGCCCTGCACCGCACTACCGTGGCCGAGCACGAGATACCACTAAATACAGAGGGACTTATCTGTCCTTCGCCTCAGAGCTACTACCCACATCAGGTAAAAATAAACAGACAAGTGCAGGAGATGCTTAATGATTGTGTGAGTTAGCCCACGAATAGTTCCGACAACTCAGCTACTACATTAGCAAACCAAAAATTATTGTTTGCGGAGATTCTGTGAAGACTTCTGGCCGCTCAATCAAGTAACGCGTAGCTCATTACCCCGTTCCTTAATGTAAGAGATGCACTCTACACGCCTGGACAGGTCAAGGTGTTCATGTCGCTAGATCTGAAATATAGTTACTGGCGGGTACCCATCAAAGTTGCAGACTGTGAGGACAACTTTCACTATGCCAGATGAAAATCGATATAAGTTCTGCGCGATGCTCTTTGGGCTGAAGTATGCACCCGTACATTTCAGGCAATGATGGTCCATGTTCTGGACGGCCTCATTGGAAAATTTACACTGGAATATTTGGATGATGCTTTCGTATGGTCTAATATTAGGGAAAACCATGTAGAGCATTTATCACTTATTCTGGAGCGTTAAGTGTTGAATGGACTTTACCTGTGTGCGAGAGAGGTGTCAAATGAAAAATGGTACGCTTGATTTCTTAGGGAAAATTGTGAATGCGGAAGGGTACAAGCCGAATCCGGAACAACTCAAGCTAATAACAGAATATCCACCCCCAAATCTCCTCCCCCCCGCCACCCCTCGCGGCTTCCGAGGCTCAAGAAAACACTTACAGAAGTTTTTCGAACTAGCAAACTGGTTCTGAGAGCACTTGGCGGGATTTACAATAATAACAGCACTGCTGACCGACCTGCTGCCACCGCAGCGCCGGTTCCAGTGGACAAGTGAAGCTGAACAAGCATTCCGAAAAATCAAAGAAAATTCCAGACATGCCCGACACTTGCCAGATACGACACCTGTAAATACTTGTACTTACAGACCAGTGCTAGTCAGGAAGGGGATGGAGCTGTGTTCTACCAGTACGATGATAAGGGAAGCAGACAGATTATCGTTTTCGCAAGGGATAAGCTCGGCATTACTGAATGTCGTTATGATGTGAATGAGCATGAATGCCTAGCTGTCGTGTTGGCTGTTAAGAAATATCATGATTTCTAGAATACTAGATGTCTAGTATGTCTTGCCATTAGTAAACAACACTCTAATTATGCGCCGAAAATTAGACCATGAGAATTGTTCTGTTCCCCAACACTGCATTAAACCTATGGAGTTACGGAACAACTTGTGGCTATGCAGCTGGACGTATCAGAGCAGCAGACGGAATATGGGCCTGAAAGTTTTCGTTAGATTTAAATGTAATGAGTGGTAAATTATTTGTTGATTGTTTGAGCTATGCAAGTTCTAAAATTATAACAAAATATGTTAAAATGTTAGAAGTTATTAATAAAAAAAATCACAGGTAATTAAACAATCACTCACTTAACTTTTGTATCCCTGTAAATATTGCAAAGTCACGATTACATGCAAAAAAATTCCGACATAATTTCTCCCCTACAAAACATTTGACACAAAATTTGTATTACGATGTAATGCAGTGTTGCCTGTATGATTTTTTGATATGGGACGGCAGGTTTCCCAAAACAGTGCAATTAATATCGAAGTATGTTTTTAATAAAATCAAGAAAAAAGCTGCATATAATGTTATCGTTTGAAAAAGTATATATATTATGAAACATGATGTAACTCAATATACAGCAACAACTCAAGTAACACTACTGCAGTTTCATTCATTCATTCCATAGACATTCGTTTAAGTTTTGTCTTGGACTTCGGACTTCGTTCAATTAAACACATTATTTTTTAACAAACTGCAAATGACTTGAGAGCTTGAAAAAGAAAGCAGTAGCTATTTCATGCTTATTTGTAATGGAACTTATTATTATTTCTCGCTTAAAGATGTCAAATCAGAAAAAGGCCGAATTTGTTGTAAAAAAAAACTGGTAACATAATAATTAAATATCTATTAAAAATTGTTTACGAGACAAAATGAACTATCAGAGTTAAGGAACGACTATGGTACTATTGTGTGATAAATAGTGCGGAAATCCGTACTCTTTGGTATAGTTTAACACTGATGCAATGATTTAAGTTGCGTGGTTACTATTCCACAGAAGGTAACGTGACTTCAGAAAGCAAAACCAAGGTAACATATTACACAAAATGGTCTCTATTAAAAAAACTTTTGGTGCTCAGCGGACTTATAAACTACGCTGATTTTGTGCAGTTTAGAGAAATTTAGCTTTAACATGAAAAAAGTGTTTGCTTCCATCCGAACTCTGTCCAAATGATTTATTAATTTTATTTTGTTCTGTGTAGCCAACTTTGTAGCTAATCTACAGTACTAAAGAACAAGTCAAGATATCAAATACAAAAAATAAAATTACGTAACACCTGCACACACTATTTTGTGGGGTTACATAATATGGAAATGGAAACACTGTATTAATTATTTATACTAATCACAAATTAATAACACATTTTAAAAATAATATAACATCTGTGGATCAACATACAATTACTATACACACACGAAAATAATAGACATTTACCACGATACACACTAGCCAAAGTATATTAGAGATTCATTCATTTCTGGGTAATATAAAAACATTGGTATTCAACAAGTTTTCTTACAATATTAGTAAATTTTTAAAATTTTAATTCCATCTTTGATATTTTTAAACAATTTATTGTAATATCGTAGTCCAGTGTAAGTTGTACTATTATGAAACGTAATGATTCTATGTGGGATAACTGATAGTTTGCGAGTATATATATCATGACGACAATGATCTTATCATTTGTTTCGCCGCAGACACTCGAGATCCTGGTATCGACGAGTGAGGACGCATCTTCAAGGATTAAGGAGTTTGGTCTGCCACTGTAGGTTTGTATAGCTTTCGCGACTTGTGAGTGTCTGCTCGTCGGCTATTGGGTCTAAAAACCTAACAGTCATCTCGAGCCTAGCCCCTTGGGGGTCAGCGGCGACAGACTCTCTTGCAGCGAATAGGCATACTTAATTCTATCTTCTTACCGTTGCTTTCCTAGTGCACTTCCCCCCATTTTTTTTTTTAATTCTCCGGGTCCTGGACGGGCGTAGCTCGGTGGAGGGGGTTGGGCCCCCCAATGAATCTGACGATATTCATCGTCATGTGAAAAACACAGCACCTGGTGCTGAATTATATGAACCGAACCTGAACAATAGGTCTTCTGTTTTTTCGAGCCGGGAAGTTAATTCCAGTTTTCCCCTCTCTTCCTCAGAAATGGATTTTGAATTTGAGCTTCAGGGTAGCAACCTGAAAAGGCGCAACTCTTATGAGAACTCGGAGGATGCCAGAGCCGCTCTTCGAACCCAATTAAGTAAACATCAAGCTAAGGAAAACATCGAATACGAACAGCAAACCCTGGGTGAGTCCAGGCAACAGGCAAAATGTTCCACTGGCACGGCACTGGACGTGCAGCCTAACATTCCGGTTCGAAACCGGTACGCCATTTTGAGGGAGCAAGTGGCTTCCACCTCGACCCCCGGCTCTTCAAGCCAACCACCAAACGTTAACCTGAACCTGCGCAACAATGCGAAACTCAGAAAACCTACTTTCCGCCTCGTGGTGAGTGACACAGGCAGGTACTCTTTCCTCGTTCGACAGCTCCGCACTAACCATCCCTCAGGTTTTACCATCAGCATGGCCAGGAACGGTCTGCACATTTTTGCAACCAACCTACAAAAATATGAGGCAGCGACAAACATGCTCAAAAACACTGGCATTCCTTATTTCACATACAGCACAAACATCGATCCACCCCAGAAGGTCGTGTTTGATCTGCCGGCAGACACGGACCCAAATACCATCGCAGAGGAGCTCACACTGCGCGGGTACCAGGTAACTGAAGTGTACCAGTTTAAGTACAAAAAACACAACGATCTAGACCCTTCCCAATTCCAGCTCGTACCACAGAACTGCTTCTGCGTCACTGCAGCCAAAAATGACACTCTCGACCCTCTTATATCTGTAACCCGGATTAACATGACAATTGTTCATCCCCGCCAGTACCAGAGGAAGCTCAGTGACGTTGCTCAATGCAAGCTCTGCCAGGCCCTGGACCACACAAAAAATTACTGCAAACTGAAAGTAGTCTGCCCACACTGCACCGGGTCACACACTCTGGATGCCTGTCCCCAGATAGCTGCTGCACCGAAATGCGTAAACTGCAATGGCGACCACCTTGCCAACTCAAAAGACTGTCCTAAATTACTAGCAATCGTGCAGCAGCGACAGCAAACGGCATTAAAAAAAATGCAATCAAGAATGAATACACCAATGGCAACGACGTCTGCCCCACAAGTTCCAGCTAGGGATATCTCGCAATATCCTAAACTCCTTGATGCAAAATCTCTTCCCCCGCAAGCCTCCTACGCACAGGCAGCCAGAGGCCCCGTCCGCCACCATTCAATCCCAACACACGCCACGCAGGTGCCCCTAGACCACGAAACCTTACAGATGCCAACCGCCCCACCCAGCCGGCAAACCCCCGCACCTGTCCCCAGCTCCGCCCCATCGGCTCCTGGCGACCTGGGAAGCACCATGAAGGACCTCATCCTAAAAGAGGCAAATTTCCGGGCCATCATGAGCCATTTCCGTGGCTACATGATAGTAGCAAACACCCACCCAGACCCACAAACCAAGTCCATGCTCCTCATGGAGGCGCTCATGACTTTTGCGGAGCAGATGCCCTAAATGGACCCACAATCCCTGCAAGCTTCCGGATCCCTATCCCTGTTGTACTGGAACAGTAACGGTATTTTCACACAGCTTTACGAGTTGGAGCGAGTGCTGGAGACGTACGGGATAGAAATCGCGTTAATACAAGAAACCAGACTGAAACCACGTCGTCGTTTTGCCATTAAAAACTACACTACATACCGTACGGACAGAGTACGAGCAGGCGGAGGTACCTTAATACTAGTTCATAACAAAATCCAACATCACGTAAATAAGGACCCCGACTGTGAAAACACAGAAACCACCACAATCAATATAAACACTAACTCCAGCCATATAACCGTCATCTCTGCCTACCTAGCGCCCCGAGCGAAATTAATAACCACGGATCTCGATAAATTAATAAACCAGCCCTACCCCTTCATTATTGCAGGCGACTTAAACGCAAAACATACTGATTGGCACAGTAGAATTAATAATACTAGTGGTAACATATTACAAAACCACGCGCAGCTCCACAGCTATATTATTCAGGCCCCCGACTCACCTACCTTCTTTCCTGCAAATCACAGACATAATCCGGATGTGCTTGACATAGTTATTACTAACCTACCAAATTTATTTACAGAACTTACAACCCTAACCGAACTAGACTCAGATCACATGCCAGTTCTATGCAAAATCAGCACAAAATCACTTCAACACCCAGAAACCATCTTAGCAAAAATCCCGGTAACTAACTGGGAAGGTTTTAAAAGTGAACTGGCGGAAATATTTACAGAACACCACCCAACGATTCGCGACAAAATTGATATCGATCCAGCTATAGAAATCCTGGAAAATACTTTAAAAACCCAATTAGCAAAAAACACACAATTTTTAAACAGGCGAGAATTTTTAAAGCAAAATTTCCCAGACATAGGCATGCTACTTGGCGAAAAACGACAAGCTAGACATGTATTCCAACGCAACAGAACAGAAGCAAACAAAGCTAAATACAACAAGCTGAAAAAACAATTAAAAATCAAATTAGAAACACAAAAAATAACAAAATGGGAAAATTTTGTTACCGAACTTTCAGACAACATAAACCAATTCTGGCGGATATCCAGAGTGCTCCGAGGTTCTAACAATAAAACTCAATCTACACCTATCCTCTCCCCAACAGGACTAGCTTACGACCCCCAAACTAAAGCAGAAACTATAGCAAATTCTTTGGAAAACCAATTCACTCCGAATGAGGACCTCGGAGACATACATTTTACCAGAGATGTAATAACAACCACACAGAAATTTCTAAATAGAAAACCAAAAAAGGAACCGGAATTAATAACCATGCCAGAATTAATAGCTACCATTAAAAACCTACACCCTAAAAAAGCGCCAGGCACAGACAAAATAAACAACCAAACTATTAAAAACCTCCCATACGAAGCCCTCTGTCTTATACTGGATATCCTAAACGCCATACTAAAATTCAACCACTTCCCACCTGCATGGAAATTGGCAAAAGTGATCACTATCCCTAAACCAGGCAAGGACCCACAATTACCTGCAAACCGGAGGCCCATATCGCTACTCAGCTCTCTAAGCAAAGTTTTTGAAAGAATTCTCTTAGCTAGATTAAACTCACATGCTATTAAAAAACGCATTATTCCGCAAAGGCAGTTCGGTTTTAGGGCAGGCCACTCCACAACTCACGCTCTAACCACTTTTGTTACAGAAGTAATAAAAACTTCACGCATAAATAAACAATATTCAATAGCTGTATTCCTGGATGTGGCTAAAGCTTTCGACAAGGTTTGGATACCTGGCCTCATTCAAAAACTCAAAAATTTTAAATTTCCCGATTGCTACATCCACCTCATAAATAACTACTTCACCAACAGAAAATTCTCCGTAAATTTAGAAGGCGCAAACTCCTCCCACCGTCCCCTAACTGCAGGAGTACCTCAAGGCTCCGTAATATCCCCATTTTTATATAATATTTACACTGCCGATATCCCCAGCACTTACTGCACTCTACAGATGTATGCTGACGACACCCTCTTCTATTCAAAAGATAAGCATATAAAATATGCACATTTGTTTGCACAGTGCCAACTAGACGAGCTGAGTCAGTGGTATAACCATTGGAAAATTAAAATTAACGCAGAAAAAAGTCAAGCACTCATTATTACGCGCAGGGAACAGCCAGAAATTAAACCATTAAAATACAATAATGTAGACATTCCCTACTCAGACACAGCTAAATATTTAGGCTTAACAATAGATAATAAATAAAAATGGTCCGCACACATAAACGAAACAAGGAAAAAAGCTCTAGGAAAAATCTCCTTAATTTACCCTCTACTAAAATCGCCTCGGCTTCCTAAACGGCAAAAACTTTTAATATATACTTCTCAAATCCGCTCAGCCATGATGTATGGAAATGAAGTATGGGGAACCGCGTCTAAAACATTAATTAAATCACTTCAAGTCGTCCAGAATAAATATTTAAAAATAATCACAAATGCACCGCCGCGTACACGCATTTGCGACATTAACGACGCCCTTAAAGTACCTTACATAGGCAATAAATTCCATTCTCAAAACAATAAATTCTATGATAAATTATTAACACACCCAAACCCCGTACTCAAAAGGATAGGGCAGTACCAACCAGACACGCGTAACCACTTAAAAAGACCTAAAATGCCGAAATTAACACAGTAAAAGAAACTCGGCAGAGCGAGGAAATTCTCTGATCAGTCCGGGACGGAAATTCGCAAACTTTTAACAAAACTACTTCCCTGTGGCTGTTTCCAGTACACTTCTCAATCATCATCGGAGCTGCGCACAGATCCCCACCCCACCAAAACATAACAACACGCCGCCAACATTAGCTCCTTCTCATTCAGCTGCAATTTGAGCCTATTTCGCGCCGATTATTATAATTAACTTAATAATTTTTCTCCATAATGGAAATATATATATAAATTTAAAATCACTAATTACCATCTCACAATTCACCCTACGATTTCGCAATTCATGGCAAGCAGAACTCACGAACCTTGAAATTAACTTCACGGGAATCTCGGCTTAATTAATAACTTCAAAAAAAGAGAAAACGAAAAAAAAAAAAAAAAAAAAAAAAAAAAAAAAATTAAATACCTACTGCAGGCATATGGATTCTTCGAAACCATATGCCAGCTTTGTTAATATTAAATCTCACAAGACCTGTTTTTTTTTTTTTTTTTTTTTTTTTTTTTCCAAAATTGATACTGTTACTGAAATACAAACTTGGGCACTCAGTTAAATGTTTGCCACCCACCAACCCCCCGCAGGCAGGGAAGGACAGGGTTAGGGAACCGCGGCTTTGCTGGTCTGACTAGCGGGCTGTCTGAGTTGCGCCGGGACGTGCAGGGCGTCCTGACCTCTGGGCTATGTGTTATTTGAGGTCTGGCGAGGGAAACTTCCTCAGCCCGCAGAGAGATACAACTGCTGCAACCGTATGGGTGGTATAAGGGCCCTCACAAGGGCCCGAGCACACCCCCCCGCTCTGAGCTTCGGCAATGATGAGAGAGATTATCATTTGTTTGGCTACCATGGGACATACATTTTTGTGTGTTGTTTATGTTTCACATCGCATTGTTTTAAGATTGTAGTTACTCATGATATCATAGACTGGTCGTTTTAACAAGAGAGGATAGGGGATACTTTTCCGTTGTGAATCCTTATTTTTACGGCGTTAATTCGACAAAATCGTTTCAATGTCCAAAATTTGTCACAATCGATTTATGAACACCGGCGAAACGATATCCCCTCATGGACATAATCCTACGGGATATCGCTATGATTCAGAAGGTATCGGCGACTTCCTAAAATACGTTAATATCGATTATATTTTGTCCTTTTTCACTTTTCACCACATAATTAATGTAACTTCGTTGGCAATATACAAAATGTGTTCAATAGAAACATTACCAAACACATATCTGAAAAACCGGTAACCAAATTTTCTGTTTCAGCTAGGTGTTGGCCGCACGTTTATATTATGTTTCTTGTTACGTACATTTTTCTTCGTAAATAATTGATACTGAATTTAGAGCTATCTAAAAACGAAAGTTTACAATGTACATGTTAAGTAAACTTGACAGTAATGTACGTCGGTGATCCTTCGACTAAAGTTAGTCCTATTCTGGTCGGGGTTTATGAATACGAGATAGAAAGTCCACCCTTACCTCAAACTAACTCCGAAGATCATCTCAGGATCATCCTTGGACGAAGCTTTGACTAAGAATGAGGCCCTAGCACCCATTTCGAAAAGACACCTTATCCACAAAAATACGATTTTGAGCTGTACGCACCACTAAATTACTGCCATTTTCTTCCTTCATAAAACTGCATGGTGCAGTTGACGAAATACGACCTCAGTGTCTTCCAAAAGGGACGACGAATATAAATAATAACCATACAAACGTTACAGTTTTCCCACCGATAGACCTTAACATAATCATAACCTTACTTTGGAATGCAAACATTACAAGTGACCCGAAAACGGTAGTTTTAATTTAAACAGTGGGACAAAACCATACACAACGAAAATAAATCTAAAAAAAACCTCTGAAGCCCTTCATGGTGGACCTCCTTTAAGGATGTATGAGAAAATTTTCTTTGACGATTTAAATCAGGTGTAGACCTAACCCCGCATATCAATTTTCTGTTCATGTTTGATATAGAATATGTATTCAAATCCAATATATCCATAACTGTTAAATTTATAGGCCTATTTAAAAAATTGTATTTGAATTATTTTCAATGTTGACTATTTTTTGGTTATATCATTTGTTGGGTTATTTGATTTTAATGCTTACACTGTGTTCGGTCACTCCAGAATTCTGTCTCCGACTAAAATTTTTGGTATTCTTCATAAGTTTTTGAAAGCTTTCCCCTTGAAAATCTTCTCAACAGTAAACCTTGTTCGACTGCATGTCGTTTCTGTCTGTATAGCCCTACTGGCAGGCAGAGCCCAGAGAAATGTAAGTTTTCTCAATCAGAGAAGTTTAATAAACGGCACCGAGATACGTGTGGAGCAGCAATTCAGCATATTTTTATTTGTCTAACCACAAGGATTTTCAGTGCAGGGGCCCTCGGAACACCCACTCGTTATTATGAAAGTGTCCAGTGTTTCATAGTGTTTTGGCATGTGGTCAGGCGATAGTACTGATTAAATATTACATATGTTGCATGGCACCCGCTGAAAGGTAGCCAAAGGTAAATTCAGTACTAATAATATTCTTAAATTTATGTACCTGAGGAAAGCAGAGAATCAGTGTGGAGATCTTTACGTCCTGTGTGAATGGCCCACAGCCTAGAGAACATTGATGTCTTGTGTAACTATGTTAATGTTAACCTCAACCTGGCCGCCAGCCAAATCCCCATCCATTGTCCTACCACACGGCGTCACACTTGGTGCAGTTTAGCAAAATGATACCTTGGCAATTACAAAAGAGGTTTCTGCAGTATTTAGGCAGGATACAATTTGGGAAATGGTTTGTTTTAATTTGGAACTGCAGTGGTGTGCACGCACTATTTTGCATTATTCAGCTATCACTGCCCTTCACTGATACACGGTTCACACATACACAGTTGTTAACAAAACTGGACTTACAACAGCAATGGCAGATTTTATTCTCTACTTCAGGTTCTGCTTTGAAGTTCTTTGACACATCGTGTCAACACTCTGGACACCACAGCGCCTGCGCACTGTCCGGTCAGACACAGTTTGTTTACTAACAAACGCACGTGCATGGCACATACCGGAGTACCAGGTCTCGTGGAAGGGAGGAATGACCTCTCCTCTCATTGCTGTCCCTTAAGCGCATGGGCAGTGTGGCGATCACTGCTCAACTGACGCGTGGCGGTAGAAAGGTACACTGGCACGCACCCTCTCATGCTCAGTTGGATGGCATGATGCAGTGGCATCACACACTGCCAACAATGGCCGTCTCCTGCTGACTCTATGCTCCGCTATTATTGACCCCCCGTGACATTTCCCAAGTGTCCAGAGGCGTCGCCCCATCATCCTCTCGTCGGCGGTGGGCAGGAATAGACGAGAATAACTCGATGGTCACAAAAAGATGAGGGAGAAGAATTTGGACATTTCGCATAAATTCTTGGCGGGTGACTTGGCCACACGGAAGGGCGACACTACGCCACATGGTTGGGTGAAAATGGGTTAAACAGGTTTTGGTGAAGGTGAGGTCTGGAAGGAAGTTAGCAGACTAGGCGCCAAGGTGATTACACCATGAAGATGAAGTCGTAGCACAACTCGAATCTCTGGGTGGCAGGCTGCGCGCCCGGACGAAATCTCTTCGCTGATGAAGTTGTTGATCTCTGCCCTGATGATGCTAGTCTCAATTATGCTGTGATATTGTTGTCTGCTAAACAGTAGCTGGTGTGACGGCTACGCACCACATTGATCGGACTTTTAGCAGTAAAAAAAAAAGCATCAACACTCGCGTATGTGGATCGTTCGGACTAATCACACTCGCATAAGAAACTGAACCGATAATGCAGCCGACACAGGGAAACGACAGAAAAGAAATTAAAAACACTGATCGGGTATATGGGGAGTCCCCTTAATAGCACAATGGCAGTCAGAATAACATATGCACTGATCAGTTTTCTGTGGTAACTATTCTCCTGATTTATCCTCACTCTCAGGGGGACACTTGACACTGATAATGTATGGCTATACCGGCCACTGCCAAATCTCATTTAAGGTGAACTTAAGCTTCCTGGGGCGGTGCTAACCCATGGGAAAAAAGGATGGCGTACCAAGCAGCTAAAGATATTCCAGATAATAAGTCTATTGAAGTTAAATATCCATGCTCGAAACGATGAAGGTAGATTGGCACGCAGGAACTCATGCCATACACACCACCTCGTTCGATGCTACTCTCTTGCCATTCTGATGTGTGCACAAGCCGGGACTGGCCGACACGCTAGGATGGACTACTTTCTGTAGCAAAAATACAACTTCTGCTTAACCCCATGCTGACTGCAAAAACCTTTTTTGCCTCCCCAATGTTTCGCAGGGTATGGGTTTAATTAATGGCCGGGTAGCAATAGGATGCATTAGATCGTTCACAACTTTGTAATTTATGCAAAACCCGAGTTTGCCATCTTTTTTCAGTACAAATACTATGTGGAAGTTGTAGGGGGAGTTTGATGGCTCCACAATCCCTTGATTTTTCATATCATATACCTGCTCCAGTGTCAGGTTGCATCGTCTTGCCGACACACTGAAGGATGTTTGTAAACGGGAGCCTCCGTGGTCGTCCAGATCTCGTGTTGAATAGAACGAGTCTGGTGCAGCAAACCTCCGTGCCCAAATGTACCGACGTGGTCGTCTAGCACTTGTTTCAGTTTACAGGATTCCAATCCGCTTAGTTCGTGATTTATGTGGGTGGGATCTATGGGACAGCATTTTAGTTTCGGGACTGTGGTCCAAATTCACTGTTATCAGGTAGGTGACTTTCTAAGCTAGTCAAGAAAGCAAGGGCGTCGACTATTTAAATAACTCAGTCGCAGCTAACTAGATTTAGGGGCCGTCTAAAAGAGACAATTAATAAAAGGGGATCCACTGCTCTAATAGCAGGGAGTGTAGTTGCCTCTACATGCAAGTAGAGGTGTCTGCTGTTCTAGGTGGTTTCAGTAGTAAAGGACGTTAAGAGTTAGAAGTCCAAGAGCTTCTGGTAGATGGTGAAGGCTGTCAACAATGAAGCCCCTGGTAGCTGTAGCTGTTGGTGGTCGTCAAATAGGAAGCCTCTGGTGATTGCCGGTAGCAGAAAAGCTTCTGGTGACGGAAATGGGGCAACCTCTGATGGCTACAGAAGACTGTTACAATGGCAGCAGCCTCTGGAATCGCCAAAGACCTCAGCACACATACTGTCGGAGCAAACTTCAAAACTAGAAAGGAATACTCGCAAGACCAGAAAGCAAGACAAGGTTCTTTTAACAGAGAAGAAATGGAAAAATTAAGGGGTCATGTTGTACGTCTCCAAAATTGGTGTGCTATGAGAGAGGATTTTGACAAACGCTTTTCATGCTTAAATACAGTGTCTCCTATCGTTGTACGTATTTTTGTAGTGCTGAGACTGTACATGTAAAGTATAACAAGGATCCCCCTTGTTTCCTGGTCGGCTGTAAAGAGGAAGCGCTCTGCTAGGAAGCAAAGTGGCTCAAGCCACAAACATATAACACTCACAAAAGTTTTACAGTGTAAGAAAGATGCTACCACCACACAGCAAAAAATACTTTCAGACAAAATAATTTTTTCAGAAGAGTGGCATGCATGCATCAGTAATTACGGCGGTGATGAGGTTAACTTCATCCAGTTACTCGGTCATACATTTGCCGACAAATTGCAAAAGAGAAATTGGAGAATATTATGTGTATTTCTGGCAATCGCGGCCACATGCACTTTTTCAGTTTACAGTGCACACCTAGCGCAGTCAATTGGAATACGCCATTAATCATTTGGGTTGACGAAATGTTTTGGTTGGACCATGGCCGATTGTAACCGATACCGATTTTCGGATAATCTGCCAAAGCATTGGTAACTGTATCTGTCCAATCCTAGAAAATAGTTATATAAATTAGCTCTCAGTCAGTTGGGTGGCGACTTTTACACTCCATACACACATCAGCATATCAGTGTGTTACACAGCTACACTTTGGGGTGTTGAAGTTGCACAGATTACATCCCATGTGAACAAATGACGCGCCCTTCCCGGGAGATGTTTATTTGCTAATAATGTATAAAACAGTGTGCTAATAGAAAGTATCCTTGAACTCTTGAACATTTCAGTAGGGTTTGTATAGGAATGTCAAAACATCAATTTTTCTTGATTCCAATCCTCTATTCCAACTGTAAAAACTTTCACTTGATTCCACCTCGATTGCGATACCATAAATTTCGATATAGAGATTATCAACATGTCTCTACAGCCAATGTATTGTTTCGAAATTTTATTTTACAGGTCAAATTAGACACACACAAATATAAAGACAATTGAAGTAAAGACTTTCTGGTCTGCTAAGAGAAGGTAATTTCCTATATTTATGTAACATTCATACTTCTCTAATTGGGCCTAACAAGTTCATATCATAATTTTTGATAAATATATGATTTGAAATGAATATAGACAAAGTATTATACAAAAATGTTAAATGCAATATTTTAGGTCAACTTATGAAGCTAACCAGTATGTACACAAATATTGATGCTATTCAGTTATGAAACTGAAATACAAGTAAACTTTCATTTAGCATTGCCAAATGAAAATGCTTCTTCCGGACATTTAAGGTTGCAGGGACACTGGATGACTTGCTGCTACACCCATCTTTGCCAAAAAGCCCTTCTGAAACATCATTATCGGCAATTTTCTTGTACTCGTCATGTTTACATAGGTGTTTTTCATGTTACTAGTTGTGTGACTAACCCCACCTCTTGAAATTTTTGCTTAGCACAAACTACAAAATGCGTAATTTGCATAATTTACATCAAGTGAAAAATAATTCCACACATTATTAGACATTTTTTTTACATCTAGTCAATAAAATCCTCAGTACGTTGAAAACTTCAACACTACCCACTTTTAGAAAAAAGGGACAAAAATTTTCGGTAAAGGTAAACACAAAAAAATAAAATAATTGCTCTCAATCTCGACTATCTCAAAAACAGGAAATACGTATTGTGTGAAAAATGTACCTGTTCTCTATCTAATACACACTTAAATAATAGGTAAACAAAATAAAAAAATCTGAAAAATAATACCAGGATTCTTACGCTCCCACTACTAATAACTATCGCGCAACAAACTAAAAGCCAATGCATGTTTTGCATCAGCAACCCGTAACTCTAGGAGCATGCAGCTAGCAAGGGTTCTTATCAAAAACCATATCTGGTTGCAAACAGACACCGACTTCCGGCTATCAACTAATGCTGATCGCAACACGCACAACAATGCTATTTCCAACGGAATCCGCATGTGCGACGGTGGTCTTTCATCAGTGACTCCCAGCTTGTATTACTGTTTCGTCCACGCGGACATTTACAGGTTTAGATATTGTGCGGTAGATTTCACCGTGTTTTTGTAGCATTCTTGCAACAGAATACACGCACGTAGTACTGAATCACGTCAGAAAGTGCACAAAAAAGAAAACCAGTGCAGTTTTCCCAATAAAGCCATGCCACACAGCACCCAAAGTAGAAGATGAAGGAAAGAAGTCTTTGATTCAACTTTCATTTTCCAAAGCTTCACCCACTCCTAACATGTAATTAGAATAAATCATACAGAGAATTTGCATACTGTGTAATATGCCAGAAATGCAAATGTATTTTGTAAAAGTAAATTGTTGAAATTTAACAAACCCTGCTACCAACCAATCTGCCTGGCATTCAATATGGTGAGCTATCGTTAGGTTTTCATGCAACTGCCTGCGGGAAAAAATATTTTTCTCTCTACAGCATACAAATCTACATAAGCCACTCATATTTACCGCATTCGCTCGTGTACAGCGTGCCTTTTCTCCCAAAATACAAAAAAATTTATGTGGCGCAGGCTATACATGGGGGGAAAAAAGAGGAAGGGGGAGTGGTAGCTATAAATTGTCTGGGGAAGTTGAGGGAAATGGTGGAACTGTCTGTTGTCTCATCTCTCGCTCTTACATAACTCCTCTCCCTTCTCTTTCTCTCAGGGACCCTAGAGATCTTTAGTTATATGTATATGTAGGTAGCAACCCTGCCCCCCCGGCGCCTAATGGCATAGTCAGGCTGCAAACCAGAGCTGCCACGTGTTTACCCCACCCCCCCGGCAATTAAAACCCAGATATTGCTGGTCGATAATTCCACAAAGCCCGCTTTGTTTCCCTGGCAGAGGCTAGCGAACTATGACAGATAGGGGTGGAGAAGGGACAAGGCAACACTTTTTTTTAAAAGGGTAGTGAAAAAAAAAAAAAAAAAAGCCTGTCACTGCTAAAAGGAGAAAAAAGAAAAAAAGGCCGGACACATTGAGTAGTAGGAGAGCTAGGTTTCCGGATTTTTTTTAATTTTGGCTTTTTGTACACAAGTTATTTAAAGTATTTTCCAAAATATCACAATCCCCACACATTAACATAAAAAATATCGTATTCACCCGAATATAAGACGACCCCCTACATTTGCCATTTGGTGATGGGAAAATTCAATTTTGCCACAAATGCTTGAAAGGCCATGATGATAAAAAAAAACTCAAAAAGTCATGAAAATTGTTTATATTATACATAAAAT
Organism: Dryococelus australis; assembly: GCA_029891345.1. Taxonomy (NCBI): domain Eukaryota; kingdom Metazoa; phylum Arthropoda; class Insecta; order Phasmatodea; family Phasmatidae; genus Dryococelus; species Dryococelus australis. The sequence continues at coordinate 403,233,447 of CM056993.1, read as the reverse complement.
AGGTAAAAGATTAGTAGTCATCAAACCTTATGTACAAAAAAGAGAAAAGAATAGAGTATTAAAAAAACTGTTTTCTGTCAATTACAGCGGAACCTCGTAATTGTGAAGCTTGATAACAGTAGAAAAATCCTTGTATCTACGAGTACTCTTAGTAAACAAATGTATGCATCAAAATATAATTCGAAGAAACTATCATCATGAGTTATAGAAGGGCAGGAGTTTTATTACGATGTACCTTGGTTGATATTTCTGCTATTAAGAAGTACACTACACAAGTAAGAAGACAGGTCTGTGTTTATTATGAGGAAAGTGATATGTAATTGCTTTGAAGAGTTCTTTGTGAGCTCTGGATTCACAATTTTCACACGTCACCACAACACACTGCAAAAAAAAAAAAATGGCCGGCCGCAATGAACTAGTAAACAGCACAGCCATCCACCCATCCGTTATATTTTTTAATGTGCGTGCACTGTTTACGGCAGTGTTCCAATTCACAGTTTTAGTTAACTAAATGGTCGGGTGACCCGTTTTAGTATACGAAAATGAAGACTCACAGTAGAAAACTGTTTAGACGTTTTTCAAGAAATTGGATGCTAAAAACCTCATCTGCAGGATGGAAACAACTTGCATATACAGTATAGCGAAGTTTGATGATCAATCACAAAATCAGCAACAGTGTAACAAAATTTTGTATGCAAATTACAATAAGAACAGATTATAAGTATATAAAAATAAATTATGCACGTGCTTCCTAACCCTAGTTTTTTTACTAAAACAACTGCCACTATAAACCAATGAAGGATAGCCAGCGCCATGTCTGCCTACATTTTTTCCCCACTGTTCTAAAACTTTTCCAAACTTTTAATGGATACGTGCGTAACTGTAAAAATGTCCATCAAATAATTAATAGTAATGTAAGACACCAAACCCCCCTAAGACTATACAGCATTTGTTAGCTTTCCACTAATTTTTTGCACGTGAAAAAATACGTATTATTTGCGCTGGTGCCGGCAAGTGAAGTGAACAGCCAGAGTATTGGATCAGTTTGTGGCGTGCTGTTCAGGTTTCACAAGATGGCTGTTATAATACAGAGGCAATGGAATTATGTTAGAACAGCATCACTGGATCAATACGAGAGCAAATAGCAAGCTCATGGCAGGGTTGCCAGATGCAGCAGCCATTCCACCGTAGCCACATCATTTGTTTTGACACAGTGCAACCGACAGCGTGCTAAATGAATGTGTCATCATGGTACAGTAATTACTTCACACATTTATATGTAGTATACTTACTGTAATTTTTAATTTTTCTAAGGCAAATCACTCGTATCTACGAATGTGCCCATGAAAATACCACTCGTAATACCAAACACTTTTACTATAAATAGCATATACAAACTCACGGTTCATAACAAATAACTCACAATTATGAAGGCCTCAAAACCCATAGAATGATCCTCGGGCTGTGCCCAAAATGGCAGATTTTGTTGACAAAATGATCACATGACCCAATTTTGTATACAAAAATGACAACATATTTGGTAATTTGGTATTTAGTAACTTAGCAGATGTTAGCAAAAATATAAAATGACAAAATCTGTGATATGTTGGTTCTGACCTTGAAAACACATACATGAATATGTGATTAAAACATAAAAAAAAAAAAAAAATTGTTCATAAAATATACTAGGCATGTTTTAAAACGACAGTGCTGTGCTTTGTTTAAATATTTCGTGACAAAATTATTTTTGAAGTCGTCATTGAATGCTTCTAGAAATATGATGTCCATTTTAAGCATTAAATTTAGATAACAGTTTCACTGTTAATGTAAAAATTTGTTGCTGTGAGTACTAAACAAGCGACTGTTGACAATATCCAATTTTAAAATGACAAATCACAAAATAACGAATGTCATTTCGGACACGGCCTGAAACGTCTGATGTTGCGATTTTCTCGTCTTCCCACAGGACATGGTCTTCACTGTCATCAAGCTCATTAGACAGACAGAAATTTTAAAGTCATTAATTTAAAATTTGCTTCATAACTACAATGTTTAAATTTTCTTAGTTGCAATGCCGACAAAACATTTTTTTTTTCAACATGGTCAATCATAATTAACATGTGCTCATTTACCAGTATGTTCGATACAAAACCAGATAACGGCTTCAACCTAAAGTAAACAACATAGAAAAAAATACCAATTTGAAGTTGTAGCTACAGCAACTACCTCGTACTCAGAACCATAGACGTATTCACTCTGGGAAAGCTGAACATCAACACTAAAGTTGGTCATCAAACAACATTGATCACTCACGTACGTAGCTGCTCTAGATCACGAGATGCTTAGTTTACCACCATGCTACAAATGTGTATCTTTGGTAAAAGAAACCTAACCAAACATCATCTCCTATGGTGTATTGTAATGCATTGACACGTTTATGTATATGTAATACTTGTACCACTATTTAAGTGGTGGTTTTGTGATAATTAGAAATATCTGCCCGCCTGGATTAAAGACCAGTAACGGAGCTCGTTATAAGAAAAACGTGATGGAAATTAAGTTAACCTCACTTTTTGTTGTGACTGTGCATTATTTCTTTTGATAATATTAACCAAACTTTGTGTTTTTTTGAAAGATTAGAATATTTATCTGGAAACAATGAACTAAATGCTATTAAGTGTAAATATTAACCTGAATTTTTTTGTGATGCTAAAATAATACGATGCCTTAATTTATGAAAGTGAAATTTGGAACAAAATATAGTCCTATATTTGGGTGAATACAGTAATTTGTTCCATACTTGCTAACACGGCGCCACAAATTTTTGGTGCAATTTTATAAAAAAACCCCCCCCCCCCCCCCCAAATGTTGAAAAATCATGGTGCTCACTATACACGAGTGCACGCTGTACACAAGTAAATACGGTACTCTGAAGCTGCATTAGGAGTTTCATTAATTCAGTTAGACTTTGATGGAAAGGTTACACCTACCCACTTAGAATGAACAACATGATTGGAAACATTTATTTTCGGTTATCATTTCTTACGGCACAGTATTACACACAATGTAACATTTCAAAATGTATTTCTTGTACAACAACTCTTGCTCATCCACCAGTACATTTCTGTTTGTGCCTACATTTGAAGTAAACACTAACTGTACTAAGAAAGGTAACACTTGTTAAGAATTTTGGGAAACATTCATTTGTTCTGAGTATGTCAAAATGGCTAAATTCTTAAGCATCAAATATTGATTACTATATACAACAATGTAATTATTAATTGTAATGTACCATAGCCTTTCGCACATACAAGATAATACCATGATAGTAATTTGTACAGCATTCACCATTGGTAACATCTCATTGCCAAAGAGCTCCTCTTCCAATGCTGGCAAAAACAAACTCAATTAAACACTTTGTACAAAATTTGTTTCTTACGAGTATTCTCTTTGCCAGTTAATTTTGACCATGGAGGTTTACATACGAAGTTGAGAGACTAAAATGTGTCCTATAAATTACTTTTATTAAGCTTGAGGTAATAAGCAGTTTGTTCCTTGTACACGCACCCTCGAGTACAAGCCTGCTGGTTTACAATCAAAGCACACAATGATCAAGTTCATTTTAAGACAGTCCACTCAAAAGATTTTCCATTATTTCAAACATGGCTATTCAAAAACACAAGTACAGACTGACATCTAACACTGCCGACTACTCAATTCTAAAGAGAAACTCAGACACATGAAGACTGAGGATCAAACATTTGGACATTTGCTCTAGCATCAGCATCAAACTAGTGTAGACATAACACAATTCCATTTACTGCAATGTCAGAAATATAACTTATAAATGAGGAATGTACAGGACAACAAATACCATTTCTTTAAAGTTCTTTTCTCCAGAACAGTGAAAAATATATAACAAAAAGTAATTTTACAGAAATGCAGTTCTTTTAAAAAATTTTGTAACTGTTAAATGTACATGCACAGTATTTGATATGACCAAAACAGTTTTATTTTGCAATTAGCAGGTAATTCTCGCCAGCTAAGAAAACACTTGGGCATAAAAGTACAAACTCGAGTTTATAATCACTTGCCACAATTTCGGAGATCTGAACGACATCTATACAAATGTCCAGCCTTCATTCACGTATCCATACTTACACAAAAATATATCACACAGAATCCACGTCGTGCACACAGACAAAAGTACAGTACCACACAGAAGGGAGGAGGCTGCATCAGTCGCTACAGGAATCAGAAACCTAAAAAGGCGCCTGCAAAGGCAGGACACACATGCAGCACATGGCTGAATGTCCAGACGAACACACACCAGTGGCTGCCATCGCATCACGTTGCATACCGCTTGGTCCACAGCCGGGCAATGCGATCATGTTCCTCTCTGTTCTGCAGGTATTGCGTCGCTATGCTACCAACAAGAGGATCCGCTGCAATCAAATAGTCCTGCTAGTTAATCACCTACAACTGCTGCACCCAGTATTCAGACACGAAACTGAGCCCAGATCACAATTGAGAGAAGCTGGTATGGCAGATTATACAAGCACCTTCATTATCACGGAATCTTTTTAAAAATTTTTGGGGCCTGGGTTTTGTAACATTTAACAAGAGCAAAGTCCACTTTAAGTTGCTTCCCATGGAAATATTACATATTTTATTAAAATATGTTTTACACATTTTCCGTTCAGCCCTCATTATAATACGAGCCGTAAAATTTAACTGTATCTAAAAGTCTTGGAAAATTTTGTAGGCAGGAGAAAAAAAGTTGCTAAATCTGAGGAAAACCAATTTTGAATTAAACCTGAAAATGAAGCTAGATAAAATTTGGCAAGATATTGAATTATATGTTTTATGATGCAATTATGTCCTGGTCAGTGCAACGACTCAAATTTTATAAGTGAAAAGTGATTTTGCAATAGTAAAGTACTACCTATATTAACAGCAGGATGGAGAAGTTTTGTCCATTTGTAAAATAATACAATTTTTGTACCACAGTTAAATAAAAACTGTTGCACGAATCGACTGGCACCCTTTTTCATGTTTTTCACAGAGGTGAAAATCATAACTATAAAAAAAAATTTGTTTGTACTATTTGATTCACTGGAAATCATAAATGCAAACACAGTATATTGATTGCCGGCCGACCAATCATCCAATAAACTGCAAATACAGATTGTGTATGTACTTCACCAGAGCTCTCGCTTGTTTACTCAAAATCTACACGTTTTTAAGCATTTTCTTAGGCCAGGCTCATTCTTATTATTAAAACCTGTGAGTCAAATTTTAATCACTATTTTACGTTTCACACTGATAAAGTCAATAACTTCATTAAAACACACTCAAGTCTTCTTCACATTAAAAATTAAAGTCTTTATAAAATCTCAACACATCATTTTACCGCTTTCATTAAATAAATAAAATTGTAAGATTACTTGTTGAAAATGGACACACAACGTTGTTTGAGGATGACACTAGTCTAGTAACTACAGCCGGTAATAGATATAATCTTAAGACATGTAACTGAAAATACAATTTTCAATCGAGAAATGGTTCCAAATAATAAGATTAATATTGACGCGTGTAGTCCCTTACGGGTTAAGGGTGAATGATGCTGATTGCCATCTTTATTCCGGCGGAGGAGAGGGAAATCAAACCCCAGGCTGATCTGACCGTTTGAAAGCATACAAAATTATCAAAAACATTTATTCTAACCTATTTCTGCCTCTCGGGGACGGGTTTCACGTAATTTGTGGTTGTACTTTGTGCAGTAGTACTTTTATTCCGACTTATTTCTGCCTCTCGGGGACGGGTTTCACGTAATTTGTGGTTGTACTTTGTGCAGTAGTACTATTATTCTGACCTATTTCTGCCTCTCGGGGACGGGTTTCACGTAATTTGTGGTTGTACTTTGTGCAGTAGTACTTTTATTCTGACCTATTTCTGCCTCTCGGGGACGGGTTTCACGTAATTTGTGGTTGTACTTTGTGCAGTAGTACTTTTATTCCGACTTATTTCTGCCTCTCGGGGACGGGTTTCACGTAATTTGTGGTTGTACTTTGTGCAGTAGTACTTTTATTCCGACTTATTTCTGCCTCTCGGGGACGGGTTTCACGTAATTTGTGGTTGTACTTTGTGCAGTAGTACTATTATTCTGACCTATTTCTGCCTCTCGGGGACGGGTTTCACGTAATTTGTGGTTGTACTTTGTGCAGTAGTACTATTATTCTAACCTATTTCTGCCTCTCGGGGACGGGTTTCACGTAATTTGTGGTTGTACTTTTATTCTGACCTATTTCTGCCTCTCGGGGATGGGTTTCACGTAATTTGTGGTTGTACTTTGTGCAGTAGTACTTTTATTCAGACCTATTTCTGCCTCTCGGGGACGGGTTTCACGTAATTTGTGGTTGTACTTTGTGCAGTAGTACTTTTATTCTGACCTATTTCTGCCTCTCAGGGACGGGTTTCACGTAATTTGTGGTTGTACTTTGTGCAGTAGTACTTTTTACATCCATTTATTGATCCTAAATTGGATTAGCAAATTTTTTTTCGGTATATTATATAACAAAAACGAATTATAAATGACTATGTGCCTTTTACTTCACTTTTTGCATAATTATAATATATTCCAATGAATATTTTCTATGCTACAGTCGTGATATGCATATATTGGCACTTATGCACTTATTGTTTAAAAAAAGTACGACTTCCACATCTGAGAGGTGGAACTTTTCAGGGGCAGTTTCGAACACCCAAAGGAAGGTCTGTGCCAAATTTTTAAATAACATAATTTTTTGAGGTAAAACACTATAATGCCTTGACTATATAGTCTCTGTTGGTTCTGGTGCGATGTCTTCCTGCTTGTCATCGTCTGGTGGATACCAACCTAACCAACGTTTCAGGGGACTTTTCGTGCGTCGATGGTGTTACAGAGTTGCAACATACAGGAAAGTTCACTGGTAACAACTCAGTAGGGTCAGAAATAGCTACCAGATTATTAATCGGAGGTGATTTACAAAGGGCGCGTCTCTCACAACGCCTCTGGCGGCTTACCCAATCTGTCGTGCTTGTGATGCCTTGAATTTCGGGCTCTCTACCTTTCTGTGGACGTAACAGCCCCAGGTGGGCTCGTGGTTGGATTACCATATGGAGAGTGCTGACCTGGGCGGACACTGGCATGGACGAGCCTATTCAAGCTGAAGGGCTGGAGGCCTTCCCAAGCAGCGGGTTGAAGTTCGAACCCTGCCGCAGGCTCTGGAGAGGAAGGAGAGTCTTCTCAGACTGGGGTGAGCTCACGAACCTGTTCGTCCGGCGGGCATGGCGTCTGCTGGACCACGGTGCTGGACCTCTATTTATACATAAATTTTGGTGGTCAGCAGTTTTTCAGGGAGCGGGAGGTAGCGTAGCCTTGCATCACGGCGGTAGGTTTATCAGGGTACAGGAATGCTGAATATTTATTATCTCCCTGCTTGGAGGCGACGACAAATAAAAACACCTCGTCCTGAGGCTGGCTGGTTGTGAAGTCACAAGACCACAGGGGTACTGCCATCTCAGGGGTTGATTCGAACTTCTTCCACGCTAACATGAGGGTATGTGGATTTTGAAAAATAATTATTCTAGTCATCGGGGTGGTGCTTGCATGTTGAATTCTGGGCGGGCAGTGTATATTGTAATTACATGACTTAATTACAATTACACATCAGGCTGTCCAGGCTAGTGGAATCTCCGTGCTCGATAAGTTTCTCTCATTCGCCACTGATATGAATTGTCCCAGAACTCTGGTCGCTTGTAGATGGGACAAAGTCGCCCGTAGAGAGCGCAGCTGCGCTGCGTCAATATAAATGTTGAAAAAACACAATATATCAATTTTAGTAAAACAAAGTAGAGATGATATGCAATAAAACTGAGGAAGTATAGATAAAATATTGACCTGGATAGAGCACATAAAAACTCTAGAAAATAAACTCTCATCAATTTGCTACATGTTAAGAGCCCTTGTTTCCATTCAGTAATGACGTACGGAATCAAATTGTGGGGAAACTCAAGCCACAATAAAAAAAATATTTTTAGTACAGAAGGCTTTGCACATAATATTCAATATAAAACACAGAAATTCCTGCAAACATTTTTTCTTAGTTCATAATATAAAAACCGTATATATATTGAACATGCTATACATGTAATTAAATTTGTAAAATCGAATATAGATAATCATTTGAAAAATGAAAATATACACCTTCTCAACAAAAAACTCATACAAACAAGTACAAAAGAAGAAACCTCTAAACAATGTATAGAAACTTTTAATCTAAATATATACTTGCAGGCCCGTTTCGTATCGTTCCGGCAATTGTAAACAAACATTGCCATGTGACTACCATGTAGCATCTGTCAAAATCAATGTTTACATGCCAGTGTGTGTGTACATGTGTTTGTATATTTTCGCTACAACTAAACATAAACATTGAAATGTGACTTCTACTTTTATACCTGTCAAATGTGTTGTTTACTGTTTACAGCTCTTCAAAGAATTCTGTCATATTCCAAAACCCATTCCATACGAATATTCACAGCTTAGCCCTCTTAACATTATTTAGGTCACCTTTATGACATTTTTAAAATGCATGAATTGATGGTAGTTTTTACGGTTATTTCACATTACAATACTTGTTTTCCACAACGTAGCACATTACATGTAATGCACGTAAATATTTTGCCATGACTGTGTTTAACATTATTACAACTGTAGTATTTATCCTTTTGTTATTGATATGTGTTGGGTTATTTCTTTAAAAGGATGGCCTCAGTTGGAATAAATATGGAACAACCCGCCAAACAAAAAATGCACATTAAATTCATGCACGCAACTCGTGTTGCTTATTTTTGTCATACAAATTTTAAAGATAGCGGTGAACATGCACACAAATAAGCCTATGGTAACTTTTATTCCGCTCATGTTTCTATGTATTGCTACTTACTGTTTATTAGGTTTATTGAAATTTATCGGGCTGGGCTTAGCATTTTGGTCGGACTGTGGCCAATCACGTTACATTACTGTTTCAAACACCTAGGGCAAAGGTACAACGTTGTGATGAATAAACAGACGTAGATGTAAATAATTAACTTCATCATAAAACAGTTCACAGTTAAAACATATAAATAGTGTACATCAAATATTAGAAATCACGCACACACGTAGAAATCGCACACACAGCGTAATAACAGCCACCACGCAATTTCACACACAGTGGATAACGAAACACACAGTAACAGTATATTCATTACTGCTGTGGAAACACAGATTTATCATAACATTGTAACTTGCCTAGGAAGGTTTAAAAAACACATCTATAAACGTGGTGCGGTAATTTGAAGTATTTTTCAGGTGGAATATAAGTATAATTTACGCTTCGTTTGACAAAAAGGAACACGCCATGTCATGGCTTGCCATATCTGCCAACTTCACAGATGGAAATTGTCCCGCCATATCTAAATATATATAAAAAAATTTTTTACTGTAATAAGTATTAAATATGCTACAATTGAAAACATGTACATATAGCGTTCCTGCTTACTAGCGAAGCCAAACTTCCCGAGTGTGAGAGAGACAAAGAACGAGAGAGAGCGACAAGCCTCGCCCAGCCGACGAGTCTGATTCGTGGATCCTTGCTCGATAAAACCAAAACTGTGCTACTACAGCATTCGCACAATATTTTGCGCTGTTATTTAAAAATGTAAAAATGAAATATGTTGCCATCAGGGTTACCTAAATATTTAAACATGTCAACAAGTACCGTTTAATTTACAAATAGCACACTAAAATATTATATTAAAATAATATTTTAACACAACTATTTCTTACCGGCTGTTGCCAACACGTAGCTGCTCTTGCTGTTAATTCATATTTAATAAGAAATAAATATTAGAAATTACAGAAGATATTAAGGTAAAGTTTCTTTTATTCAATAATACAGTACTCTAAAGTTAACCACAGTGTTATATATTTGTGGAAAACAGGTTATTGAAAAACCAGTTTGACATGTTATGCCTAGAGTGATTTTTCAAAGGTTAATTTCCATATGTCTCTTCCAATCGGGAATGGACTATAGTTGTATTTGTATCATCTAAGTTGGATATGTATTGACAATCCTATATTCAGAGAACTATATGCTGTTTAAGTGTAACAAATAAATATCCTAAAATATATATTATTTGCTTTCACGAATACTCAAATGATTATTTTTCCCCCCGACTTTTCCCTGTTTTCCAGGTCAGATGCCACACTGTGTATAAGTAGAAACGTTCTCTCCTCCACTGCTCAGACACCTATTCTGGGATATGTAACATATGCCACACATTGGGTGTAAGTTGCCGTACTCCTCCCTCCTTTTGTCCTAAACAGGTAGGGTGGGCTAATCACAGAGGATGTGGGTGCTGATTTCCTCTGGGATGTAACTTCATTGCCCTTCTGCAGTGTAATAATGGGAGGATGGTGGCTAGTCTGGCAGGTCGAGGATCTGCCCATGTTGTGGGCTTTAGGGGGTACCGGCTAGATTGTGACGATTCTGATTGTAACTGTATATTTTTTTTTTGGTGTTTTAGTCATTTTTTTGCCATGGTTGGCAACACTTGTTAATATAGTTGAAGTAAGGTATGGTAATTTTAACAGTTGTATTTTACAGTTTCTTATATTATTTAATTTTAGGTCGGCTTATAGTTATATTTATGTAGAATGCGCTTATTTGTCCATAATTTTTAATAATTTCTATTGGCGTTATTGTTTTACATATATAAGAATTAATGTTTTATATTGAGTATTTATCAGTATGTCTATATATGTAAAAGTCACCTACAACAATGTGCCTTCTGCGTGGCTATGACGTGTAGACTGTGTGTGGCGATGAAGTGAGTCTGCGTCAGCTGTTGACGTGAGGTGGTCGCGAGAGCAGAGTCCCGGACATCAGTGTGCATGCATTGTAATGCGCGAATTAATCACCGGTATGAACGGAATTGTCATTTTACGATGGCGTAACATGTGTGTGGCGAGTGAACCATATAGTGTCTGGAATGTGTGAAAATTATTCACGGTTAAGAACGACTTGCACCCGAGAATGAACATGGTTAAGAAAGTATTAGTTTTCGACGTTTTGGTGGTGAAGAAAGATTGCTCGTCTGGTACTGAAATGGTGCCATCTTTAAACATTTATTGCTGTAAATCCAACGTGCGTGTTAAGCAGTGTATATTGCATTTTTCTTTGCTGAGCAAAAGTACTGCATGTTTAAATTGTGCCACTACCCAAGAGTGATTAACTTTGTAACTGCGAAGGTAAACATCACGTCATTCATTTCAGACGTGTGCGGTCAGCTGATGCGGAAATAACACAGTGATTCTACATCACCTTGGACGCTGAGCACCGTTGCATTGTCCCAGGGGTCCTATTCGACAGCAACACTGCCTCTTACATTGGGAGGCATGGCACAGTGCCTGGTATTGCTGGTCAACGGAGTTTCCTGAGGGGAACTCGCAGCTGAATGCACGTTGTTTGATGTGCTAAAATTTCTGCAGGTATGAGACGACTCCTTTAATTTTTGCGCCCAAATGCTTTTCTGGGCGAATTGCATAGGTGAATATTAATGGTTTTAAATATGAAGGTCAAAGCCAGTGCGAAGCCCGCTCTGAGGGCAAATTGAGGTGTACGGAGCCATAAAATTAATATGTTTGTAGTACTAATTATTAGAGTTGATATAACGAATGAAATTAGAGGCTTTTTGTGGCAAATAATTTGTGATGTTCATAAGGCTAAACATTTCAAAGGATATTTTAAGTGTTAATGAGTGCTATAAAGATAATTGTTTTGTCTAGCCAAATTACGTACAGTTTCATAAATAAATGGTAACAAAAGTTATATTGACGAACTCAGTGACAACAGCGTTGGAACTCCATTATTATTTTTGCTATGAAATTGAGAGACTCTGCTGCAATAAGTATATATTCTATCAAAGTAATATAGTGATTAAAGTTAAGTATGTTTTGTTTTGAAGCTGACACGCAAAAGTTTAAGACAAGATTGCTTTTCGTCCCATGGGTTGGTGTAGGGATGTATGACTTAGTTGGAAGTGTGAGGTACATTTAGTCTCCTGCACCCTGACAGGGTAGAGGGCATCTCAGGATGAAGGGCTGAGAGAAGGTGAAAGGGAATTAAACCCCAGGGTGAGTTTGATCGAGAAGGTCTCCTCCCAAGGCGCCTGACCTTAACTCACCATAAAGGCTGTCAAAATTTGTGACACCAGCTGTCACTAAAGAAAATAAAATAAATAAGGGCGGTAACGTAATGAAATGGGATGAACTAATTACTGCGTGGAGTAGCTCCTAGTCAGGTTCTCTTACGCTACCGGGGCGTTTATAGGGGGCTGGCCTAGTAGGTTTACGCAATGGGACAAAATCAGTTTATGCCGACACTGCCTTGCATGCGCGTACTGGTTTTTGGGTAATCACTATATAGAATATTTTCCCCGCAGCAGTACATATTTGGCAAATGGTTGGAGGTGTATTATTAGCAGGACACATCGGAGGCAAGGGCTTGACTAATGGCTGGGTTCTGGAAGTGTCAAATAGCTGAGATGGTCTAGATCCAGCCACGGCCAGTAAATCCCTAGTAACAAATCAAATAGGAGCTGCAGTCATCTGAAATGGGAAGTGCTTCCCTGACTAGGCTGATTAAACTAAACTGCACCAGAATGCAAAATGAATAAAGAATAAAGGTAGTGACCTATATTTTCATAAACAAAGGTAATTTACAGTTTTGTTTCAATTCCAAAGAGGTTGAAGCGAAGTGGATACAGAGTTCCTGCGGAATGCACGATGGACCAAGCGGGAGCACTTGGAGAAAAACCAATAATTGATGGCAACATCCACCACTTTCTCCATGTGCTAAAATCCAGGGTGAGCCCGCCGCACCGGGAAGCAAGACCAATTCACCATGAAAGGTGGTGATACCGCGGCCTCTTCAATCTGGATGGCTAGTTAGGTAGAGGCATGTCATGCTAATATTCATTTATGCATGTAGAACGTACACGTTATAATATTTCATAATATTCTATTATTTAAATTAAATATTACAAATTGAAAACGGAAACACCAATTTTTACAAAATTAAATTTCTTAAATTTTAGGGAGCAATTATAAACACTGTTACAGAACAAAAACAGTTAATTCCGTGGGAGTTCGCAACTAGTATTGCTCTGTATGTGACAGTAAAACAGAAGAAGCATAGGTCGCGACTCATTAGTGCGCCAAAAACTTGGCTGTACCATCATCAACAATGAAACAAAGCATCATTGTACAAGGAATCTTACAGTGTGTCACCACGCATGGTACAAAACAAGTTAATTGATAATAGTGGCATCAGAGTTTACAGAAAATTGACCATATGCCTTATGGTCCCACACTTCCAGTTCAAAAAATTGAATATCATAACCATGTTTTACAAAATTACATAAAATGTATCAAGTGTGCAAAAACAACAAACAGTGGTAATGTTCATTTAAGAAATATTGTTCTCAGAAAAATACAGATACTGAGAACAGCTATACTTTCAGCAATTAAGTAATTTATTCATGTTTCCGGACACTCGTGGATTGGGGAAGGAAGGGGATATATATATGTTTGTTTATTGGACAGTGTTCATAGCGTTTTCGGTGATCATCGAGCTGCAGCGAGAATTAATACTTATGTGATGGTTCTTCTAAACAAATAACAAGTAAATAATACTATGACCCTCTTAGCCTTCAGGTCATCCTATCAGCACAGTTACATCCAACATATTAAAAATTCTCTAAACTTAATAAAACTCCATTAACGTTATCATTTTAAACCCAATCCATCACAGCGAAGGGGATGTTTTATCACAAAAACAGTAAAATAATTATACTAAAATTTTTAAAATCAAACCGTACAAAAACAGTTTAAAATTCCAAAATTAAAATAAATCAATAAAGTTATCAATCATGTCGCTTGGGAATTACCATGGCAGAGGGAGGTGACCATTTGCCTAGAATTATCAGTTACCGTGGGGAGCCACGGGGAGGCTGCCACCCCGACCCTATCTCCCTCCCACTATTTAATTTATATAAGTTACAATCCATTTATCAGGAGTAATAAAAGAGCATATAAAATAACTTTAAATTATTACATAAACTTAAGATTTAAATTTGAAAACTTCAACATAGTAAAACCAAAATGCTGGACTCCCAGAACACAAAATAAATATGTGCAGTTGATGTACAAACACACTGGCAAAGTTTACATAATCTTGCTACTATCTACGTAAATTATGGCATTGCTACATAAAAAAATATTTTCAACATGACCACAAATAGAATACGCTTCACATCAATGGACTTTCATTACCACATAATTAAAAAACACCACAAATACTGCAGTATGAACTTCAAATATTTCTCACTATTTGACATGAATTACTCGCGTGAAGAGAGAATATTAATGACTTCCAAACACCAAAACGTAATCGTAATCTATAAAAACAAACAACATTTGCATTTGTCTACGCTCAACGGCGTGTAGAGTCAGTGTGTTTTGCTTTGGTTGTCATATGACTGGATGCATGCTGGGTAAGTTATAGATAGATGTGGTGCGCCCAGACCAACCCAAGGCTACTACTTTTCTTTTTTGGGGAATGAACTTCAACAGTTACTAACAACGTCACCAAAATAAAGAACTGTAGGAACATAAAAACCACCTTACAATTTTATTTAGTTAAAAACAAGACTATGTTAAGAGTGAATCTCAACAGCTACTGCATACGAAATGTTTTACTTGCAGCATGGGTGAATAAAAAAATCTCTAGTACGTGCACATTCCAGACTCTTAAGAAAAATTCCTGACTTTTTCACGGCTTTCCAAACACTTGAGAAAATTCATGGCTTTTCCCCATATATCCCGATTTCCTGGGACCACCTTGAATTATCGGGAAAATATTGCATATATGTGACACTTTCACAGAGACCAACAGCCAAAAGCCCGGCCACAGCTATTCCGTGAATTTTGGAATCTGGCTGAGAGAAAAAATTGTAAGATATGTAGAGTTCCGGTAAATCGTAAGGTGCAAACTTTTACACAAAAATTACGGGAAAATCGTAAGGGTTGGCAGATCTGCCTACGTTATCCAAGTAGAGGCCACCTGGTTCTAGGCTAACAATGGTAGGGAAAATAACAAACTGGTACTACTTTCTAGGCATGTGTTGCCCAGAAGGGGCCGTAGTGTCTGGGTGTAGATAATGTTTGGCATGAATCTTCTGCACAAATGCAGTGAAGACTAAAGCAGGTCAAGAAGAATGGCTACGGCGACGAGACGCAGTGGAGACCAAGGAGAGGTGTCTCCAGCGCACATGCAGTGACGGAAGGGTAGGTTGAGTGAGGAGTGAGTCAATCTGTGACCTGCTATTTATACTCTGGTTGACTCTTTCCTTCAGTCAGCTTGATAGAGGCGGTGATGGAGGGGGTAGCCATAAGATAGCTTCCTCAACGCATGATGTCAATGGCCGGCTTGGAGATCGAGATGCGGCAAAGTGTACTGGTGTAGCCATCTAGCGGCATGCAGTGTTATTTGAATGCCTTGGATGCACAACCTCTGTGGCCTGTGAATTATACAATCTTCGGCTGGAACGTCCATTCTTGCCGGGGTAGACAGTAAAAGTTTTAACGTCTCGTGCATGTCCATAATAAAATTCCATTGCTATCAGGCTGCTAGGCTTGCTCCCTGATGAGAGGAAGTAGTTTATATCATTGCTGAAAAGACGCCATGCGTCACTATGTTGTTTTCACTTCCCACCTCGTAGCCAAGTACAGAGGACCAGTAACCACAGTCTCGTTACGTAAGTTGGCGGCACTGCTAACATGATCCACGGGACCACTATGCCCAATTGATGTTAAGAATTTTAATTTGCAGATGCACACGCAGGCACACAGATTACTGTTCAGTGCCCATAATCCACTGTTTAAGGTGGTTCTATAGGTTTGTTTTTTGTTATATCCTTGAACTATGAAGGCGTATGTGTATGGATAAGGCATTTTTGAAGTTCAATTTGAGTTTGATGAATTATGGAGTTGTTCGGTTCGTGGACAGTTTTGGAGGATTGGTTCAAGTTTCGTTCAATAAAAATATTCTATGTCAACTTTAAATTTGGTTCTGTGCCAAAATATAGGTTCACCCCACCTCTAGTTTGAGGACATTGTTTTGTACAATATTACAAATGTAACTTTGGCATATTTACTTCAAAGATCTTCAGAATTACAATTACAGCAAAACTAGATAAATATCAATGAGCAAGAAATGAAGAAAGCAAACTTGATCAAACTGACAAAAATTCTATTAAAACTGAAATAGGCCTATTTCATTAATATCTAACAACTATCACCAAAGTTAAAAAAATATATGTTTTAATTAGATCAATATTGGATGCTCATAAAATATAATGTGAAAAGACTTGCAAGTTAAAATAAAGTTTACCTGGGTTACAGTCTGTGAGTAGTGAGCAGATAGAAAGGAGAACTTTTGAAATGGTCAAAGCGGGAGACCAGTTATCCTTCAGGATGTCAAGGCATATTACACCCTGACTGTTTATATTGCAGTGGTATATTCGCGTACGAAATGTCACCTGTAAAAATATACATAATTTTATGTTACACTTCGTAAAATACAAATTGCAATATGCCAATCATTTTTTTTTAATAAAGTTGTTAATACCGTATTTACCCGCAAGGAAGACGACCCTGAATCTAAGATGACCCCTTGCAAAAAAAAATATTTTGAGGGAAAAATATTTAAACCCGAATTCAAGACTACCCCTGTGAAGTGCTGGAAAAATTATTTAGGTTGAAAGTATTTTTGGATGAATTGATGACAAACCCTTTAAGAAGAAATGCTATTATATTAATAACATGATATACAGGAAAAGTATAAAAGAATACCTCAACTCGAAGGTCTATAATATCGAAACCAAACAACCTACAACCACTATTAACCAATTAAATTAACCATGAAAGCGCAAAGTTTGTTTACCACATCTTCATAAATGTTCCTTGTGACAACCATGAGTGGCCCAAATGACATCTATAAGCAATACTCAAACTCATTTCACACTCTTTTCAACATGTCTGGTGTTATGGTTTGGATGGCGTCCGTAATTCTCGTTTTGAGGTCGTCAATGTTAGCCGGCAATGGTGGACAAAACACTTGATTCTTTATGTACCCCCACAGAAAAGGATGCACGCGGTAAGATTCAGACTTCTTGGGGCCCAGTGAAGAAGAGCCTGGCAACCAGCTGCTCCACAACCAATCCAGCGTTGCGGCAACATCTCGTTCAGGTATGTGCGAACAGCTAGGTGCCAATGGGGTGGTGCACCATCCTGCTGAAAAATGAAATTCCCCGCTGCTCCTTCTAACTGTGGAAACACACACTCTGCAGGCATGTCCAAAAAATTAATTCCAGTAACAGTGCGTTCGTGAAAAAAGAAAGGGCAGAAAACAGTGTCTTTAGATACAGTGAAAAACACGTTCACTTTGGGAAAAGCGACGTTCGTATAAATGGCAAGGTGAACAGGCACAACGTGTGAATATGGGGTCAGGAGCATCCACATGAAACCATCGAACAAGAGCGTGCTTCTCCATAAGTGAATGTTTTTTACACTGTACCCAAAGACACGATTTTCAGCCCTTTCTTTTTTCACGAGCCCACTGTTACTGGAATACCTTATTTGGACATGCTTAGAGAATGGTTGTTTCCTCATTTAGAAGAGGCGTCGGGGACTTCATTTTCCAGCCGCTTGTGGTGGTCACATTGAACATTTATGGTAAAAAAAACTACACACTTCCATGGTACAGTTGATAGGTCAACAAAGGTTGTAGGTTATTTGGTTTTGATATTATAGACCTTCAAAGTTGGGGTAATCTTTTATACTTATCCACTTTTAAAGAAAAGCTAATCACAATGAAATAGGTGTGTCTAACCTGGCTCCATGGTAGCAGCATCTTTCTTACAGTGTAAAACTTTTGTGGGTGTTATATATTCATGACTTGAGCCATTTTGTTTCCCAGCAAAGCACTTCCTCTTTAAGGTCAGCTGGGCAATATCAGATAAGGGGACCCTTGTTGGAGGACTATCTGCTACCTGAGTAAAAATTATGAATAGAAGCCGGTAGTAATTTTGTGCATGTAACACCTTGTTGGAGGACTATCTGCTACCTGAGTAAAAATTATGAATAGAAGCCGGTAGTAATTTTGTGCATGTAACACAAACTTAAATACTGAACTAGCAGCGTTGCACATCCATGGTATTTGTGCCTAGGTTTTGAATTGAAGAAAACCTCTTACTTTTTCTATTCCTTTTCTGTCAAAAAATCCTCTTCTTCCTTTCGGGTAAATACAGTTACATATTTTGTAGCATTGCTACTTCGCAAAAAAGAGATGATGTAAAATCACATGTTGGGAAACACATTTGTAAGTACAGTTCATTATTTTATTTCCAAATGCATCAGATTTGTCATTGACTAAATTTGACTTCCTTTAATTATTATAGTTTGTTCATAGCCAAGTGAGCACTTCTTAACACATTGCGTCTGACACGTTCCTTTCATCCTACTTGTACATATCCTTTAGCCAATTGTAATATAAAAATTCCACATGACTAAACATAGTACATACATTTTATAGCTGTGGAAAACTAAGGCCTGAGGCTACAATAAAGTATAACTGTTTGGATATTATGCCTCTTGGGATGACCTTAAAAAGTGCCCACTTTACTGCGAATAGCCTATAGCAATATTCACATGCACATATATATGTTCACTGGAATATATGATGCCCCAGCACACTGAGTTTCAAAATGGTCTTTCAAATTCGTTACATTCACTGTATTTACAAACATTAAACAAAGAAAGGAGTGTAACACCCACTGCTCACATATTAAACTGTTCAGGTTTAAACTTACCTTTGGTGGTTTGAATGGATATTCTGGTGAGAAATGAATATCGAGGAAGAAAACACCCCCTTCGTACACAGACCCTGGAGGTCCCAAAATTGTCGACACCCATTCATACAAGTTGTCACCTTTTGGACCAGCACTGTAATTGCAAAACTTCGTGTTATTTCACACATGATTTGCCTCCATGTCGTGCAACTAAAACATTTCTTCAAGGAGTCTCTCCTGCATAAAATATGTTCTACAGATATTACATGCATAAATGTGCTAAATGTTGGTGTTAAATAAAACCAAATCATGTGGCAACTTACACATTCACAAAAATTGCACACCTAAATACTTCACTTATCAGACATTTCAAATCTAGAGGTTCACCAATGACAGAACCATGGATTTGGTTCCACGTACCCAAACACACACATGCACACACACGCATACAGACACACACAGTTTCCATCAGCTGGCTTATATATCCTTCACGTATTCATTAAATAAACAACAAAAAGTAATAAATATTGACGCATGCCAACATGCTGCACTCTACGGGCAACTTCACCCCATCTATGAGCGACCCGAGCTCAGAGGGAAGTCATAAAAGTGGCAAAATAAATAAACGTATAGAACAAGGAGATTCCACAAGCCTGGACAGCCAATTACGTAATTGTAATTTACCTATGTAATTACAATATCCATTGCATGGCCGGAAGCCCACATGCAAGAGTCACCCCATGAATAAAATTAATAATTTTGATATTCTACTGCCCTTAGCTTAGTCATGGAAGAAATTCCACCACACCCCCGAGACTTGTTGACATCACAAACCGCCAGCCTCAGAAGGAAGTGTTTTAATTTGTCGTCGCCTCCAAGTGGGGCGATAAATAAGTGGTGCTCTGGCACCCCAGATAAACATACCTCTGCACAATCCCCAACAGCTTGCATAAGGCTCATCCATTACTACACTTATTGACCACAAGGACAGCACTCCACACTTGAGGTAATTCTACTCCACGCACCTGGCAACCATTTACCCAAGTCAACTTCAATGACTCCGAGGTAACACGCAGTCGCGTCCTAGTTTACCTATTGGATAACTTCCGGTAACTTTGGCTACACTGTGGATAGCGTATATTTACCATAAATTCTGTCTGGTTAGATTTTTGCGGTTTTATAATTCATTTTTTTTTCCAGGCTCGCTCTCACCTGTTTCTATTACATAATAGTTTATACAATTAGCCAGTAAGCTATTTTGCTGTAATTAATTTAGCCGGGAATTTCCCTTTTCTTTAACCATGTAATAAAACTTACGCCAAAACTTATTTTTGATTTACCTTCATTTGTAATTTAGTTCCCATTTCTTTAATATTGATCTGTCAGTGTGTCAGATAACTTCAATCCCGCTGGAGATGAGTTTGTGAGTTTCATCGAACTCCACAGGAGACGGGGTCTGAATAAGGCTTTAGCCTGAAATGGCACCCCGCTGCTCCTGGGTTTTCGGTGGATCCACACTCTCATTCAGTGATGTCCCAATACCTAATCGCATATCTTCACATCAGGGCCTTGGGTGTGATTGCAAAGTTGCACCCCCGGGACTGTATGGTGCGGAAGGGATCACGGGACTGGACCAGATGTATAGCAGAAAGGGAGGCTTACAGCGTAAACAACGGCGCAGGGAACATCGTGCTCTAGAGAGCGCTTTAAGGGGTCATGGAGGAGGTCGAAGCTCAGACCCAGACTATTGAAGCTGTTCCTTGGCCGATCTCTCTGCTCATCCCTCTAGCATACAAAACTACTTTGTACAAGTATTTAGGCGCATGTTGGCCCAGGTTTGACCTTGAGGGAGAACTTGCCCAGCTAGAACAGTCACAGTCAATAGACAATGCTACTCCTAGTAACCCCGTACCCAGCCAGGCACCCACGGCATCAAGTATCATCAAACTCTCTTCCGGCAAACTCATTCGGGCTTGACACCCAGCGGAAGTAGAGCTACCCAATTTCTGTGTTATTAAGATGGTATTAGGAAAGACGGTACGGGTTCAACTCATGCCTAAGGTAGTTCCCAAACCATGTGCAGCACCACCCTCTTCAGATTACGTCTCCGCACGGTGACCCACTTGTCCCGTTCGAATTACCCAGTCAAGTCATACACCTCCACCCCCATGATTGCTTAACCGCATCACCACTTCATTCCCTGGGACAACTGGCGTCCTGATTATTGGCAACCTTAATAGTGATGAAGGTAGATCTCCATGGACGAGAGACTATCTCCTGCTGCCTCACTCTGGGGTTTGACTCCTCTCGTTTCCTATGATACCCTACCATTAAGCGGCCACCCACACAGCATCTAAACCCTCCACAAAACCATCTGGTCAATAATGCTAGCCACTTATGCCGTGGTTAGGCCTACTTAAGATTACGAGAGGGTAGTCAGCTGCCTAACCACTTACCCACTGAGGTAGGACACGTGTCAATATATAATCAGTACTGTAAAAACTTACACATTAATTTCCATAAATAATATTACATGTGACTTGACTAATGTTCAAGTTTCTTTTTCTTTTTAGATATAAATTAATAATGCTTTTACCTGTGGCCAACACCTCCAATGGCATGAGAAAATATGTTTGGTTTAGGTTAACAATGGCAAAAGAGTTAAACATTATTTTTTTCTCCCAGTTACAAAAACAAAGTCACGTAGTTTGAAACATTTTCGTTTAAAAAATGTGAAAGCAAAAACCCTTACAGATAATACAATATATTTATTAGGGCTTGGTAGAGTATGCATTTTTCATGGTTCCGATTCCAAGTACGATTCCTCATTTTCGATTCTTGATTCAGAGTATTCGGATTATTAAAAATAAGCTTCTGCAATGTAATAAAGTGTGAAAAATTATTTTGCAGAATAACATATATTTTGTTGTAAACTCCAAGTACAGTGGAAAGAAAGAAAGAAAGGGCATACTGTGGTTTTCAAGATTGTTGCAAATAAAAATACAAAAGAAAACCTCTTTGCAATAGAAGAGAACTATTTTAATGTGTTTATGCTAAAGTAAAATATATCTCACAAATCAATGTTTTAATTAGGGATAGGCCAATACCACATTTTGACAATACTGACGACACAGATTCTCAACTGCTGATGCAGCTGATTACACAAATGCCAATACCAGTTTTCATGAGCATAATTATAATTCCCTACTCCCAATATTTGGAAAAAACTTTTTATTACTTAAATTTAAGTATTCAGTTTTATGAACACTTTAAGCACTTTGTATTAGGTGTCTACAGCAAAGAAATAAAATACAACACTAATTTTAATAACAAATCATAAGATAGACAATTTAACTGGGAAAATAAGTGACTTAACAGTCAAACAAAAAATGTTAGCAGACAATACAGCATTCATTAAAGCCAACATTCAAAACTTCAAGAAATCTGATGCAGACTTGGATATTAGATATGAGAAATACCATACATAACCTCAACATACATCTTCGTTTAAACCAACAGCCTAAAGCTGTAATTGAAAAGAATTTTTTGAAATGAATTTAATATTAATTTAAATTGAGCAAATATTTTTAAATTTATATTAATATTTTCGCGTAGTATTCCGTCGGCTGAACCATACTCAATCCATTGGTTAAAATGACAACCAATATATTTGCGACGATCTTTGCAAACACAGTATTACTTTCACAGTCTTATTCAGAAACAATTTTCACCATGTCATGAAACTAAATTGCTGAACAGAATTAGTCCAAATTTTCCGGCATACTCCCCCAGCAATAATCCTAATTCAATGCAAGCTTCCTGAAAATTCATTCCAACACAATTTTTAAAGCACAACACTAAGTTTGCTAAGGCCAACTGCTATGCTTATGAAAAAAATAATTTTTCGCATATAAAATTTTAATGCCTGCACTAATGTAAACATAACTTAACAGCTCTCTCAAGAATATAGCATTATATAGCCTGTCGTGGAAAATAGTTTTTGGCATTCACAGACACAGGGGCTGTCCAGTGTATCATAAGATCAGTCTTTTTAACGAAGTTGTTGGATGAAAAAATTATACCTACGGACCAGGTGATTTCTTCCTCTGAAAAATGTTTATGTACTGTCAACATAGAAGTATTTAAGGGGGCTCCCTACATCAGCATCATTTCAAGCCATTTTATTTACTCTAATTTCTCTAAAACTAAGCAATATTTGATGACAATTTTTTAGAGCGAAGATATGGGTGCGTACTTTGTAGCTACCGTCAAAGATATATTTTGTCAGATTATAAATACGGCTTTTAAAAATTACTAATTCCGCAAATATTTGCTACATAGAAAGCTCTTATTATGATGAATCTTACTTTGCAAACAGATAGTCTTATCACAAGTAACAAAACTGCATCTGTGAATAAAATTATGTATTAAAACACTATAGTCACCGCTACGAATACAGAGGAAACAAAATAAATGTGAAGCTATTTTTCACAGTTTCCCACTCCTGGTAGGTGCTGCATTGTCGCCTTTGTCCACGCCGGCTGTGTGAGTCTGGTCGTAGGGGAAACGGAGTGGGGCAAGCGCAGACCTGGCTGTTGTGAGTAGGGGCAGGAGGGGAAGTGAGACCAGTGGTGAAACCAGAGATGGGAGTATCCCTGGCTCGTGCCGCAGCAAAGACTACCGGGAGAAATGGATATGGTGGGGGGGGGGGGGGGGGGAAATTGCTGTTTTGTGTCGCGGAGTGAAGAGGTTGTCAAGTATTGGTGCTTGATTTTCTTTTGTCATTTATGGATGGCACAAGCAAAGACTGCAGATTTTGGAAGAAAAAAACTAATGTTTCTTAAGCTGTCCCTACATGATACCCAATATTTCTGCTACCTTCTGTTATACCCATGGGCACAACATAATGCATAAAAGTTTCTATAGTATACGAGAGAAAAGAATTCATCAGTTGATACCCACACGTTACCCATATGTGCTAACAGAAAACTGTAAATGGTAGTCAAAAACCACTCGCAAATGGCAGACATTCTGCAGTTGGCAGTTGCAATCAAAAATTATATGTAGGTGTTTTGTGGTATATCCAAAAAGTACGATGATAATTTTTCCCCCCCTGAACACTGCAACTGCATTTATTTAAGTTTCTGAGTACAAGCATAAAACTATTAATGTATGAAAAATAATACGCTTATAAAGAAAAAACAAGGTACTGTTTTATCATTTATGTACAGCGCATAATTAAAACATGTTAAATTATTTCAAAATGTATCTTTAACATGCATAATAATCAATCTTGTGCTTTCCGTAATTAAACAAGCTTGAACGGTTAGGAGACTAAAAGGCAAAAATGTTACAATACCACTGATAAAACTTTTATGTAAGTGGGTTAACATCATTCATGCTACACATATTAAATTACGCTTTTACATCTCTCAGTTGCAAGTTATATGTGTAACTCAGTTTGTTATTTATCATTTATGTTTTTGTTTGAAAATGATTATTTATAGCATTTCTTTGTTTAAAAGCAGTAATACGCAAATAACTGCTCAGTGCAATCGGCTGCCTGTGGTTATTTTTATTTTGCTTTGGTTTGCATTATTGCTTTGAGGCAAAGATATTCTAAAATAAGCGTTTTCTGGAATTAACTTCAATTATTAACCGCAATAATGCATCACATAAAATAACTAACAATATTTCGTTACACGGCTGGGTTTCACCTGTAAAACCTAAAATTATGCGGTGAGAACCCACGCATCAGAACACTGAGCTACGGACACAACTTACAAACCACGTCCTGTTAACAGTTTATATACATGATAAAAAGTCCATAGTTATCATGTATTTGTAAAGTTGTGTTTATTGCTGTATTATGACAGTGGGTGTAAACTGAAACGTTTCCCGTTACTTACGCGTACATTAAGTTTCATTTTGTACATAAACACGTTTTACAGAACCCGTAATTTTTCCGTAAACGGATATATACGACCCAAGTATGTTACTCGGGTGTCTGCAATCTTGTCTGTCGCAGCTCCGTGGGTATAGCAGAAAATTAGAACACATTCGGTTACCATTTCGGGCGTGCCCATGGGTACGAAAACGGTTATACCCGGAGCCAGACCCCTCAGGAGGGGGCAGGATTGTAACCTACACGGGAGCAAATACGCTGGCAGAAAATGTGTATGAAAACTGCTACGGAAATGTGCATCGTATAGGGCCAGCTTTAGCGCCAAAACAAGGAATAGAACAGCTACACTAGGACTCTCAGAATATTCTAAGAAGAGGTAAACTGACAAATGATTGCTAAATGACTCATGGTGTTCAGGCAACAAAAAACTACAATAACTTGCTTGATAACATAGCTTGGGTTAAAGTCCCATGGATTGAAAGGGAGAAATAAACATGCTTATGGAAATGTAAATGCAGGTATTTACTTTTCATGTTTTATGTAATTTTTACAGAATTATTGGCGTAGATACAAATTTACAGTATAAAAAAAAACCGGTTGCGTACGTTAGTGGTTATTTTTGCATGCAGGATGGTGTACCAAAACTGAGAACAGATGATACCTATGTATCAAGTTCAACAAATACTTCATGTTTCAAAAATAAAATTCTGTTGCTTTGTTGTTTAGTCACCCAAGGGCATAATATGTGACATAGTTGAAAGGAATGTTGATTTCTGGAGAAAAAAAAAATCATTAAGCTGTATGTTACCAGAAATCATTGATTTTAGATATGCAAGACAGCTGCCAATACGGGACCCAGAATAAATCATAAATCCCCAAAAAAATGTTGGCACTGAAGGCGACAAAAAGTAAGAAGAATTCAGTCAAGCCAATTACTTGAAGATTTGGGACAATTTTTAGTTAACTTTCTACTATCACATATTCTGCATCTCATTCATAAGATCTACTAAATGTATATCTCAACGGAGTTGGGTAAGCGAACAAAAAGAAACATTTTCTGAAATAGAACTTGCAAAATTATATGGCATTTTAATTTGATAACATCGATTTTATGATCTCAGTATCCATGTTTTGGAAATGTACAAAAGCTTGGGTTAGTGCCATTAATGGCCAGTGGTTGGAGATGGTGATTTATTGTGAACAAATTTGGTGATATAGTATTACTAAAAACCTATCGCTTTACCTAGCCTGTTAGATTGTAGTTTTTTATGCAACTTAGTTGTTTTTGGGTGAATCACGCACGTTTATTCTTAGAGTGCACATCTGGAAATAGTTTCTCTCACACATGGCAGGCAATAATGAAAGAAAGTAACAGATGATAACAGATAATAACGAAACGTCGCCAGCGCTCAGAAGTTATTACGATATCATCTGCTGCCGTAGTGTTTCTAGAGAATTTATCGCTGCTTTCACCACTGAACCTCAAAGCGAAAGTACGACAATTCAGTATTGTACACGTCTAACTGCTACTGTAACAATCTAAATTAAAAAGCTGAAACTTAAAAGGAATAATAATCAATAATTAAATGTAAAAATTGGTCAACTTTTTTTTTAAATATTGAAATTTTAAACCAGTGTGGTTCAAGTTTATGCTGACTGTAGAATTGTTACGAATGTATGTTTGCTAGAATGCATATTGAAATTTTGCATAAATTGTGTAAATGTTTTGTTTTTATAGTGTTTTGTTTGACTAACATGTGTTGATTGTTCACAGCATGTCTGGAGAAATCATGATTATTGTTCATGTTTATGTTCAATAGTTCATTATTGATGTCTTTTTATTGTTTGATTTTGCCACTAATGTTAAGTCGTGATTAAGATTTATGCACATTAGAATTACTGGGCTGTGGTTGTAATTGTTGCCGCTGTGTTATTTTGTGAAAAACTTCTTGGAGTTTCCACATATTTCTGCAGCATTCACTATGTCAGTTTAGACACTACTATGTTAACTTTATTATCAAGAGTCTTTATTAAGAGATCGTGTGTCTGCAGCTTTTACAAAATGTTTGCAGTTAACTTTTTTTCTGAATTTTCTTTAGTTCGTTCAAAGTGTGAACTACTTGTGTGACGTGGTAACGCTGCTGCACAGTGACTCGGTTCTTGCATATAAATGTCAACATTACCAGGTTAACATGGTTTTTATATTTCAACTAGCAGCAAGGCATCGCTTCGCTCAGCTTTTATGGAGTCATTAAAATACATACCTATATATTTGAGACTATAGGATGTTCATGGTAAAGTGAACACTTTAAGGCCCTTCTACTCCTGACTACCGGTGACTACTTGCAACTACCTGTGACAACTTGCGAATTTATAATATTAAGATTCACTGTGCCACTGCTTCCCTAATCAATATATTTTAATCTACTGAGCCACTGCTTCCCCTCTTGGGATCGCTCTACCACTAAGCCACTGCGGCCCCACTTGGTATACTCTACCCACTGGGCCTCTGAGGCCCCACTTAAAATAGCATGTCCATCTGGAAAAATGTAGCTTTAACAGTGAAAGAATTACAAGAATCGGCCCTGTAGTTTTGGTAGAGAATGCTTAAAAAGCAGACAAGTAAATAATTTTTCTCCGACTTGGTTTACAAATTTTGAAATTTCTCGAGGACTTTTTCTTTTTGAATTTAACAATGATCATCTGGAAGAATGTAGATTTCTAATAGTATTAGTATAGATGCGATACTCTTTGTTTTTCTCGTCGCAGGTGTCAGTCATATACTGTACGAGTAATATTATTGCTTAATGTTAAAAGAAATGACATTTTTTCTGCGACACTGTTGAAAGCTTGATGCCGTCGGGTGAGACACGAGACGAACAATGACACAAATAGTTACTGGTAATATGGACACCAGTGGTGCTTCCCAATCACCGCACTAATGAGACTAAGGTTTCACAGGGATGCTGTGGGTTCTGTGTGTCCGTCTCACCTGTGCGTACTTACAAACACGTAGGCAATACTGAACTTTTTACGAAAGTCACTTGAAATAAACACTTAATAAAACGTGTGGCTACGACACGGACACTACTGAATAAAAGATAAAAAGTTCACTGTAGACTTGATTTTATTGTCATTATGCATACACATCAACGTGCCAATGAAATTATTATCTCCGTCATGACTAGCCAATTCCGCTTGGGTGCTAGTAGTGGCATTTGGCGGCGCGCTGCTGTACTCTGTGAACCTCGTTGTGTGACTCCAGTGGCTCGGCCGGAAAATTATTTCATCTGGCGTGGATTGTCCGTCTTGTGCCTTGGGTAGTAGATACAATTCCTGATGTCTCATTGGTGGGGCACCAAATCAAACTCTGTTGCAAGGGCCCCACGTTTGTTTGCGAAGTCTATTAATAATAATTAAAAGATGTCATGCTTCAAAACATAACATACACATTTTGCACGTATATTATCAAATAAAAGACGCGTGACTCGTCTTGCGCTATTATGATGCGCACTCTACTGGCAACTGCGTCCCAAGTATGAGCCAGTCCAAAACCACTGATGTAGGAAGAAATGGAGACAGTACACGTGTCTGCTCGAGCGCCTTGGAAACAGCCACCTTATTAAGACTCAAACACGTTAACCTACGAAGCAAAGCAAGACATCACCAAGCCATCAGCAGCATCACCCTCTGCTACAGTTTGATTGGTTCGCTACTCCAGGACGGCAGCGGTATTTCACAATCCCACCGCTGGAGAAATCGTAACACTAGTTCTTCTGGTACTATTCTAATTAGGATCCTTCACAACACGTCCCTATTAAATATTAATTATTTTAATAGTTTTCTTGGGACTACTTACAACCACGTCATATTCACATCACATAATATTACTTTTCTTAGGTCGCCTTCACCTGAATTAGACTCATCCCGGTTTTTTTTATAATATATGATTACATGGTTGTACTCCCTCGGGGCAGGAAAAAAGGAGTTTTTAATGACTTCTAAGGACTTTTTAAAGTTTTTTCTAAGGACTGTGCTGATTCTCCCATACGGCCTATATTGAACACTTTAAAACACAGTTGACGTCTTGCCTTATACTTCCTATTAGACAAAACTACAGTTATAATTTTCATGAACAAATACTATAACGCTGCATCTACTTGCTGCTAGCTGCCTCTGCTCTATAATATTTAGAACCACTCTGAAATCCTGGTACATAAAATAACTGGTACTTTCTACAAGAAAGCTGACACATCATGCCAGATTCACGCTACAAGAAGAGAAGCAATTTTTATTTCTCTATTTATTCCAGGTCACTATAATTTCACGGGGGCTTAAAAACCATAGTTTGCTGGAAAATGCCATGCAAAATAATAGTCACATTACAAAACAAATATTATTGAGACTTCAACAGAACACGGAAAGTTGCAAGATTCAAATACGGAAATAAGTATGCGAAAAAGCCATGTGCAGAAACTGAGAACTGTTTAGGATGACGTAAGCCTATGTGCCACAATGGAAGATTCCGTGTAAACTTGCATGGCCGGTTCTGTGGATGGCTCCAAGGGAGATTTGGCCACCTGTTGGCCATATTCATGGACGTCTTCGTAATTGTTTGGGTGCAATTTTAGACAGGAGGTCTTACAATGTTGAAATTTTAGCCAATCAGAGTGTGTGGTGGAATGTGGTATTGACAATAGCTGAAATTTTATTTATTTTGTTTAGAAAAACATCACTAAAACCATTAAGATTACATAGCAAATGAAGGAATATTTGCTGGTGCTGTAATACCATTGAATGAGAATTATGCTACACATTTGTTTTTTAACACAAAAGTCTCAGTTATAACAACAAAATGATTAGATTCTGTGCATAAGATGAATCAAAATCATTAAAAATATAGTAGCCACTTGTGTGGCAGCACGATGTATCATTGAACCGGTTATTCCATAGAATCCTCCATACCTGCTTGCTTGCAGTCTCGGGTAGCAGGCCTCGTGGAAGCTCCCGCCCCAGCTTGGACTGGAAAATTTTTATACCATAATCTTGGTATTTTTGCACACAAGTACAAAAGCAATTTTGGTATGTGGTGTGACATCCTGAATACTAGGCGCAATATTTGTAACAAGATATTGGCATGTCTAACATCGCTGTGGCCCCCCTTACACAAGAGTTTGATGCATGATGCAATAGTCATTGGCACAACACGCTACCTGTTTACAAAAAAAGGTAGACGCAAAATTTTTATTTGTAGCAGTGCCAACCATTTACGAAAGCTATCAGTAATATTGTGTTTAAAAATACATAGTTTATATCAATTTTTAGTAGTGACTATACTCATTTTTATGTTGTAAACTAAATCATATACAAATTTACAACACCAGAAAAACAGTACATATAAACTAAAAAATGTCTATTGTCATTCACTACAGCAGTAATACTACCCTTTTCAACAACTGTCTCAGACTTTGGAAAATTATGTAAATATTTTGACACCGCGAAAGGCTACATTTGAAACAATTTGACGGTAATTAACAGATGCAAAAAGAAAGAAGTTTCAAATTCTTTAAATAGGCATACCTTGAATGAGTTCAATCGTGTTTGCCACCATAAAATACCAATACGAAGACACGTAATTTTCATGCTAGTATATTTCTGATTTTTGCCGCTGATAATGAAAACTTATTTACGCAGGATTGAATGCCATTCATTGTGGTTCGTAAATGTAAGGTTATTGCCGACCATTTGTGCTATAGCAAATATATTTTGTGTATCATATCCTAAAACACGTATCTCACACATTGTATGTTTTAAGTCACATGTAAAAGTCTTGGTTGTGAAATTTGGTGCCTACCGGAATTCACAAATCGGTTTAAAATCAATTCTTTAGCAAATGGGTGGAGTCACACAACAAAAACATTTCATTTTAACGTCTCGACAATCGCTCAACATCTCATTCGATACTCTCGAATCTCACTTGTCAAAAATTGATTCCGCTGCAACTACCGCAATTTATGTCTCCAAACAAAGACATTTTTACTAGCGCACATGTTCTTTATGAGAAATTACGCTATTATTTACAGTTTTTCACACTGTCAAGAATCTGATAGTTAATTTGTTGAACTACTACCGTTAAAGGGCCTTGTAAAAATAAGGACTTTTATGGACCATACAAGAAAATAGGGACTTTAATGGGCCCTTAAAAACTAATACAGATATTAAGGAATTTTCAAGGACTTCTACCACTGGACCGACAGCAAAACCTTACTTGTCCACAGTTAACCGGCAGGCACCACTTACATACCGTACCTTCCACCCACTGCAGTAAGGGCAGGTAGGAATGTAGGAGTGTGCGAGCTTGTGTACAGTTCTACAAGGCAGGCATATGTGATACACTGGCTAATTCCAGGTGTTTTTAATTACCGGCATGTGCACAAAGGAGGTGTAAGTACAGAAGGAAGACTGATGTCCAAAATTTAATGAATGAACTCCTTAGCCAAGTAAAGAAACAAGTTAATACTCTGTTGACCGTGTTTGAACCTCCAATTAGAACATCGCATTAATCCCATATAATACACTTATTGGTTACAAAGTATCAGAATTCATAGCTAGAATATGATCATAAACTCGTAGCATACCCTCCAAACAAAATCCCTACCTTCGGTATCGACTACCACTTAAGGCACTGCTTCATCGCAGCCAGCACAGGCCACCACCAGTGAAAGCTACACTGCCAGGTGTGTCCAAGGTAAGGCGTCCCCCAGAATAATTTCAACTCCCCAAATTTTGTTCTGGTGAAGAAACCAACCCGCCCCAGTAATAGCTTGGCATTAATTGAATGTCCTTCATGACACTGACATCATGATGGTCCACGTACACTACCTCAATCACTAAGAACTCCATTCATAGATCTAGCGCACAGTTCCAGCTAGCTTTGGCACTCAGAGTCAGGGGTTCGAGTCCCCAAGTAGATGGCCGAAACTGTCCCAACGTGGCAGGCTCCACACACAAAGTAAATGAGGGCTAGTGACTCAACTCCGACCTTAGTTAGATAATTGTGTTTATGAGTGTAGAACATGTGCAGTGTTTAGTATCCCAGTTACTATTAATAAGGAGGTGTACACGCAACAGTTAAACTAATTATAGTTTTCTTTCATTGCACTTAGAGACAAATAATTGCTAACATGTATCTTTATTGCGTTACATATAATATTTGTTTTTTATTTTCTTTTTTATACAGTGTTATGCTTTCCCTTCTCTGCCATCGTTTAAGACTGACAAAATCTATGTCTGTGGCACATTTATCCCAGTCTGCCAGGACAGTCAGCTGGCCTCGCTCTAGATACAGCTCATTGTACCGCATAGCATAGTGCTGTTGTGAAATCCTCTAGTAACTCTTGTACGCCTGCTATTTCAAGTAGCATTCTCAGAGATTAGCTCTTAAATTCAAACCAGTGTACCGGGGGAAAAAAAAGAGCTTAAATCACGAATGTCAACCCTGCTTGAATTAATAGTATGTATTTGAAAGAGATTTTCAATCAAAAATATGCTGCCACAGTAAATCCAAGACTAATATTAAAAATAACAAGACAACTGTAAACAAAATACGAGGAAAGCTGCCCATGATTGTAGTAAATATAAACAATCACATGATTTATTTCCTACCATCCTCAAAACAAAAAGTCGGGCGAAAATTGTGGCACACTGACAACTTACTTTTCCATTAGACTTCACTATACCCATGGGTTGTTGAACAGCTTGCGGAAAAGGGGTCAATTTTCGACCATGTGAAAATGGTTTATCAACCTGCAGCATGAAATAATCACCATTGCTGCAAGAATGTTTAGGTTTATCGCCATCACAAATAGAAAATATGGCCAACGTAAAAAATGGTATTTTAACTTTACTAAAACACACAAAACTGTTACTGCTTCTACACACAGACAAAAAATAAAACCTTAAGACCCTGTACATGCAACACAATTCTATATTAAATTCCATAGAAAATGTGAACAGCAAATATCGCAGCACCAAAATTTAGTACATAATTTTATAAATAACACAGCTTCAGCTCTCACACATTCACAATATACTGGGAGAGCTGATAACTGGTCCGTAACGTTGCTTTAGCAGACAGCCACAGCACACATCACTTTCATACATTACATGTAAGTAAACTTTTCTGATAGTTAAAAATATATAAAAAGTTAAGAATTCAAGTACTACACTGTAAGTACTTGAATTCCTGATCTTTTATGTATTTTTGGTAGCCTCGCGACCTACTTGCAACCTTTTCCGATTAGTTAATTTTAAATTTTGGGCATTTTAGACCAACCTTTAATTTTTTAGCAAAAATAAAAGCAAGAAATAATCAGTTAGTTGATAGTTGATGCGTGACGTCCTTTTAGCAAACGGGGTTGGTCATGGCCCAAGTGGTTTTGGTTGGTGTGAAGGCAGACATACCAGGGTGAGTTTGGCATAAATTACTTAGCATGTAACAGTAGTCCTACCAATGCAGAGGACTGGCTATGTGGCTTTCCGGCTGGGACCACTCTCACATTTATACCTGGGTGATTGGTGCGGCACTGGTAATGAGCTGGCGCTGACACCAGGACCTGGTGATACAGTAGACGACTTCCTGACCCCTGAGGAAAGCCTGGATATCTCCGCCTGTCTTCATAGGGAGTTCAAACAAAGCTGGAAGAGGAGCTGGAGGGACCGGCCTCTCCAGGGGACAGGTAGTCTGAGCTCGTTCCTCAGGATGTAGACTGTCAAGTACAGTTGCCCTTGTTTAGAGGTGGTAGCAGTCGTTTTTTGAATACCACTTTGATGGGAGTAGGGCATGAGGATAAAGATTTCTACTACCAGCCCCATGAAGGTGGAGAGCAGGCGACGTTCGTCCCTATCTAGGTTTACTTTTGTGTACTGCAACTGACAGACTATACCCGTGTCCGGCACCAGAAGCGTGGTGGACACCGAGTGTCGGGTTTCGCAATGGCTGACAATCACAATACATGGGTGTAGTCCCCAAGAGGCCAGACTCTAAGACCCAGGTAGAACCTCCCTCCAGCAACAGAAGCGCGGTGGGCGGAGTATAACCTGGACTGATGATCTAGCTACCAAGAGGTTTGAATTCCTAGTGGTTGTGGCTCTACCTTTCTATACACCGAGTTATACAGAACGGGTTGGCCGTATAATGTATTGTTTTGACACACAAGTGTCCCTGAAGTGGAACTCGCAGTCCTGCACTAAGTTCGGAAATGGGGTTTAGAAAATATTCTACAAGGAAGGATTCTAGCACTATGGGGAACAATATTCTTAAATTGGATAAAAACATGTTTATTCCTAAAAGGAAATAAATGCAGTGGTTTGTACTACCTCCTATCAAACAAGAGTTGAACGGAAGCTGGCTATGGTAAACAGATCATGGTGCTATGTGTAGTCCTGAAGGGAACTGGACTTTAACAAAAAGAGCTTGTGAAGGCTGGAGCAGTAGAAGAGAGTACCAACACACAAGATGGTGGGGCAGGCTGCTGCTGATGGTTCCTTCAGCACTGTACAGTGAGGTGAAGGAGCATAGACTTCTGTTGCAAAGGCAGTGCCCCTGTATTTATACTCTTTCCGCTCCTCCTTGTCCAAGTGGAGGGGGATGGTGGTGTGACATCACCGGCCGGCCAAAGTTCCAACTGCTGCATAAGTCGGCGTTTGGTACAACTAGCGCCTTCCTCTGTACGCTATAGTTTAGTCCATTCAATGCATCTTCTGATTTTTCTGAAGTCCTGCTAAATTTCTACATTTGGGTACTGATTACGTATCCTCCCGCTAAACATAAACACTGCCATGTGACTTCTACTTTTACAACTGCCAAATGTGTTGTTTACTGTTTCTAGCTGTTCAAAAAATTGTCAGTCATATTTCAAAAACAATTTTGCATAAATGTTCACAATTTAGGCCTACAAACATATTTAGGTTAGCTTTATGATTTTTTAAAATTGTCTGTATTGACAATAGTTCCTACAGTTATTATTTGACCTACATTGTTAACATATTTGTTATACACGACATAGCACATCACAAGTAATACACGTTAATATTTTCCCACTATTGTGTTTAACCCTATTGGAATAAAAATCTAATTGAAGGAACAACCATCCCAACGAACAGATACAGTAAACTCAAGCACGCAACTCGTGTCGTTAAGTTTTTGTACAAAGCGGCGACAAACTTAAAATATAGTGAACATGCACACAAATGATAGGCCTACAGTAACTTTTATTCTACTCATATCTCTATGCATTGCTACTTAGTGTTTTGTAGGTTTATTTCATTATTTACTTAAATTTATCTAGCTGGGCTTAGTATTTTGTTGGGATTGTGGCAAACATTCACAGAACTGTAAGAATGTTACACAACTGAGTTTCAAACACCTAGGGCAAAAGTAAAACGTTGTGATAAATAGCCAGATGTGAATTTAAATAATTAACTTCGCATCATAAAAACAGTTCACTGTTAAAACGTATAAATGTTGCACATCCAGAACGTATTTGAAATCGCATACACACCGGGCCAACGTAACAACCACAACGCAACCATTCTGGCAGTCACGGTCTATCACACACAGCAATTACGATACGTTACAGTATATTTATTCCTGCTGTTGAAACACAGATTTATCACATCGTAACTTGTCTAAGTAGGTTTGAATAACACAACGTGTATAAACTTGACGACTTATTTTGAAGTATTTTTCAGAACAAAAAAAATAATGCTTAGTTGCGCAACAGCAACACGCCAAGCTTAGATTCGTAACCCTCCCGCTATCACATTTAAATATATGAAACTAAGTATTCAAACATTAAAATCTCTTTTCAGTTGTAAATTACAAATTCAAAAATCATTATTTTGCTGTAATAAGCATGAAATATGGTAAAAATTGAAAACCTGAATAATTTTCCTACTACTACTAGAGATACAAAACTTCCAGAGGAAGAGCGTGCAACAAGCTCCGTTCAGCAGGCATGTTCTTCCTGGGTCGAAAAAACAAACACCATGTGACTAGGGTCAACGCACAAAATATTGTGCTGTTATTTTAATCTGTAACCATGAAATGTCTCCATCGGGGCTACCTAAATACTTAAATACTTCAATATGCAACGCTTAATTTACAGATAGCATACCAAAAACTTGGTTAAAACAATATTTTAACTGTATTTCTTACTAGCTGTTGCCAACACATCACTGCTCTCGCCGTTTTTTTATTCATACTTAATACGAAATAAATATAACACGTTTTAGAAGATATTAAGTTAAAGTTTAATTTATTCAAGAATACAGTACTTCAAAGATAATCACAGTTTTATCTATTTTTGTAATACAATTTATTGAAAAAACAGGTTGACATGTTATACTTAGGGCGATTTTTCAAAGGTTTGTTTCAAAAGATCTGAAGAAACAGTGAATGGACTATACTCTGTGGCCTTGAATTATCTCGGGTGGCTTAGCCGGTAGTAGCTCATTTATTCTTTTGGATATGAGCAAGCTTCTTTCATCATTGGGTAAACAGTACAATTACTTGGCATCTCAGAGATAGCACAGTCAATCAAACTCCGTTGTAGTGCGATAGGAAGAATTGCACATGAGGTGAAGTCAATTTATAATTAGATTGAAAAGACGTCACGCATCATAGTGAAATATGTACGTTTATAAATTCTGATTAAAATCTGTTTCCTTCCCTTTAGTTTGTTACACAAATAACAGTTTTTTGTGACTCCAGAGAATAAACTACATTAATAATGTGTGCAATAAGTCTTTCCTGCCCACATATTTCTCTGTGGTCTCTTTGCAGGGTTATCAGAATAACCAACATTAATATTCATGTTCATTCATGCGCACACTCGTTGATACAGGATTTCATATATGGAGTGGCATTAGTTTCATTTCCAACGTGTTACCACACACTGATTTTCAAAATACAGCCATCATACCTGAAATGTACTATAGCTCTATTGTACTATACAAACCTGCAATTTGGAGGAGGGTCCAAAGTTATTTCTGCCAGTTCTTTCTGAATCCTGAAAATACACAACGTACTAATCACACAACTATACATGGATGCAGGCATTACAATAAACATTCATTACTGTATATTTTGTTTTTCTGGATACAGGTAAATTAGAATGCATTAAAAAATATTTCTAGATTTCTTTTTACATTGTTGCCTACAGGGTGGCCACTCATTGTGACAAAAAAAAACCTTTAATTTTACCCCGATTGTAAATATACATGAAATTTCCCTCAATATTTATGACCACAAAAAATGCACACTAGATTATCAGCCTAAGCAATAATTTAAACCAACGTTTTGGGAAACTGTTACATACTTGCTTATAGAAATTGACGCATGCTGCTTTCCTGTTTATTACTAAACAACTACAGCTCATCAGCCTCGCATATTTCTATGTAACCCGAGGAAGGGTCAAACCTGGCAACATCTTTCACAAGTGTCTTTAGATCACCAGTACCCTGGAGGGTGATTCTAAATACATGAAAATAAGGTTGCAAAAGCAGTTAAGAAGCCCCTCTACTCCCCTGCACTGAGAGCCAACAAGCTGTCACCTGCCTCCGGGCAAAACCAAGCGCACCTGAATATGCATGAAGCCGAGCGCCGGGCAGAGGGTAGCTACTTCCACCCCAGCCTTGTACGATAGGGATGCCATGATGCTATGTCAAACTTCCCACCACGGCCCGGCATTGCACCTGTCCAACGGACTATATAAGACAGTGCATGCCCGAACTCCTGTGACCTCTATCAGAAGCTCCATTGCCGTCGCCAGAGGCTTCTGCAGCAGCTGCCCTCAGCTACCAGAAGCTCCATTGTCAACCACCATCAACAGCATCTTGCAGATGCTGTTCTTCTTCTTCTTCAACACCTGCAGACTTAACACACCTTCCGCTGCTGCTCCTCCTGAATCAGCAACCGTCTACTTGCTAGCAGAGGCAACTACACCACTTCTTTTAAAGTAGTGGTCCACTTTTTATAAAGTCTCTTCTAGACACCCCTTGGATGGAATAGCTGCGACCAGTTATTTTCATAGCCGCCAACACCACTAGTTATCTTGGTTAGTTTAGGACCAAGTAGCCTACACCGGTTTACCGTAGGTTACTTCCGTATCACACTCTGCTTGGTTAGGAGGTAGCACACGTCACTGTGGTTATTATCTCTAATAAATACACATTCCTTTCTCTGAGGATATCAACCATACGTCGTAAACCGAGACTGGGTATTGCTATACCAGTATGAACCACAGAGTAGGACTGTGGAGTCCCTTCAGGAATCTGTACTTCTGACACACACCATTCGAGGACCACCCATTCTAGCCCCCAGGGGATAGAACGGTAGAGCCCTGACCACAAGTAATTCATCCATCAGGGGCGAGACAGTCACCTAAAGTCGTATTCCACTGGAGCGCTTATGGTGCTGGAAGGAATATTTGCTTGGGACCTAACCCTTGTTGTGACCCTCACCTCTACGACTCAACGCTTTAGGTTTGCGTGCCAGGAACTGATTAGAGCACCGAGCCCGTGCTTTCAACCACTATTGGATATACATTTAGATAGGGATCTGTCTAGAGTTCATGACGATCAGAAAGTTTATTTAAGTGTCAATCAAACCTCTATGACTTTTGGAAAAAGGCACGTCTCGCAGAGGAAGAATCAAAAGGCAGCCTACACCACTGCCACGCGAGTGTGCATATTAGACCTTCCTGCACTTATCAGACAAGTCGAATGGGACAGAGCTCAGAAAACCCGTCATCTGGAGAGGCCTTCCCCTCCAGTATTTATGTATATATACTTCCCTGCACACATTCGCATAATACGAGAATACAACCCAGTGGTACGTGCTCTAATCATGGGCACCGAGGTTAGATACAGGGCAGCCAACCCCTGGTTCTGGAGTAGAGAGGCAGTGGAGTGGAACCAACGGTACTGTGTTAGTGAGCACGGTACCAGTACACACCACCCTCCTACCAGAGTCGTCAGTTCCAGCCAGCAAGCATCAGCTCCGCCTTCAGCGACCGAAGAAGCCCCTGCTAAGATAGGTACCACTAAGAGAACAAACATCCTAACCAGACCGGGTGTCATTCCAACAGTGGACAACCCAGCACAAATAGCCAGCCCGAAGCCTTGTTCAAATGCCTAGCCAGTGCTAAACCGAGCGTGCCTTACCTCACGCATATAAAACCATATTGACAGTAGTTCTACGCAGACACAGGTCAAAATGTATATTGTATTTTCTCCTAATGTCCTAAGAAAATGTGAACATGCACATTACACAATTTACTTTCAGGGTGTCCAATACTGAAACACATTACTGCTGAAATGTATCTGGTCTCATAACAATAAATACTTTTTACACTAAGTTTTTCATACAAACTGTCGTATTTACAATTCTCTTGATTAAATGCTAGGGTATGTACAGCTCCAAACTTCAAATCTAGCTCAACTAGTAAAAGACTTAATCTCTTCTTCTATTAACTCTACTTCCTTCCTTGCATATCACCAATAATTTTTAGTTTCTTGACAGCTAGTTCTCTTGCAACTATTGCAGCCCTCTTCTTTGCTATTTCATGTGCCTTCTTCATTTCATTTACTGTCTCATGTTGTTTCATAGCTTCCTTATATCACATATATGAATTACGTGCTGATATAAGTCCTTTGAATAATCAATCAGCCAATCTTGTGAAAATGTACACTTGGAAAAAGTACCCGCACTCATTAAAAAAAAAGTAAGCCATCAGTTCAATCACGGGAAAAAAATAATACAGCATCCCATATACATGCTGTTAATGCTGTAATAAAAAAAAGTTGTAATGGAAAGGCACCTATCTGTCAAACACGGCATACAGTGTTGATATTTACCAACGTAACTCGTGAAAAGTTTAGCCCCTTCCTATCGAAATGTTATTTTTATCAGCATCACTGGACTTGACAGCACCCGAGGGAGGGAAACAGAGGAGAAACATGGTGAGATGAAGAGGGTTACGTGCATTCAAGCAAGAATAGCTTAAAAATACAGCATTTTCCAGGCAAAGGATGTAGTACTTATTCCACTAGGGGCTGTGTTCACTAAGTTGTTTGTAATGTGGGTTGTATGAGCTGCCCCCTCCCCCCGCCTCAAGGGAGAAGGAGAAAGGAAGTTTATGTCTAAATGAAACTAAACAAAGGTTGAATTCACCATGCTTGCACTGCAGATGGGATCTATCAGTACATCATGTGTTGTGAAACATGTCGCTTGCTCGTCTGATTTTCATTTTACAAAGGAAAACTAAAACAAAATAGTGAATTATTTGTGCATACAAAGAAAGACCGCTTTTCTGCATTAAGCCTTTCCACAATAGCTCGTCTGCAGTCCGTGGTCGGATGTCTTAACGTGCATCTTCGGGACAACACCACTGCACGCCTCAAATTTCTATGTATTTTTTTTCCGAACTGGGACGAAACACCATATAGCCGCTATATACACATTATAATCAAAGTGTGTACATCACAATTATAATGATCACGTAGCTCTATATCATGTGGGAGATTAATTATAGGCCTATAAATGACTTAGTCCCTACCTTATCCAGAATCTGAACCCAGAGCCCCTCGCATTGCAAGCCAGTTTTATACCCATTGCACCACAAAAGTCGACATCCCTTTTATGATAGTATGCCAGCATACTTTAACTTACTTTAGTTAACATTTTGGCATCCAATTGACAGCATGACACTTGCAAGTATGATATACGGCTTGGAATGTGGCTGTACTATCCCCACACTGATCCGACGCCCAAATAAGATGGAAAGTTTGGCCTGTTACAACCAAATTTTTTTTTTTTACTGGTATTATGTAATAATTAACGGTTGTCACAAAAATTTCCTGACAATTCCTGGGAAGTGGCCACCCTGCACCTATTAGCAATAAAAATTGTATGCAGGTCAGAATTACACCAACATTAAACCCTAACTTACCTCTTAAATTGCAAAGGAATCCAAGGGATTTTAACCCAGAACCCTATGCATCATTAAGTAATATTCTCATTTGTTCAACTTTTGTAATGTCAAATATTACCAAATTCCCTGCATGGAAAAAACACAAACACATTCCTCCATGGCACTGGTAAAGAGTGAGTGAAAATTAATGATTATTAAATTCCCTTTCCCCTCTGGTATGGTTTTTATCACAAGCAATCAGCAGGGCAGCAGTGTACAACCAATGCAAGTCTTCTTCACAATTTACGGCACCTGATGAGAGCCAGATACAATCTCACTTCCAGCCTCCCACCCCCCGCCAACCCACAATTTCTCTCCTTTTTACACGACAACAGACAGATGTAACATTCAGTACGATTGTACCATCAGTTGAAACAAGTGTTTCAGTAAGAAGAGTTTGTTTGTGGTATAAATATTTCTCTAAACAGATGTTTGTAATTTATAATTTAAGTTTCACATCAAATAATAGGTTTTGTTGACATGATAGAAATAAGTGTTCCTCTAAAAAAGACAGATAATCCAGCGATGAAGTAAAGGTGAAAAACACATATTGAATGTTTGCATAATTTTAAGTTACTTTATAATTATTCTTATTTTCTCCTTCAATAGCTTAACGACACAAGGTTAAATATAGGACACTAAGTATAACTGTAAAAGTAGGCATAAATAAATATTATAGGTTATGTCAGATAAAGTTAAGCAACAAACTGTTTTCAGTAAAGTTCCCCATTAATAATTGAATCATAAATACCAGCTTTTAAAAAGAAATGTGTGTGCAAATTAATTAGAAAATAGTATATTTTACATTTTAGATGCAGGCAATTTGCCATCTGCCAATACTGACAAAGAAAACAGTTGAAGACAAGTAGATCATATTTTTATTTTTATGCGATGAAACAACAGACATAGTGAGCCGATGCCTATTTGTGGTTTTCATTTGAGTGTTGTGTTGTAGCCCAGTTAACATTTTGTACACGTATAGATGGCGTGAAACTGGTTCCGAGTGTTCCAGAGCAATTTTGCCAGTTGTGTCAGAACTTGGAATAAGGAACGAAAACCTTGTGGGTGTCTTACCTGACTCGGCAAAGTACATGACGTGTGACTTCGCTAAAAGGTATCTTCAATGATGGTATGGTGCTCGTCACATGTTGGGTGTATAAACTCAACTTC
Organism: Dryococelus australis; assembly: GCA_029891345.1. Taxonomy (NCBI): domain Eukaryota; kingdom Metazoa; phylum Arthropoda; class Insecta; order Phasmatodea; family Phasmatidae; genus Dryococelus; species Dryococelus australis. The sequence goes on along the minus strand of CM056993.1, from coordinate 403,191,339 downwards.
ATTTCTAGGCAATGGAGTGCCAGTCTGACTGAACTGAAAGAACAGGTACATGTCTGTTGTGGCGAATTCAACACTACTAAAATTAAATTGTAACTAGTGGACTGTACAACGATTTTCAGCGAGAAAACAACCGACTTGCGGCAGCTGCACACGACTCAACTTACCACCAAGTTGTCAAACACAAAACTGCCTTCTTCCTGTAGCTCAGGACCGCCAACCCTTGAGACAGCGTTGACAAATAAAGAATGTGCATTGACAAGTGAAGAATGTGTACGATGTCAGGCAAGCGGAAAATTTAAAATGGGCCCCACACAAGTATTAAGGGGTCAGTAAAATAAACTACATAAAGTTCTGCTGTGAAATTACTGCTGATCTAAAATTCTATCCAATCCATATTTACAAAGGCACAAGTCCAAACATACCACCCACCTTGAAATGCCGAGATTTCTAAACACTTAGCACTGTTCAGGTAATGGGCACCATTTAACAATTGGACGCTTGAAGACTCCACTGGCAATGCGCACTGTAGTGACTCTTGCAATACCATCCTTTCCTGGATGAAGCTCTTCCACAAGTGAAAGCTACCACTGCAGAGTACTAATACCATGGTACTGGCTGCTTTCATGGTAGTGTCCAATGATAAGGTCGGTCAACACGTGGGTCTTGGGGAGAAGCACTGGATGCTTGTGATCAAAGGGGAGGTCAAAGTACTGGAGTCTACCACCCACCCTCAACAGACCGGATTCATCAACAAAGGGAACAAGTTTTTGAATTGAGGGAGAAAGACGTTAACACTTCTGCACAGTAGCAAGCTCTCCCTTGAATGTCACAGAATGCACATGTAATGATAAAATGTGAAGGGACTTGTCTAACTCACTAAAAGTGAAGTATCCCATTAGGCAATTTGCAGAAGAGTTAGAGTAATTGTGGATGATAAAAAAACAGCACAATGATCTCACTTGAAGCAATTATGTCAAACTACTAAAATGTCAGAGCAGATTGTCAAACTCAAAACTCATCGGTTGAAACAAATGTTCCACAAACCTTGAACTTCTGCTCACGCAGAACTAGGTCAGCGACTAAAGAATAGGAAGACCACTGAGCAGGTGGTTACCGTAACCATGCTGAACCAGTCCAGTTACAAAGTACAAGTTAAGTGCGACATTATGACTCAACAGGTTATTTTGAAAGTGGTAAATACATAAATAGGACTAAATGCAGGGCAGCGAGATGGAAGCGAAACAATGTGTGTTGGAAATTTAATTAATTTGTGATTTCTATTAGTATTACTTGTGCATATTAACATAGTGACTTTGTATGTTTGGCGAGCACAGTTGATATTTTTTGTTAATACTTTGTTGTTTAATGATCGGAGCATGTAATTTTCGGTGATGCTACAAAAATTTTAATTTGATAAATGCGGATTAAATTAAATTTTGTTAGGTAAATGCTGACTTTTTTAGAATTATTAACACAGGAATTTTGTCAGGACCACAGAAAATGATAGTTGGATATGGACTTTCGGTTCAAGTGGTTTGATGGTTCGAGTTTCAACTGTACAATGCTTTGGGATGTGATATGTAGGCGAGGACAATTCTGAAATAGGCACCTTCTCCATATGCCTCTCTGCAAGGTAGTCACTCATGAAATACATCTGTTTTAATGGCGGATCCCCCTTGAAGCACATTTCCAGTCGAAGCAACCAGTTCACTGCTTGCGGCCGAGATGCACCCACCTCCGGCATCGACGAGCGAAAGGGCACACAAACCACATACCTACCAGTAGCATCATGTCTGTGGGTCACAATAAAAAAGTCCTCACAACGCACCAACAAACCTTTTTGAGAGATTAGTTTAGCTGGTACTCCTCAACCTCCCAAAACCGCTTCATGACATCCTCCAGGGGGCACAATGTCAACAATGAAATGCAACAGGATGCTGAGGACACAGTATGAATTTCTAGCCTTCTAAATCCACCCGAAAATTGAATCTAGAACCATGGGAGAGCCACTGATTTTACCTCCAGTAAGAAATCTAGGAACAAGATATGTCCCTGTAAGTAAATCAATATGTCGAGGAACACAGAAGGCTGGATCAGCAAGCTTCAAATGGGCAACCGAGTGGCGCATCTCACTGGATAACCGAACACTCGGGAGCTTACTGGTTATACGAGGGAGAACAAACACATCAAGAAAAAATTGCATGTCACAGTTCCACAAAGGACACCAATGACTTGGCCACATTGACAGCTGCATTAGATAATCCTCTGTGTCTTCTTATGAGCCAAACCAAGCATTTGGCAACAGTGTTCAGAAATTAATCTAGCCTGGCTGGCTGCGTCCAGTAGGGCTCTGGCGACTTAAGGTGTTCCAGCTGCATCAAGGATGTGTACCTGGACTGTGGACAAGAGTACCAGAGAAGACGGCATTGAAAGTACTGATGTAATAGCAGACAGAGTTGTGGGCTGCAAGTCAATAGACTGAGAGGAAGACTGATTCAGTCTGCGATGATGAGTTGCCCTCCTCAGCCTCCTTGCAGTCAAAATGTAGCAATGTGTGGTGGCAAGCACCATATCATTGACACGAGTGTGATGGACAACCTATGGAGTGGTGTGACCGCAAGAGACAGTTCAGATACAATTTGTATTCCTTAGCAACCAAAAACCACTGCTTAGGGTTACGACTACCAAACTCTGAGCACTTGTCAAGCTTGTGAGCACCATTACACAAACACCACTCTCCTTGGGTAGAACTCACCAAGCATATTGACTGGTTGCTGGACTGATTATGAGGCTGTCTCCACAAGGGCACTGCAGGTGTAGACAATTGCCTGGGGTCACCATAGAAATTAGACAAAGTGATTTTGGGTAGAGTTACCCTTGAACTGTGTGCCTTGGTGCTGGCAGTGCCTTGAACCTGGCATTTAGACTCATACGCGAGAGCATCTACATTTTCCATTATGAAGAAATAGTTTCCTTCAAACTCTACCATGCTGCTCGCATGCCCAGCAGCATTTAAATCAGGCAACTTATTGGCTAACAATTGTACAGTGATAAAATCAGCGACACAATTCTAGCGGACTTTAGGCAAGTCCCGGGTAGTAGCAACAAACTAATTCCATTTGACTGGATCACTCATAACAATATGAGCGAGATCGTAGGTGTGCTTGAAGCAACTTTCTGCCAAACGAAGACGTTAAAATGCTGCCTGTGCCTCGGACATCTTGTGGCTACGAGAATTCCACACCTCAAAAACAAGGATCGGCTACGAAAATTTAACACCTAAAAAACAAGGATCTGGTGAGAAAAGGAAATTATGACGTCAGCCAGGTAACTATACTAACTTCAAACCAAACAATGCAAATCATAGTTGGTACGAAACAAACCATGATTACGACTGCTGTAAATAGTACTCAACGACAAGGCAATGAACAAAGTCATATGGCACAAACTGGAAACGTCTAAAACGTTTAAAAACAAATATGCGCATGAAACAGCATGAAAACCCAAGCAATCGCAAAACCACACTTTGCAATGAACGGGTCAAGTGAACGAAATGACACGAGTCAACTGAATGACTTTCAAAATGTGGCGTCGTTTTTTCTTTTGGCTATTTGCACTTGCCACTCAAAACAAGTGTGTACTTTAACATTTTGTGAAAGACATGCAAAAAAGAATGAGAAGCAGGAACCAAAGATTGGAATGAACAAAGAACCCAAGAGTCAGCACGTGCACACAATGGAAACCAAGAGAAAGACATGTGCAATAAAATGGAACTCTGCAAAAAATAAAATAAAAAAATGAACCAGAGTAAATTTTACTGTTCACTTTCTCTGCTGCATCCACAAAGTCTCTTCTTGATGAAGAAAACTTGTTGTGTGTTGTACTCAAAGAACACGCACATCAAAAACACTGTAGCACGCACGTGTTTTGCTTTGCCGCCAACACAACAAAGATAAAGTGCACTCAAACTGCAATGCACAAAAATATCTGGCCCCAAAGGACCAAAAATATTGTGGCAAATTTAGCACTACTAAAATTAAATTACCACAAGTGGACTGCACAAGGAAGTTCACGGAGAAAACAACTGACTGGCAAGCAGCTGCACACAAATCGACTTATCGCCATGATGTCCAACACGAAACTGCCTTCTTCCTGTAGCTCAGGACCGTCAAAGCTTGAGACAACATTGACAAATGAAAAATGCACACCAAGTCAGGCGCACTGGAAATTTAAAATTGGTCCCACACAAGTGTTAAGGGGCCAGTAAAATGAACTACATAAAGTTCTGCTGATCTAAAATTCTATCCAATTCATATTTACAAAGTCACAAGTCCAAACAATGTCTTTCTTGAAGGCAAAGGACCCTGAGGATGAGAAAAGCACCTGCTATTTCCACTTCCAGTCAAGACTAGGTAGGCCTCAAGGTATACACGTTGACTTTCAATCAGTGCGGTCTTAAAATGCATATAAATAAAAAATGGCACCACAGAATATATTTTATGGATGCAGACTTTCAATCCATCTGGATTCAATACACAGAGGTTCTACTGAAGTGAACATCTATAAGAGCAGAAGGGAGTAGTGCTGTTGTGTATTTCAAAAGTCTGTCTCAAGATGATGTGGCTGTAATCAAGTGTTCATCAATTCAATTTTTCTGATGAACACTGCACTAAAGCTGTTGATTCAATAGATAGTACTGTTTGTAGGTGCAAAGTATGGATTTTCCACATCAGGTGTACCACACTCTATTGGACATCAACACATTCACGTTGATTAGTAGAGGATCTTTAGGGGAAGATACTTGCACAAACACAGCAGCATTCACTTCGTGAAAACCTAATTAGTGTAGGATTAAAATATGGCACTAAACTTTCTGATTTTGATGAAACAAAAACTTGGAAAGACTCCATTCTGCACATCAGAAAACATTTTATTCCAGTTGTGTTTCAAACAAGCTAGCTGATGAAAAAGGAAAAACCTATTCTTTGCCATTTGTCCTAGACAAAAATTTTGGAAAGGTACTTGGCTTTAAAAAATCAAGTTTCATAGGTAGTGGGTAAAATGCAACCTGTTGATGTTGAGCTTACAAGACCAAAATGCTGAATTTGTTCTGCACTGTACGATTCCACTGTGGATCCCATCCTCAAATGCAGACAGACTGTGAGCATTCATTTTCATACTTCTTCACTCAATTTTTTTATACTAAGGCAGAATCTGTTGATTTATAATGTCCATGTTAAATACTATAACTGCTACATAACACATTTATGGAAATATTTCGAACAAACTTATCTACAGAAAAGAAGAATTTCTGCTATGCACTGTGCTAAACTCTTGAAATGAATATTGAAATATCGCAACTGAAATAGGATATTGTATCAGGATTTTTAATGGAATAACTTAAATGCTTTTCTCTTATTCAATTGTGTATAGCCTCTTTTTAATATATATTTTAACATTTAAACATTTATTTTTTGTGCAAAACAAGACATGTTGGAAATCTTATCTAAAGGAAAAAATATGTACATATTTTGTAAAATTTTTAAACAAAATTATATGGCAAGAATAAAAATAATTCATTGAGATAAGTAGGTATGGGAAATATCACAATCCACTTGTATAATGATGTTTAATTGACTAACTTCAATGTTTTTATTCTTTCCATTTTTTTAGTAGCTTTCTTCATTTGTAAATACCACCAACATTTTATTTTGTACACAGCAGACAGTATTATCTTTTCACAGCTTTTTAAGGTCCCTAGCGATTCCTGAATTTACATAACTATATACAGTGAGGCGTCAATAATTTGCACGTCAAAAATCCAGACCATCAATAATCTGGATTTGATTCTTTTCAAAATCCAAAACTCGCAGTGCCCTATAAAGTAGAGCGCAAATTGCATGTTGTGTGGAGGAGGGCGAGGCAAGGCCGTACACCTGCTCCCTGCCAATGTCACTCCCGTCAGGCCACTGACCTCGAGTATTGTTCTCTGTGCGTGCACTAAGTTTTTGTTTACCAAACCTATCATTTGTGTACAGTAGTGTGTTTGTGTGTGTCAGTTTGACTGTATAACACATTACTGTTCTGTACCGGTGATGTCAAGTTTGAAGAAAAAGCACACTTTTTTAACCGCTGAAACAAAGTTAAATTTTTTTTTAGAAAGATTAGGAAAAGGTGAAAGTGCGGTACCACCTGCAAAGATTAATGGGGCAGGAACTTCTACTATAAGTGATATTAAGGCGCGGAGAGCCCAGCTGGAACAATAAGCATTAAAACTGGACTGTGAAGAAGGGACGCTGAAAAAAAATCTGCACATTCAGCAAACAACAAAGCCTTAGAAGACACAATGTAAATGTGGTTCACTCAAAGGAGAAGCTTAGGAGAGCAAATTCCAGACCCAATGATTTGTGAAAAAGCTTTACAATTTTATGAACAGTTTTATGGACCGAAAGATTTCAAAGCCACTTCCGGCTGGCTAACTTCAAATCTAGGGACGGCATTAGGGAGTGTTAGACATTGAAGGAGAAAACTCTCTTCAGATTTAGCGGCTGGAACTGTTTTTAAAGAGAAGTTTATTAAGGAAGCACTCGAAAATAGCAATTCTAGGGGTGACATATATAACACCGATGAGACCAGAATAAACTAGTGAGCCCTTCACTCAAGTCGCTAGCGCCAAGACACAAAAATCTGCTCCCTGGTTTAAAGTTAGCAAAGAGAGAATTACGGCTATGGTATGTGCTAATGCCAGTGGAGGGCACAAGGTAAAACTGTTAGTAGACTGCACATCTGCGGAGAGTTCATGGGACAGAACAGATGTATAATAAAAAGGGTGGAGTCCAGTGCTGTAGACAATTTAGAGAACGCAGTGCTTTAGAAAGAGTTCTCAAAGCCCAACCAACTATTGAAATCACGAACCAGGTAGAACCCCCACCGACGGAACCAGAGATTATATCCCGGCCAAACTCGCCCCTCCTAACTTCCACACAAGAATCTCCGTTAGACCAATTATTAGGTGCGTTTTGGCAAGAATTCGACCCAGAAGGGGCACAACTTACACAGTTTGTGACTATCCCACCAGTAGCAAGCAAGTTTGGTAGCAAGTAGTTTGTGACTACCCCGACCGAGGTAGTTCCGGAGAAGGGTCTAACTAATTCTTGGTTAATAAAGTTGGATTCAGGAAAAATCATCCAGCTTCGACTCCTGCCGAAGGTCGCGCCCAAATCTCGTACTAACCCCTCCCCTGCCAATTATATTCCAGCAAGCCAACCGACGATGCCCCTGCCGATCGCCCCCATATCTCTGGCCAGATCATCCATCACCACCATCACCCTAATTTAAACACAATTACTTCACTTCACCACCCATACACCAGGGGACAGCTGACATCCCGCCTGTTGGCAACTCTAGTTGTGAGAAAAATCAAACTCCCTGGGTGGGAAATGATCGCCATTCGCCTCACTCTGGGGTTTGACTCCCCTCTCTTCCGACAAACCAAGGAGCGTGGTCAGCGCCCTAACCTCTATACGCAGAAAGCAAATAGAAGCACGCATCAATGTACATGATCAAGGGGTTTGATTCCCCTCCATCCACTCTCAGACCTTCTACCAATCGGTGCTCCACTATGTCCCCCACGTGGACAAATCCCCAATCTGCGAGGTGAAATACCTATTAGAATCCTTGTCACTGCAGAAGGGAAAATAAGGCATACCCTGGAGAGAATCAGCACACACATCCAGCGAACTCAGCCCAACTCTCTGATTAGGCTCGAACGGAGATAGGGTCTCACACACCCTCCTCGCCCCCCTGGCTCGAGTGGGTAGCAAGACGCCAGAAGGAGTACGTCAAAGTGAATTCATGCAAAATTTACAGCACACACCTTCCAGGAACGCAAGAAATTGCGAGTGTGCAGAGCAAACTAAACTGCTTCATATGTATCCGGTAACAGCATATGAAGCTGGTAAAACTGTAAGCCTTCACTCTCACTATTCATGAAGCAATGTGATGCTAATTTTGGATGAATTCAATATTTAAGCTATCTGTTGGCATTTCTAACATTTTTCATGCATTTAGTAATTTGCGGTGTTTTTTTTTTCTTCAATTTTTATTACTTTTTGCCCACAATTTCCATGATCTTTGTAGCCCTCTACACTATCACATTAGTATTGCCGACTTACATTCATTAGAGGTAACTTTGTACCATTTGCTAATTTAACTTTGAAATGAAGGCTTGAACTTTTCCTGCTCATTAATAATCCTTACAAGAAAAATGTGAACTGTTAAATATGTATTTACATATAAGTTAAGTCCTCAATGTGCGGTACAAAGTTATCCCAAATACTAAGTGTGTATATATGTACATAGTTTTTTCCCAGAAAAAACCCCTATGTTTCATAATTACTGTGCATACACTACAGCCCCGATTTTACGAGTCTCCACGATTTCAGAGAATACCACTGTAAGACTGCTGTTATCACAAAAGTTAAAAAAAAGTTTTAAGTGCATGTGTTGCTTAAAGTTAGTGTTCAAACGTTAATGGTGTAAAACCAGCTCGTTTTTAAAAATAAATATTGATATTATTTAATAGGCAGATTTCTTCTAAATAAAATTATACCTGATAAGCGTATATATATTCAATCCCTTGGTCACCAAAAATGTTAACTTCAAGCAGCGGGAGTGCATTATGTCCATATTTAATCACCTCAGATATAAAAATGAAATAATATATGTATTTAATTAAAAATGTAAATATCTTAAGAATGAAATGATGCCTCTGAAGTATAAATAAACACCTTTCGCCACATGAAAAATAAAGCTTCAAACAGAGCGTGATGCAACTCTTAATACTTTCCCTTGCATTATCTCAGTCTCACTTTTGCCCGGGTGTTTACTACTTCCTACGATCAATACTTTTCTCCACCCCTCATTGTGTCTGAGAATGCAGCTCCGCCTGGCAACAGCCAACTGAGTTAAGAGATTTGGGCAGCTCTAAACAACAAAGTCTTGATATCAGATAGGGGTGAAATTAATATGTTCAATCCCAGTACCTGATCAGACCTGTGTATTGCTCAAGGTTAGTACCTCAAATGAGTGGGCATCGTTCTGCACAAGTAGCATGGATACCTCGACCTTTCTCTCAGTCAAGAGAGAGACTCTTTCACAGATGTTATCCTTGTGCATGGACAAAATCGGTCATGGCATGGCAGTCTTGTTGCAAGCGTACTTCTTAACAGAAGAATTAGTGGGTTTATCATGTCAAATTGTGCAGTTTATGGTGGTCACAATCACATACGGAAAACTAACGGAAGTGTGATTAAGTACTTTAGTTTTCCGAAGAATGAAGCTTTGTGTAAAAAGTGGGCAGTAGTCTGCAAACGAAAAGATAACAATGTTGATAATGGTAAGATAACTTTTTATTTCATTTTTACCAATTTTTCCTGATCATATTGTAAAATGATTTTAGATTTTAATACCCTTGTACCAACCTTTTAGCTAGAATTTGCTCCATCCCCTTCACTCAAGAAGAATACACATACGGAAAGCAAGCAACATATGATGTTGAATTATTCTTCACAAAGTGCCGGAAAATTAAATATCATTAAATTCCATCATTACATCTGCCACTGAAAGAATAGCCAAGTCATAACAATGAATGCTCTGAAAGATGCGAGGCAAGAGAGAGGAAAAATGTTGTCTTTTAGAAATATTTACACTTTCGCTAAAGATTATGTTGCTTGTTATGTAAATAAGTTTTGATTTTCCTAATTTTCTGTATACTTCAGAAGGTAACATTGATGACACTATCATTCAAAATAAACATGAAATTCCTCACATTTTTTTTCAAAGTTATTACTTTGAGATTTAGTACATTCACATATCAGACAAAGCTCTTAAGAAGCCCTACCCTCAGATATTCCGGTAATTACAAAACAGCTGTACGTGGCACTAATAAGTATGGCTAGCTGTGCACACAGAAATGTGCTGTCAGAGAAATTTTCTCCATTACAGCAATGAAAGGATTATGTGAATCATATTAATTTAATTAGTAAACTCTTTTGTCTGGTTTATGTAAATGTCATAACTTTAACATGGTCTCGCATATCTTTGCTACCCAATCAATAAACACAAGTCTTAATTGTATACAGACAGCTTTTAATGGCACACTGTATTTATTTACATATAAGACATGAACATTCATTTATGATGTTAATAATTTTAATATTGTACAAAATATCATGTGTATGCTTTGCTTGAAAACCAAAAGAAGATATGTTTACATTTCAATAACCGGCACAGCGCGAAAGGCATGAGCGCGTAGGCACAACCCCATGCCTTACTCAACTCTCATAAATATAACACATAATCTGACGAAAACTATTCCAGGTGGCTTATTGCATTTTTTGGCAAAATGACGTGCACAGTTCTGAAGTACACCACAATTTTTATAAGTAACAGTATTAGCCATAAAATATTATTTTAATAACATCATGCGTAGCATGTTAAACCTACAATTTGTCTAACGTAAAACAATATTTTTTTAAAATGCAAAGTACAGCAGCCACATACATCAAACATGAATATTTAGTATCATCATACTCTCCAGTCTAGAGACTAAAATTTGGAGGGATTTTTACCTGTCAGTTATTTTGTAACTGCAGTATAAGTGAAGGTGCATCTGTGGCCCGGCAGGTAGGTAACGGGCAAGCAGCAGCTGCAGGACTTCCAGCAACATCACACGCCCTCGGCCGGCTGGCTACACAGGTCTTACGGGACTGAGACCTCACTTTACTAACCTTGTGTACTACTGACCCAGCAGTTCAAAGAATGCCAGCCATATTTTACAACACAAAACTAAAATTGTTATTTTATACAAACTAAGAGAGTTAGGATCATGAAGATTTTTCAGCTTATAAAACGTTTCCTCAAATACTGTTTTAGTGTATGATACCTTGTATCACACAAGCCTGGGTGTAATGGAATACCATGCTTTTTGCAAAACCATCTTGTTTCACTAACTTTACAGTATTTCAAGCAGACTCTGCATCTTCTTGTAGACGTATTATCATTTTTAGTTGCAGGGAAATGCAGTAAAAAGGTGTTCTTTCCTTTTCCCATCACGTCTGTATGGTGGGTCTTTAGCTGGAGCTCGTCTGGGGGGGGTGTTACCAACCCCAAAGAACTTGAAACATTGCTTGATGTTGAAGCAGGAGATTGAGGAATATCATCTTGCTGAATGAGGTGCCTGGATACAGATTGCATGTATTGAAAGGAAAGTCAGTTTGGATGGATTTGACTTGTAAAACAGCACACATGAATTGAAAAGTGTACACTGCAGAATGTGGAAGAACAATTTGTAAGACCACTTGACAGTTTTTCTGATGAAAGGATAAAGAGTTAGAAACTGATCAGCATTGTCCACACCATGTATGTATTTACTGGAGTCAACAATGCACTCAGGCTTCATTTTTTTTTCTTCCATATTTATTTACAGCCTCCTTCATATCTGCAGAATGTATTGTGGAGATCATATTTATTTCTTATCACGCCACGCCATAAGAAGTACAGGTCCTCCTCTAGTAAATGTCATTTCCCCTCCTTGAAGGGAAGACGACTGTTGCGTGAATTCTTTGGACAGCCCTCTGTTTGTTCTGATTGTACCACACGTTGAGGTTTACTTCGCATGAAGATCCTTTGACAATTTGGTGCGGTTGTAATAGTTGTCCATTTATACTTAATACCCTTGGTATAAGTAAGCCTGTCGTGGCTCTAGAACTCTCTCTCCCAGTTTCATTCTATCATATATCAATAATTTGCATATATAGCCTGATGATTCACATACCATTTTAACCACTATCCCATACTTCACTATTTTTCCTGGATTATAAAACCTGAATCACAATCGACCTCTCCATGTCAACATCCCTCGTCCAAAGCCAGCTACTGTGATGGAGTGTAAACCTGTGAATATTTGTCACAGAGTATTTCTGTGATAGATTGTCAAAATTGCTTCAAAGCCATAGCGAGGCATTGTTTTGAAAAAAGTCGGTGTTCTAAAAACTGGATCATCAGCACAATACATTTTCAAGGTCAGTTTCTTTACAATCCCTGTAATAAATGTTAGGTCTGAAAATTATTTTATGTCTTGTGCAGTCACAGGAACCCAATTTCTAATACAAAGAATACTCAGTAATGTGCATAGTGTTGCTTTGATAGCTTGTGCTGCATAAAGATTCATCTGATCAGCTACATGTTGGAAAAATTCCTTGGTGAAAAATATGTCCACAAATGCCATAACACTACCACTATCCTGACTCTAGTATTCATCCCTTGTTTTGCTGTGATCTGGAGTGTGGGTGGGTGATAGAGTGGAGGTAAATCACAAGGTGGAGGTAAATCGCAAGACAGTAAAACATTACGGAGGCAAGTTTCAGAATCACTTTCCTCTTCCGTGTCACATATCACTGTCAGACGGAATATAATCAGTATCTGAATCTTCATGAAAACATATTTCAGCAGCTTCATCTTCACCTGAACTCCGTGAAATGTGAACTAAAGACAAACTGCACTGTTCAGTGCTGCTACCTAGCAATCATAGTTTTAAGTACAACAACGGCTGCACTCAAAGTTGCTGTGTCATTATCTGACCTTGGTCAGACACTGGAGTCTGAACCAAATAAAATCTATCCGGTCTAAGTAGGATATGGGAGCAAATATGTTAAGTGGGAATGGAGCAGTGCCTGAATGCAAGCGAGAGAAAAATGGGAGATCTCCGAGAAAATCAGCAGAGCAACGGCATCGCCTGGAATGATTCCCACCTGCGGAAATCCCGGCTGGGGATGGAATCCAGTTCGCCTTGGTGGGAGGTAACCGGGCTAACCGCTCAACCACCGCAGCCTAAGAGAGAGAGAGAGAATGGGGTAGAAGGGGAGAGGGAGAGGAAGAGTAAGAGGGGCGAAGGGGGAGAGGAAGAGTAAGAGGGGCGAAGGGGAGAGGAAGAGTAAGAGGGGCGAAGGGGAGAGGAAGAGTAAGAGGGGCGAAGGGGAGAGGGAAGAGTAAGAGGGGCGAAGGGGAGAGGAAGAGTAAGGGGGGCAAAGATGAGGGGAAGAGGGGATTAGAGGAGGGGATGAGAGATGGGGAGGGGAGAGAGGAGGGAGATGGGGAGGGGAGAGAGGAGGGAGATGGGGAGGGGAGAGAGGAGGGAGATGGGGAGGGGAGAGAGGAGGGAGATGGGGAGGGGAGAGAGGAGGGAGAGGGGGGAGGAGAGATGGAGGGAGAAGGGGAGAGATGGAGAGGAGAGGGAGAGAGTGAGGGAGCAGGGGAGAGATGGAGAGGAGAGGGAGAGAGTGAGGGAGAAGGGGAAAGAGGAAGAGAGAGGGAGAGAGGAAGAGAATGAGAATCAAAGAGAGGGTAAGAGAGGAGGGAGAGAGGAAGAGAGATGGAGGTAGAGGGGGAGAGATGGTGAGAGTGAGGGAGCAGGGGTGAGAGGAAGAGAGAGGGAGATGGAGTGTGTGTGTGTGTGAATAAGTTTGGACTATTCTTAACAGCGAGAGCTTGAGAGTCGACTGAGTTAAAGAGGGGAAGTGAATAGGCAGTACTCTATTGATATCAAACCTGTAGTATAAACTTTTGATGCACGACGTCTTTTTCAACAATGGAGATTAGACGACTTCCGCCCCATCCTGAGTTCAGTTTAGCCAGGAGACATAAGTTTGCATTTTCATTTGTCCCGACGTAAAGTGAGATTGTAATGTCTGCATTGCAGATTGTTTTATTCACCGACCCACCATAACCATGCTTAAAGCCAACAAGATATTTTCTCCCTGCTAGATAGCGTTAGTAGTACGATATTGTCTCTTAATTCGCATCCCTTCCAGCCGGCCGGTGACATAAAATAGGCAAGTTCATGCATTCGCTACCCCCCGTTCTGCAACACCACCTTGCCTTAGCGACAGCAACCAATCAGCGCTGGTCAGTGACCTGAATGAGTATAAAAGGAAAGAGCCAGCATCTCTTGGTCAGTCTTGGTTCCTAGCCCTAGTTGCGCCAACCCAACCAGATTGAGACCATTCGTCAATTGTCTAGCACACGTTGCTGAGACAGTGTCATCTACACCCTTTTTGCATTGCTTAAACTACACTTGCAATAGTGTTAGGCTACGTTAGTTAGGCTCTCTCCCAGCTACGTACCTCGCAAACCCATTCACCCTGCAGTATATGGACGCATCTGTAGCGGACCTATCATTAAAGTCCTCAGAATTCATCCCATCATGTCCTTGCTTAGTTTATCTAAATATGTGTCAGATTTACTACGTTAAGCCGTTGCACACGATACCTACGTACAACATTGCAAGAGTTGACTGCTTAGACGTTCAGCATCACACCCAGCATTCCCCTGTTTTCACACCGGTCGCCTCTATCAGTCCCCTTAACTGTGTATTCTAGCTTTCTGGCTGATATTAGCACAGTTGACCAGGAGCTAGGGTGCATTCACCACATGTTTTCTTCCTTTACTGGAATAAAACATGGGTCGGCCTTTATCTTAAGTGCTTTCCTGTAGACATAGCACATTTCTGTGGCTACCCTCTCCTAAAAATACTGCAGGTGAACCTGGGAAATTTACTTGAACAAGCCAAAACACTACCTTTTACCCACGCACACTAGCTTAGACCGCCCTTCCCGCCAATCCCTTAAAATTGAAGGAAAGGAGAAGCCACACAGCTTGTCAGCTCGGTGCCTGTGGCTTCTCACTGCAGGCTTTGCCAAGACTGGGACAGGGCCACACACCCATGTGCGACCTTGGACAGGTGAGGCCTGATTTACATTGTGTACTGCAGTTTCTGCCAGGTGTTGGAATAAGGTGTCTGCCAGTCTCCGGCCCACACAAAGTGCCAAACGTAAGTTGCACAAGGAGCCTGTTGTCTTGGTGTAATAGTAGTAGGGTAAATTCCACTTCCCGATGCCCTATTCGAAGCGGAGGGGGTTGAAGGAAAGGGTGCAGCAGATTCTTCTGGCAGATCACATGAGTATCCGCCCTCCCTGGTAACTCAAATAGCTAACTTAGAGCCATGAGCACACGCACAAGCGCTCCACCATCTTCAAGACCCAGTGGAAGTCGCCATACCAAAAGATCTGTTCACCCCTCCAGAGAATAACGGCCCGGCAGAGTACCCTTGGTGGGTAGCTGAACACTTGAGCTAACCCATCAGCCTCCTAAACAAACTGTCGCATACTTGGTTCCTGCCATACTGTGCCCTGCTCATCCACCAAAGCCTCAGATCATACCTACCTGGTACACTGTATCTGCACCTGCACCAGTCTGTGCCAATGCCCCTCCATGGACCCGTCGCCCAGGTATCTCCAAACCTCCAATGGCACCTAAGCGCCAAATTGGGTTGCCCACACCTGACTTTGCACCCTGCCGCAAAGCAACCAGTTTTGTATAACCGGAAGGCACCATTATACCAACAGAACTGAAACCCTGCTCATTATAGAAGTGCCTAGCTTAGTTTCTAGACAAAAAGCCTGGGACACCATCTACTGTGACAAACAAGTGAGTATACATTCCAGGTACATCACGTGTCAACTTACACATTTTATATTTGTAACATATATCACAAATCACTGCATTACCTGTAAAAATTGCACAAAATATTACTTTTAAATTGAAGTTTTTTCAACAAACCTATATATAGGTTGCAGACTGCTAGGCAATTGAATTTAGTACAAACTTATCCACAAATGTAACTGGTACAACCACTACTGCATAATAAAAACTTGAAAATGAACACGTAACACGTACAATTTTTTTTTACTGTAATGAGCATCTACCGAATTATATACAACATAAATGGAGTTTAAAATTTCCAACATAACTGGTTTTAAAAATAATTTTACAGTAATGTTGTTAAATTCACTATAAAAATATAAATACAAATGTTAACTTCACAAAGAACTGTAATGCAGAGATGGTAAAAGTTATTGACATTTAAAAATAATAAATACCAACTTAATCAGCTAAAAAACTTTTAAAAATTCCAAAAACAATTTTTTAAATTAAAAACTCAACTTTACACTTCAATGGTTTTCTTAAAAAATTGTTAATGATTTGTAATAAACTTTACTAAATTACCAGATTTTTCTTGGCCAACAGAATTAGAGAATTTCCTACATTTTCCATGTTTTCAAAAGAGTGGCCAAACTTTTTGTACATGCTCATATCCTTAGCTTTCTGTAATGTTTTTTTTAAAAAATGGTAACTTGTGTGTGTGTGTGTGTGTGTGTGTGTGTGTGTGTATATATATATATATATATATATATATATATATATATATATATATATATATATATATGCACTGGCTTTCACTATTAGTAGTCGTGCAATCAGCAGTCTGCCAATCAGAAATTGTCATATCTGCAACGTCTTTTCCAACATTTTCTTCTGAAACAAAAGTATAGCCTTATAATAAATACTCCAAAAATATTTTTTTGTGTTTTATACTTTTGGAAATACAGTAAACTCCCGATTATCCGCTTTGTGGCTTAACCGCGTTATATTCTAAACATCAAATACATATTAATTCTGTATATACTGGTGAACAAAGCTAAGTGTGTCAGATGTCCACTAGTGGAATACACAACTATGTAGGCCTATTCAAATGTAATTATGGCTGAAGAGTATAATCTTTATGTTTCCATTAAAGCTTACAATACAGCTTTTGTGTCCGACAGCAGCATCAGGTGACAACGCCGCATACGCAGCGGCCGCTAGCTAGCCAGCCCGTCCTACGCGCATCAACAGTCACTGCATTTTTCTTGTGAGGGCGGTCTTCTATAGTACGCTTTTGTGTGTATTTGCACACATTTTCAGTTGAGTAATGTCTGCGAAATGAAAGTGCATAGTTTTGACATTGCAACAGAAATTAGAGATGATAAATAAGCTGAAAGAAGGAAGTTCCATAAAACAACTTTTGGTTTTACATATGGCGTAGTGAAACTACAGTACGGGACATACGTGACAATTAAAAGAAATTCCTGGAGTTTTCAAGCAATGCAGATTCTACAAGTGGATTGTCCAAAAGAAAAACAATGAAACAGTCAACATACAAGGAACTATATAAGGTAATGTTAGAGTGGTTTAGCCAAAACGTGCTGTGGGAGTACAAATCTCAGGTATAGTACGTGCAAAACCAGCTCAGTATTTTTTTTAAAGAACTTGGGATGGAAGGTGAGTTCAATGCATCGTCAGGCTGGTTGACGCATTTCAAAAGCGCCATGACATTCGAGAGATGGCAATTCAAGGCGAAAAACTGAGTGGTGATCAAGAAGCTGCCGGTGAATTCAGTAGAAGTTTCCAGCAATTTGTAATGGAAGAAAATCTATAGTTGGAACAAATTTACAATGCTGATGAAACAGGGTTGTATGGGAAGTCTACCAACAAGAACACTGGCATTTGAAACACAACTCAGTGCACCTGGCCATAAATCCAACAAGGAAAGACTCACTGCAATGTGCTGTGCGAATGCCACTGGGTCTCATAAAATTAAGCGGTGTTGTGTGTGGGGGGGGGGGGGGAACTTGATCTTTAAAAGGAACCAAAAAATTAAATTTGCTAGTAACGTATTTTAACCAGAAAGGGGCATAGATGGATAGGAGAATATTTAAAACCTGGTTCGACCATCATTTTGTGTCACAGGTGCAGGAGCACTTGAAATCGAAAGGTTTACCAGAGAAGGCAGTGCTGCTACTTGATAATGCACTCTCCCATCTAGCTTCAAGTGTTCTCAGATCAGAAGATGGTCAAATATTTGTGAAATATTTATCACCTAATGTGATTGCCTTAATACAACCCATGGACCAAGGCATCATTGCAACAACGAAACAACTGTATAGAGGCAGCCTTCTTCAGCAACACATTGACAAAGGTACAGACCTCAAAACATTCTGGAAGCAGCTAACTGTATTGGACACAATTTATGAAGTGTCAAAGGCCTGGCACATGATAAAACCAATGACACTAAGTCAATCCTGGAAGAAAATTTTCCCAGACATTGAGGCTGAGGACTGCTTTGGTTTTGAAGACTGCCTTAAGAGTTACCGCAAGCTGTGAAAATGTTGACAGCATGGCTATCACAGAGTGGTTTGAAGTAGACCGAATGGAACCAAGCCATGAAGTAGTGAGTGACAGAGACATTGTAAAACGTGCTAAAGGGCAGGTGGAAACTGACGACAGCGACAAAGATGAAGCTCTTATACCTGAAAAGCACATATCTCATGCTTCTGCTTTGGAATGGGCTGATAACCTGCTTGAATACTTGGAACAGCAAGACGACACACTCTTACCTGACAAGCTGATGTTAAGAAAAATAAGAAGCAGCATAAGGAAAAAGGAAGTAGCTGCCTTGAAACAGAAGACAATTACAGATTTTTTAAAAGTGATGTGAGGTTTCCAGCAAACTGTTTATAGTTTAAAGAGTTTTTGTTTTTACCTTTTAGAGTGTTACATTATGACAATTATTAGTGAACACAACATTATTTATTGGTAAATTACACCACTTGGCGTATGTCTTAATACAGCGATATTGCATACTAATCTTGTTAGTTAAATGCAATGACTACGCCACACCTAAAGAAAGGTTGACGGCTTGACGTGGGTTCTCGTAGGAAGGGATGGTGGCCCTTGTGACATTGCGTGCAGTTGCCAGTTCTCACGGTCATTTCCGTGAGAACAGACACACAAAATACGTTTTAAATGCTATACAACAGCATTCAAAGTTTCTAAGTCATGCAAAATAATGCAAAAATTATATTTTTAATTGAGCATGCTGATTATCTGCGATTTTGTATTATCAGCAGCATTCGTCCCCGCAATTAGCGCGGATAATCACGAGTTGACTGTAGATAAAAACTTAGACAATGAGAGATTATTTAAATGTTTATTTTCACAATAACCAAATTTAAATTTAATAACCTTAACACAATAAAAATACAGCCCAAAATACATAAACTTATAAAAACCATTTTTCATTTAAACCCTTTTGTAAGTGAACAAACTTGAAGTACGTTAAAATATCCATACCATTTTTGACAGGCCTAGTATTAATTTTGAAAACCAGATTCATAATTTTAAACACATATTTACACCAGTATTTTGTAGAATGCTCACTGTGAGCAACACTTTGCAGATAACTGACTTGCACAATTGCAGACTGCTCCTTACGGAAAGGACATGATATTCACAAACCTCCACACCCTTTTCAGGTTCGTTAGGACAGCAATCAAACACACAGGTATACCAAAACAATCAAAACTTCCATAGAGCGTAAAATTAATCTTTTTCAATAAGGCTTCTCCAATTTTTTTAAAGCCTGTGGAATGAGTAATTATCCAGTTGTATGTGCAGGACTTTGTTTCTACACAATGAGCTCTTACAAGCTATTGTTGCTTGAGAAATTGCATTAAAAAACTGATGATGCAATGTGATCAGTAGACTACTGAAGATGTGAAACAAAATGTTACCCACTGTGATGTACTACCATGGCTATCACTATATAGACTTTCACTAAGGGTGCTTGTTGCTCCAGTGAACAATATGATATAAAGTCGTAAGTTACGAAAACAGACATTTCTGATGGCAGAACTGTAATTCATTGGAACAGAGAATGTGAACCACACGTACCTCTTGGCCGAAGTACTTAGTGCTTTAGACATTTTGTGATTGGGCTTGGCGTCTTTATTGTCTGTCTTGGTGTCTGCGAGAGATGCCGTTCCTCGGCCTCGGCCTGTGCCGCTCGATCCCGCGCCGGACATTCGTCTGAAACACAACCGGCGTCTTTAGTAATTTAGGGTAAGTAGGAATTCAGGATGTTGGAATCCAAATGACATTTAGCAGCTTGCTTCTAGTGTTCAGGGAACTGCAATATTAAACGATTCCATATATGTTACTTAGGAAAGAAAACAAAAAAGAAATAAAAGAAAATGTACTTTTCCTCAGAAAATTATAAAATAGCTATATTTACTTGCTGCATCAACCTTTGACATTGCACATGGGATCTTCTGGATCCTATGACAAATTGTTATTCTTATTATTTGAGGATGGAGACTATCAATGTGACACTGAACAAGAATCAGACGACGATTTAGAAATTACAATCAATGATGTTGAATGCCAGTATTATTTAGGGTGTGAATTGAGGAACATTACTGGCCAATATTTCAAGCTATTTGCCTTCGAAGAAATTCAAAGAACTAAATAAGTTTATTAGTTGATAATTGGGCAAAACGAGGGGAACGCCAGCATGAAGATAAACTTGCAGCTTTCCACGAAATTTGGGAAATATTTGTACAACACTATCATCTTCACATGTACCTGGATTTGACATAACTCTTAGTTGGGTTCAGACAGAGAGAAATGACCACTGCATCAGTACATGAGAGTAAACCAGCAAGATGTAGCATCAAAATTTGGTGGGTTTGTGATTCCAAAATCTTCCCCATTAAATGGAGAAATATACTAGGGAAAACCACTAGGAGGTATAAGAGACAAAAACAAGGTTCTAAGACTGCACACAATTTTGTTAGAAAAATGGAAAAATAAAAGATGAAACGTTGCTGACCATTTTTTCACCAGCATTCCACGCCCCAACAGTTACTGGAAGTAAACACAACTTAGTAGGAACATTATGCAAAATAAGGTAGAAATACGTAGGGAAATGTCGCCAAACAAATGTAAAGCCAATTACAGTGATATAAATACTTTGAGAGAGTTAATTATTGCTAAGGGTATCTGAAGATCCCAGTGTGTTGATATGTGGATAAAATAAAAGGCATTGTAGAAGGATGAGGAAAACCTCCACTTAAAAAATAATTATACAAATTAATGATTTTTGTTACAAAAATTGTTTCAAATATAATTTCCATCATCACAAGGAAAATGAGTAATCGAAACTATTATACATTTTATAAATCATTATGTTTTCTTACTTTTTAATTTGTCTGAATTTACTATAATTTACATGATAAACAGTGAGAAATTAGACATAAACCATAGCAGCTGCTTTTATGGAAGTATTTGGGTACTTAGTGTGTTTCTCCAGCAGAATAAATTCAAACCCTTGGTCACATGGCCAACTGAGGTCATGTCCAAACTGTCAGTTTATACTTGTTAGGTACATATGTATGCAATGTCGCAGATGTCAGATTTGGCAACTGGAAATCACAGCTTGGTTTTACTCACTTGGTAGATACACGAGACTTACCAATAAGGGCATGGCAGACATTATATATATATATGCCACCTGTACATGAATAGTGAGTGAAACATTAAAATACTTATTGGGAAATGTTTGAACAGTTACTATGACAAATTTTCACTTTAAAATTACCCACATTGTCTAACTCCCCGGTAGTTCATAAAAGTCTACAAAGGGTCTAATACTGTGGACAAAATATCTGCTTGGACCGTTTATTTTATTATAAAACTGCTGGTGAATATTCCAAACATGTGTAACAGTGCCCACTTGATTGATTTTCAGCTAGATTTTGTCACAAGTCAACAGGAATGGCTTTCTATTTAAACACGTGTTTAATGTAGGACTTAACATGTATTACCATGCAAACATAACAATTCTCCATATTTGTCTCTTCTCATACATTACACCGCGTGGCTTGCCATTCCGCAGAAAATTGAAGTACATTTTACCATTTTGTATTTTAAAAACTCACAAAGTTACCATAAATCATGAGCAGCACTCAAAGCTCGCTTAAGTATCTGCAATAAGAGAAAAGAACCTTTTATGTTTTACAATTCAAAAAATTTCAAAGCCCTAATAAAAGCAAATAAATTTTAAAATGTAAGAAAAAATCCAAAACCACAAAATAAAATATACACAAAACAAACATATAACCAAATAAATAAAATAAGGTGACTTCCAAATGAATCTTATCCTGGTTACAGTATACATTTATATTTAACTTCCAAATTAAAATTAAAGAAAACATGTTTTTCACATTTTTTCAATCCATACTTTGATAGGGGTTTATTTTCTTGTACTGAGTGGTAAGGCACACTGTCCATAATAACTACAGTTAGATTTCTACACGTTGGTGCAGGAGAACAAATTTATGAAGACAGTTTTGCCTGCACCTAGGGGCACATTGATGGCACTGCAAAATTAGCTGTTCTGAACAGCCCATTCTACATTGTCACAGCTGCGGGCCGGACAAACCCGCGTTGAGTTTGATGCTGAACTGATTTCCTGAGTAATATATCTGCATGGCATCTCTGCCCCAGGCCACCGTACTGCATTTCCTAGATAGTGCCTTCTGTTTAAGAGCCCAAAGAATTGTGGGCTATACGCCATAAGACTTTGTTGCATCCGTTACCCAGCTGTTGTACTACTAGGTGCCATGGACCCAAGCAGGGACGACCTTTTGCGACAGTCACCTGGTTGCCAAACGGTTTGTGGAGTTACTTTTCTGGTTAAGCGCGCACTCCTCAGCCAACTCATTCCCTCCCCAGCTCTCCTTTCATGCATCCCCTCCTTCCCCTGCCTCTGCCCCTCTTGTTGCTCTTGCTCCGGCCTCCGATCATCCACCATTTCAACTTCTGCTCGTCACGTCGATCTCGCCTGAAACATGCCAATGCAGCATACTACTACTACACTTCGACTGAGTGCTTCTGGTCAACGACATCAGCATTGCTTTGAGTCGTCATGGAAGCCCGGCTGTGTTCGCTGGAGAGGCAAATAAGACACACTTTCAATTAGTCTTTTTATATTATTTTTGCCAGTGAGTCAAAATTGACGAAACACAATTTTGGGGCAGGATTTGCAGTCATGAGTAATTTCTGTTTGCACCCTTTTCAATTAGTAAGGCAACAATATAAATGTAAATAATTTAAAGTTAGCTTTTTGTTCGTTGCTCATATTTAATATTTTTAATTGTTTATCGTTTGCAGTTTTGGAATACGTCCCCTTGGAATCTGGTGTGAGTTTGTCTAACTTTCCTATTTTTCAAAAGCCAAGACTTCATTTTATAGTAATGATAGTAAAGACTCCAGAGAGGGTAGAATTGGGCTGAGAAAACTCCAACTCCGTTACTAGAGTTATGAAAGGGCACTATAATGTCATCTGCTGTGACTGAGCTGGAGTTTTGGCCCATTGCCCTAAGAAGGGTTTATGCTGGAGATCTATGTTATTCATTTGCTTTTTCGTAGTTTTTTCATTTTTCTATGCATTCTCTGATGCTGCTTTGACCGCTACGCTGAGACGTTCATTCCAGTTTAAATTGTGATTTTGCCTTTTCGAACCTAGATTCCGTAGTAGTTACAGATTATATTTTCCTTAGGCCTACTTATTGACAAAGGTGTTTTGTTGCATTCGACTTTGCATGTTGGGTGTTCGCCCTATCCGTCGTCCCCGTCTGTTCAGACTTTAAGTGGTTCTGAACTGTCAGTAAATAAAAATATTAAATAACCAAATAATTTTTTAATGAAGATAGATTTTACAATCGGGAGTTAGAGATAATTGGCAGTGCAATTAATGCATGAAAATAAATTCTCACAGTATTTCTAAACCAGAATTTGGAGTGACAAATATTCTAGAAAACAAATTACACTTTCTGAGGACTTATTTTGAAAGCCTTTGAAGCGAGTTCAACATTTTTTTGTTACCTGGTGTGATAAAGTGTCCTATAGCCTACTTCATGTTTGAGCATATGGTTTACTGATGTTTAAATGTTCATATGGAAAAAGCAGAGAGAAATATTTACTGAGTAGAAGTCTTTAAACTTCAGTACATCCATGAGCTAATAAACAGGATACTCTGTGTTGTTATGGTAATTAATATGTATGCACAAAGACTTCAATTTTAAGAACTTCTGGACAGTTAAGTTGAATAATGATGACTGATGGATGCTGATGGCGGAGAGCCAAGAACCAACCTCTGAGGGGGTGTATCATTGGCTGCAACCCTAGATGTGTCGCTGTCCAGATGGAGTTCCCATACCGAGGATGGAGCGGGATAGTCAACTTCCTGCCGGACCATGTCTATTTTGAGGATTTGCTGAGATGGAGAGTTCATTCTGTATCATTGCTTGGCATCATAATGTAAGCCATCTTTATGATTTTTTAATTGCCTCGTCGGCATACTATCAGGATTGATCTTATAAAAATTTCAATCTACCAAGATTTACATGATGAAGCGAAAATGTTATTAGAATTTTTGAAACTATGAACAATTATAAAATCCCACCCTTGCCAATTTTTTAGTAACACACTAAGTTAATATGTTTTTCACCTAGAGGCCTGTAAACACATTCGTAGACAAAAAGATGTGTCTAAGTTTTGGCTCAACAGTTGCCGTGGACATACGAGAATTTATTATATATATATATATATATAAAATCACTACTTCAAGAATTGAACTGAACTATACTATAATTTCTCTACCCTTTAAGTTTCTTGTTAATTGAGCGTACATGGTTAAACTTTGTTATTTTTTAATCTTGAGAGGAAGATAAATTAGTATTAGTAATCTAAAAGCAGAGACCTGTGCCATCTAATATCTTTCTTTATTTTATATAAGTTTATTATTTTTTTTAGTTGCTATGGTCGTAGATTTTTTGAAATGGCATGTCTTGATAACAAGGCATTTTTATACATTTTGCATGATTATGCATGGGGTTAAGTATACTAGAATTCACCTATGTTCTAGTCAAATGAAACTCATATTTCTTATCAGTATGACAAGAGTATATTGTCAATTTAATGAAATTGATAATCACATTCCTTTGATTGCTCTAAAAGTTAAGGTACGAAGTAAGTCACCCTGTACATTTCTTATGTGCAAATGTGAGTTAATGTACCTAGCTTTCTCGTTGTAATTTTTCAGAATGCACTACGTTTATTGCTTCTGAGCCGACACGTGTGACATATGTTCTATCTATTTTTCTACAATTCATCAGGGTTCAAAAGAGTGTAGCAAATTAACATATGTCAATTCACACCCACATGCAACAAAACTGTTTTGTTAGACACACAAAATATTTCTAATAAATTATTATCATTATAAGTTATTTTTTAAATTCTTTCTACTAACAGAAATTTTATAATTCTATTACACTGGTAAAGTGGAGTGTTATCATCTTGAGGTTTTTTATGTGGGCCGTTGAGCCTATATGTTTTAATAAATGGCTTGATACGAGAAATCTAGTGGCTTTTTAAAACTTCCATTCATGTAATTAAATGTGTAACACATTACCGCATACTATCGTAAGAGTATTGAAATATTGTAATTTTTATAGTCTGCCCTTGCATCAATGGCCTTACATGTGTTCATGAATTTTCAGTACACTGAATGGCCAGACTCGTTTTGCAGCAAGTGTGAACACCACTAGGCATTTATATAAAATATTTTCTCTGAGTAAGTGCTGGGTAACAAGAAAATATTAAAGTTTGGTGTTGAATTGTGCCTTTCTCTTAAATGTCGTTATTTAGTAAAGATTTTATGATAGGTTTCTTGGTGTCACGATTTATTCACAAGTAGAGGAGACAATATTCTCTTTTTAGTAAATTATAATATTTGGTATGAACCATATTTTGGTACATACTCTAAGAGGTAAAACTTATCGCCTTGTTAATATAATATGGTAGTTTGTCTCTCATATGAAGTGTGAGGGTTCCTTCACTATTATTATACATCATGGTAATTAAATTATAACTGGATTATTTGTTTGCTCAAAACACTGAATGTTCCAGTAAAAATTTAATGAGGTGTGCACTTTGCAACTAAATGAACCAGTCTTTTTGTAGTCTATTAAAGCCTAAATATATTTTGTATTTAATTTATGGTTGATAGTTACGAATCAGTATATCCTGCTCACAATATTATATCAAAATGTTGTTTGATGTTGTACCAGTGCATGATTACTGTCAACATTATACAGTAAGCGCTAATAAATCCAACTACTTGAACAGGAATTTTGAGTGTGTTGCAAATTAAAGCTCCCTTGTCCCGGCAGTGTACGGCACACTTTTACATGATATTAATGTTGTGCAAATTAAGCCATTTTACAAAGGGTCAAGCATGAATTGCCGAGTGTTTTAGCCATATAGTTTTGGCGAGCCATAATTATGAATTGTTAACGTTAACTGTTCCAAGTATTAAGGCCCTTGCCTATTTGGTCTGTGTGAATGAAACTATTGGGAGACCTAGTGTGTAACCAAACCAGTATTACAGACGTTAATAAATAACTGTTATTCAAACGTACTGACTTATTCGTCGCTAATATTGAGCAACCCCCTCATAACTTTATAATAAAGGTATAACGAGTAACTTGAATTGGTATTGGTTTGGGTGAACGTATCTTAGACTTAATGTATTTCAGTATTCATTAGCTCAGAATGCGAAAGGCCATTTGAAGACGAGATCCCCTTGTACCCTGAGTAATGAGCAATGTATATTAGGTCCGTTGGCGAGCGAGATAGAATTGAGGGACCGAAATCCCACCGGGTACAAGGTGTCGCCGAATAAACATGAGTTGAACCGATTACCAAGTACCACATTTCCTGTAGACATAGCACCTTTCCTAGTTTACTTCATGCCGCTGAGGGGAACGCAGGTGACCCGGGAAAGTTACTCATTCGAGCCAGTAAACTACCAAATACCCATAGGGAAAGTTACTCATTCGAGCCAGTAAACTACCAAATACCCATACACACTAGCATCTGCCACCACTTCTGCATACCACGGTAGACATAATAGTAGATCCCCACCAGGTACTCGTTTTCTAGGACAGTTCGATTCGGTGCTCACACACTCCACCGCATTTTGGCACCCCAGGGGTCATTTCCCACGTTTGAAAGACTGAACTTGAGGCATAGACCCATATGCAGGGATTGTTGACTACAAGACCTGACTCACAGTGTTCGCTGCATTCTGGCACCGAGCACTGTGATGAGGTGACTGTTAAGTCAGCAGGCACTCCACGTGGTTCTACACCAGTAGGACTACACGTACCCTACGATTTCCTCACGGACGTGTGTGTGTGTGTTCTCATTTTAAACACCTTATTCCTGTCGCAGTGGCCTACGTGACAAGATGAAACAAGTACTAACTGCCTCCAGACATTTGCATGAGCTTACCCCTTCTATCATCACATCGCTTAACCAGCTTGAACCCAGGAAACAAGCTCAGGCACTGTGTCTACTATTCACTCCAGAGATCCCGAAAGACATGTTTGCACCACCTACATGTCTGAATACAGAATTACACCCTTGGTTCGCCGAATGCCTTGGTAGACCTGAACAGTCCACAGTAATTCCTAAGGTCTACTTCAGATGAAGCCGCTGCTCCGCCTCCTAACAGGGTGGCTACACAAACCATAAAACGAAATTCCCTGACTTTTCCAGGCTTTCCCTGTCTATCAAATTTTTTTCTTGGACAAATACCAATGAAATAAAATCACATTTTTCATACGTTTTATCTAATTGAAGCCTTGTACACAAACTAATATAGAGGTTCATGAACTTACACTCTTGCAGTAATTCATTTAATGAGAGGAATTTTAAGTCGTATATAACGTTGACGGGTGACATTGGGTGACTGACGACGATATCAAGGTTGGACAAGGTTTTAGTGTATGTGTCAGAGACATTGGCGATATAACTGGGCTGACTTTATTGGCTGCTAACCGGACCCCGGCCAGTTTAAACTGAGGCGCATGGCTTGATGGCACTGCACAAAGTCTGGTGTGGGCTTAACTGTCTTCTGCAACCCAGATTTACACACAGTCACTGGTGGGCATGGCCCGAGGTAGCTCCTAACTCGGCCATTGTTGCTGCTGCCGGTTGAACTCATGTCCAGTCCTTCGGCGAAGGTGGTGCTGCAGCTGGCGGTGCTGGTAGGAGCCCGCGGAGGGCTGCTGGTCCTGATGGGCTGGAACAACGGGTTCGTTATACCCAGTGGTACATAGAGTCCCTAGCGTAAGCTGACTATGGCTGGATGCGGCTCGCCAGTGATTTTGTAGGGAGGCAGAAACAGGAAGCGTGGATGGATTGGGAGGTGAGGTCTCTCCAGTTGTTGCGCGGCTTGAGCTCGTTCCCAGGGGTTAAACTGCAGAGGGCAGTTGGCGCTGGGTTACAGCTCAGGTTGGACTCAGACAGTAGATGCATTCGCAGCTCGCCACTTTGCATCACTCATATGATTGTATGGCATAAAGAAAGATACTAAAGTCAGCCGCACTAAGGGAGAGCAGCTGATGAGGATCCCTAGCTAGATGTAAAACCATTTGTGGCCGAGCCAATCAGAGTCGTACCCATTTACTCCAACTAAGTCTGCAAACAATTTCATGTTTTATGAAATATCAATTTAGTGGCACCCCATAAGGAGCCTTTCAAAGAATGGTTTCCGGTTTGAAGTACACCACAAATACTGATGCTCCAACTCATCAGCCGGCAATCAGCAAATGTTGCTTTCGCAACGCCACCAATTGTAGGGACATCAAACATTTTTGCACAAGAGAATATAACATTTTAATGTGTACAAAAGTTCCCCGACATTTCCCAGGCTGTTTGAAATTCCCTGTTTTCCAGATTTTCCCTGTCTGTAGCCACCCTGCCTAAGGCACATCCAGCTGTCTCAACACAGAGCACACACCTGCTGGTGGCCCACGTACAACCTATTGAAATCATCAAGGCCAAGCCTACAACTAAGGTTACACATAGTCCAGTTATCCCACCAAAAACCCAGAACCCGAAACGTAAGATCTCTCTGCTCGAAGCTGATTTTGTGCCTTGCCACAAAGCTACCACGCCAGTTCTCTACCCTGGGCGTGTGCCAGTGCCATGTGGAAACTATAATAATACGTGAAATCTGCCAGATGGGTTCGCCTGACTTGGCACCCGACAAAAGACACCTCCTTTTGTTCTTGTGACGACCCTCACAGTCCCGAGGAGTCAAGTGTGTGTGTCTATATGTATATATATATAGTTTGTGTTAAAAACTTTAGTCTTGTACCACAATCTTGTACCAAGACATTGTGTTACATGCAGAACACTGTTTGTAAAGGCATGTCTGATTCTGGGCAACATTGTATGGTTTATAGACAGAAGGGTTCTGAATTGAGAGTCATTTGGAAGGTTGATCACACGACAGAAAACTAGCATTATTTAGAATAATCACACAAAACAATGAAGGGTTTGAGATAAAACAGTGATTTTAGGTACCTACTATGTTCAAACGTGAAGATTTTTAATTCTAAAACTAGATTTTCTTGGTTGCCTTACATACACACACATATGTGCATGCATGCACACATGCACACACAAAGCTGACAGTAAGCAAACAATGAATTTTAGTTTTATGTTTACTTTACATTCCCTTCTTGGCAAAATTAGAAAATTTACAACTATACTGTTATTTATTTATGAAAATTAAAGTGTCAGCCAAACAGACCAGAAGGGCCTAAATAGGCTGGTACTGACCAAAACACAAACAAAAATTTCAATTACATTCCAAATAGATACCAAAATAATATAAAAAATATTGATTACAAGAACATTTTTGTATAAATATATAGATAAAGAAACACACCAGCAGTTAACTACCTTGTTCGCGAATGAGGCTGGTGTGGTTTGTCTGTCTTTCAACCATCACCACCCAGGGACATTCAAGTAAAGGGAAATGCAGTAACACACAGCGATAAAACTAAATACGTATAGATATTCAAAGTTAGTACAACCATTATATCACAAAAATTTACATCAACAAATCATGCAGACTTAATGTAACATATTTAAAAAAGGGTTCAATGTATTTACAATAGTAATCAATATTGATTATACATAAATTATTTAAGAAGAGGTCGCGATGATGTGAAAGTCTCCCGATTTCTTTGTCTATAGAATGTAACTACCAGAGATGCATTATTTGTAATTTAGCTGCATTTGAAAACTGAGAAAAACTCTTAAGGAAAAAAATAGACATTCTAAAACAGAGTCAATTTTTTAAGGCATGAAACTTGTAGCATCTGTGCTGTTTGTGTGAAACATGTGCCAAAAACGAAATGCATAATTGAAAAAACACTGTGTTAAGAAATAAATTGAGCTTGGCCGAGACAGTAATTGGTAAACACATCCATGAATACTTCTTTCTGCATACAGCATCTGCTTTCTGCTACTGCTTACTGTCACTGTAATTGCGTCCCAGTGTGTTTAAAATTCACATTTTTTTTTAGTGATGTTATGAAAGCATGGTTCCACCTCATGGTTCCACCTTTGTAAAGGTGCCAAAGACACAAGATTGGAAGACATTCAGTCTTTTGTGAGTTAAGTTTTTTCCAAAAATATACTTTGTAATTCGGAAGCTTGATTGTCAAAGGTTATTAATAATAGCTTCAAGCTAGGTGTAGGATATATACATGAGAGAAGGTGCTGAACTATTCTTTGTCACATTAAAAATATTTTGTTTATAACCTACCATTAATGTACAGTTCCTAAGGACTTATTGCTTTCTCTTTATATGAGCAAGCTAGGCCTCAACACTGATTGGTACAAAGGGAAGTGAATTTTCACAAATGATTATTTGACTCTTTAGTGCATATTTTCTAAATCTTATTAAAGAGGGGGGTGGGGGGTACAGCTGTTTATGTATGTACGGTTATATTTCAAGTTAAGCCTACAGAAAATGTTGTGTGGAACTTCACTGTGAATTATCAGCAATAGAACTGCAGAAGAGTTCACTTATTGTGGTCTCTGTTTACTGTTTCCCAGATAGTGATTTTGAACAGTTGGATCACGCCATACCATCAGGTTCTGCTTTTTTTTATTTGTGTGAAATGACTTGAAACTTAATAGCAGCTTCTTACTTGTGCCAATGACACTACTATAGTGACAAGAGACAGGATTAGGATATAATTCTCAGAGCTAGTAAAGTATGTCTTAAAAGAAGCTTAAGCTTGGTTTTTAACTAGTAATCTTCAGTTAAGCCAAGGTAAAACTGGGACTTGTGTTCTTTGGATAAGCAGGTAAATGCAGCTGAGCAACCAAGGTTAAATTGTTAGGATTTTGCATAGACTCCAAAAGATATATAAGGATTCCAATATTAATAATGTAGGTGTTAAGTTGTCAAGGGTGCTTTACCCTCTATGGAGACAAGAGACTACCAACAATCCTACTTATTGCATACCATGCACTATTTCATAGTCATATTAACTTATTAACTACGGCTTGATACATTGGAGCCATTCTCCACATGTTCCAAGTGTGATGACACTTTTAAAAAGGCAGAATTACATCATCTTCAGTGTATGTGGAACACCGTAAGCCAACATTTACTCAACTTCGCATACTGACTCGTTTCACCACTATGTATTATGTGTTCTTGTATATTTCAAAGGTAACATTAATATGTATCTATGAGTCCAAAAATTGTCAGGCCTACAATAATATTCATAGGTGTAGGCTCTAAAGAGTTACTGTATCTTAACTTTTAAGTTGTTTGATAGTTTACACAAGAAAATCCATTCATGGGATATTAATAAGTTCTGTGCCATTCTCTTTGGGGGAAGGGCAGGTGTGCCACGTATGTACACCATCCATGCAGAAACATGTGATCCAACACTGTGAAGAATGACCCGGTATCAGCATCAGGCCTACAAGCATGGGGTAAGCCAGACGACTACGTGGAACATTCTCCACGAC
Organism: Dryococelus australis; assembly: GCA_029891345.1. Lineage (NCBI taxonomy): Eukaryota > Metazoa > Arthropoda > Insecta > Phasmatodea > Phasmatidae > Dryococelus > Dryococelus australis. Next base: position 403,159,647 of record CM056993.1, on the reverse strand, counting down.
ACAACCAGCAACATATACAGGGCTTACTACCGATGGACTATCCTCTACAGGAATGGTCATGTTGCTGGTTTGTTGTACACGCCAAAACCATGTATGGGATTTCTGTCATCCATCCTATTCACAGACGAGACCACCTTTATGAGGGGTAGTATTGTCAGTCTCCACAACACACATCTGTGGGCTGCACAGAATCCCTATGGTATGGTGACAGCAAACCTTCAACCACAGTGTGTGAGCGGGGATTATTGGCGACTGCCTTGTGTTACTGGCTAGGCATATCTGCAGGTGCCTTTGGTGGTACAAAGAGTTATGTGGCTGTTACGTGATTGTGCTCTGGCTCACTTCCTCATAACTGTGCAGAGGCACATCCACAACATCATCTCTGGTTGATGGATCAGACGAGGTGGCCTAGTTGCATGGCTCGCCTGGTCGCTGGACCGCAACCCTTTATGGGGGCACCTGGAGGGTGCCACACATGTGGAGCCCATCCCAGACATGCACACACTAGAACAACACATTCATGTTTCATGTGATGCCCTTCGGATGCAGAATGGCACTAATGGTGGCCACTTGGAACAACTCTTCTAACGGTGGCCTCCTGACAGCATATGTCATGCACAGGAATGATGAATGAAATAAATGGTCTCTTAACAAAGAAACTGCATTTCTTTTCTGGAAATATGTCCACATGATTTTATTTCCTCCTTATCCTCTCAGGGACAGTCTCCATTGCTCAAAATCATCTTATATATCAGACAGTAAGGAAATTATAGAGAGGAAACTGCAATGGTTACAAATTAAACCAAGATACCAGCACTACCTATGTTTCTGGGACGAAATTACAAGTGCCAATGATTGCTTGATAGATGTATTGTATTCACAAGGTATTTCAATCTGCCTGTTGTACGTGATCATTTCCACAATCAATAGCATTGTATTTTTGATAGTAAATGAAAAATTATTAGAATAAATACATTTATGTGATGAGCGATAAATAAATAGGGAGAGGGAAAAGAAGCCTAACGTAAGCATCAACAGTTCAAAATTATTAGATATAAATTACTAACCTTGCCGATATCAAAACTCAAATGCACACAATTTTCTTACTTCTGCATAGTGGTGAAATGTCAATTCAATTATGCACACCTAGTTTTTAACCAAGAAGAAGTGTCACATTATAATATTCCCAAATATTAATGCTTATGGTTTTAATTGTGTGAACAGCAGACTTATTTTTATTTTCTATCCTCTGCGGTCCTGGCAGACAATGTAAAATTTAATCAGTCCTGAGAAAATCAGGAGCAAAATGCAGAATCTTCACAATTTTCTCCCTACTTACTCGCCAGTCTCTTCAATACTAACTACTCTACAGCGTATGTTTTACATACACACGTTGAAAATAAAACCATTAAAGAATGGCATGGACCCCAGCGTATTCATGTATCTCTGTAAATAAATGTTCTGCAAATACGACTTTATCAGGAAAGCTAAAAAGATAATATCTATGCCCGTAATTTTTTTTACATTTGACATATGGTCATATATAGCATTCTTAAAGCTTGCCTATGCAGTTTCCTTAAGCTGCAACAGAAAATTACAAGCAGAGACATAGTTTTCCTGGAAAACAAGTTTTTCCTTTACAATGAAGATCCCCAAAAAGCAGTGCATGAACATCCACCAGCATCTCCTTTAATAAGAGAAGACGCAGTTGAAATTCAAGGAGAAAGAAGTGTGAATCCACATAATTTACACGATGACTTCTTAGTCTTATCTAACAGTGAAGACACCTGTGAAAAAGTGAGTGTTTCTCAAAACAGTGCTGAAGGGGAGGATTTTCACGAGTTCCCTGAAAGTGACGAAAATCAATCGGACAAAGGTAAAAGTGGAGAGGCGGTCTTATCTATCAGAATTTATGCAAAGAAGAAAGTCTACTCGCAAACCAAAGCCTAAGGAAGATCCAGAGTTTATATCATATTTTGTTGGGGAAATTATGACCCACTTACCCCCAGAGGAAGCACTCAGTAGACCACATTCCTTCAAGCGGAAAGATGCCATGAATGAAGAATTGCTGTCTTTCATCGACAATCAAGTCTATGAATGGGCTGAACTGCCAAATGGTCAAGATGTACTTAAGACCAAGTGGGTGTATAAGATAAAAGATTTAGAAATGGGTACCCCAAGTTTGAAATCTCAACTGATTGTTAAAAGATGTGCATGGAGGCCGGGGATAGACTGTAGAGACATTTTCCCCGGTTGTAAAGTATTCATCACTAAGATTTTTGTTTTCACTGGCTGTCAAGGAGAGTTTAAAAATTACTCATACGGATGTGAAAACAACCTATCTTCATGGTAGTTTGGATGAAGTAATTATGTGCAGCCCCCTGATCAGTTAACCATCAGGCAAAGTGCGGTGTTCGAAGAAATCTATGTATGGCTTGAAGCAAGGTGGAGGATGCTGGATCCGTTGTGTTCACCAAACACCCACAGGCATGAATCTTGAGCCGTCCAATGCAGATCCATGCATTTACTTCAAACACACATGGCGAGGTATGATCATTGTGGCAATCTACGTTGACGTATGAACCACTTCTCAAAAGACTTGTCCAAAGTTTACTGTATGTTTCTACAATTTCCAGGCCTGACATTTCTTTTGCAGTGAACTATCTTAGTCAGTATAACAATTGTCCCAAAATGGTTCACTGGGTTGCAGTTAAAAGAATTTTCAGGTACTTGATGGGAACCACTGATTTACAACTAGAATTTGACGAGGCTGGTAACCCTGAATTGCTCAGGTATAGTGATGCTGACTGGGGAAACAAAATAAATGGCAGACATTCAGTCACAGGTTGTGGTATTAAGTTTATGCGTGGCTTGATATCATGGTTTAGTAAAAAACAAAGGACAGAGACTTTGAGCACTGCTGAGGCTGAGTATATGCTTGAGTTTCACTGACCAAGAAATTTTGTGACTAAGAACTTTATTTACTGAGTTACAGCCCAACACTGATCTCAAGCCATCTGTAATCTATTGTGACAAGGGAACCACAGTGAAATTCAGTACCTATGAGTTTTTTAATACACCATCATATAATACTATACTACCAAGGATAAATAAATTATCTGGTTACAGCGAGTGAGGATTTATTTTGTATTTCCATTTTTACGAGCAGTTCAAATGTATTTTGATTAATTGTATTTGGCTTTTCTAATAATTGTGGCGAATTGAAATTGCTTAAATTGTGCATTTAGTATAATTAATCTCGTAAAATGTGTATAAGCAACACTCCATGAGAAGTGGCAATGCTGCAGTGCAGTAGATGTTGCAAAGCTGCACGCCTTATCCGACCTGTACTTGCATCCTTTGTCAAGGCATTTAGTTAGAACAGCGACACAGAATCAATACGAACGCGAGCAGATGATTGGTTGACAATATGTGGAAGGTTCTGCGGCATTTGGGTTTAGGTTTCACAAGATGGCCGATATAATAGGGGCACTGGCATTTAGTTAGAACAGAGGTACTGGATCAATACGAGCGCGAGCAGATGATTGGTTGAACATTTGTGGAACAAACATCGGCGTGCTGCTCAGGTTTCGTTATCAATAAAAATTGCTGGTTTATGTGTGGAGTTAAATTTGCTAATAATGTTTACATGAAAACCAAAATTTTTTCCATCTTTTGGTCTTGCGGGACGTTTTGAAATGTACGTAGCTTAAATATTTTTTTTAGTTTTTTTACTAAGCCACCACGTTGAGAAAAGTTTCATTGCCATTACAGATGTTTACACTTGCCATTTTCTACATTTAGCTGTATGGTAAAATAAAAAAAATGTGCAGTAATACTAACAATAGCCCCTTATTTTGTTCCTGTAATTATTTCAACTGACGATGTAGGAGAAGCAGCTAGCAATCGGCCACAACATGCAAGTACAATAGACCTCATTCTAATGTTTACATGCACGTGTCTTGGCGATTCCTTGTATAATAAACGCACCCTAATTTATTGGACTGGAAAAATTTGTAAAAAAGTGTGAGAGTAATACTAGTAAATACGGTATAGAGTGGTAACTTTCTGTGAATAATTTTTGCTGCTCTGATTACGTCCCCTGCTATCACATCTGAATACAAATTTCATACGTACACATTTTAACATTAAAATCGTGTTTTAATTATGGATCATAAATTCAGACACTGTTATTTATTATTATATATGCGATAGCACACACAATCTAGCTATATTTGTAATTCCCGCCATGTTTATATCAGCAGAGTAGTATTGTTTATAATGTAAGTGAATTGTTTGCAATGTATCTATATACAACATGCTCCATACCTCTAGCTTAGGGAGCAAACTGAGTGCACTAATAAAATAAAATTAATAAAATAAGTAGGATTAGGACTTAGTTTGATTTTGCTAGACTGCCCCTACAGATGTGTCCAGGAATGATGCAGACACTACAGCTGCCAATTATGTAAGATTGTCTGAGATTCAACAGCAAAATATTTCAACTTGCATCAGAACTACAAAATTATTTAATTTTTTTTCCATTAAAATTATATTTATAAAGCCAGACATTTCAAGAATGTTTTCCATACACACTGAGTTGTTCCTGACATAACAGTTACAATAGCATTTGTGTTTACTAGCATACACACTCAAATATTTGAATAATTAACTTTAAGACCTACTGCTTTCACAGTCATCATAATTTTCTAACATGTTATTTTATTTTAACTTTCTGCAATAAACAGGGATATTGAAATTTAAGCAAGTCTTGTTTGCGTACATTTTGAATTTGTACCATTTTCAGAGTTACATGCCCTGTTTTATTAAATCAAAAGGATTCACAGTGTCATGAATAATATCTAAACAAAAGAAAATTGCTACAATTTTCTGTGTAACAGTCAAAACAGAAAATAAGGTAATACATTTATTTCACTTACCTGTTTCTTACATTGAATATTTTACTGGAAGTGCAAATTAATGGTTTTGATATCACATGCAAATTTATTTTTATTTTTGCAGGACACTTTAAAAGTGAGCATATTTGTGTTGAATTAGTACTGTCTGATTCTGATTCTGTCCCTTACCACCACGCTCCATGCAAGGAGAAAAAAGGACTTTCTGTACAGAAAGGTTGTTTTCGGTTTTTGGTTGCAACTTCAGTGGACCAATAGGTAACCTTGTTGTGCACTAGAATTTCTGTAGAGTTAACAGGAATACAGAAATTCAGATTTTTATTTGTTTGTTTGAATGTATGAGGGCACATGGACTAGTGAGAAACTTGTGAAAATTGTCCTCCGTAGCACCATCCTACAAGTCGCAGGTGCCAGGAGTAAAGCGGAAGAGGGAGTGCACTGGCGCCACATGCTACAGACTCCCTTTTGCAGTAATTCTCCATGGCAAAATCACTACAAATGTATTATGTAACCTTTACAGAAAATGTAGAAACTAGATAATATATCACATCTCCACAGTTGGAGCAGTGTCGGGATATTATGTAATTCTGTCAAGCTACACTGAAGTGCGACATGCTTGATTTTATTAAAGCAATGTATTTCGTAAGCCAAATTAATTTTTGTATTTTGAAGGGATTTTACCATTGTAATCATGGGGGGGGGGGGGGGGGGGGAACCTGAAATACTGAGCAATACTGATCCATATATTATTTTACTAATATTATGTTGTCATATTTTTGTAATGATACCTTGATCGAAAATTAATCACCTCTTGTGACATCACTATCAAAAAAGGCAATTACATGAGTGTCTGTGGAACTGACTCAAATAATTTAAATGCATATTTAACTCTCTCAAATGATTCCTAGGCTAGTCAAAGTTTATGGCAGTACACTTGATTCTGTTACAGCCGTCCATTAAACTTTCTACTCTTGCCAAAACGTACAATTTGAGTACTTTGCTTCTTTAAATTTGCACAAAAATTCAAATTCCAAATTGCTAGGTTCATTTTAAAGATATCCAAAAGTTACTAGGCCTTTAACAAACTATCCCTAGTTGAGCTTGCAAATACATAGTTACACCAGATGAAGTGGATGTTGCTGATTTTCCTTGGCGGAGACGGCTGCATCTTCAGTTCACGAAAATATCTAAAATATTGCCATCAGACCTCTTCTGCATATACCTATAGGGATCATGACAACTGGGAGCCTAAATCTAGAAGAGGCCCTGCTACAGGTCTCAAACACCCACACAATCGTTTAATCATAAGTGATTATGACGTCCATTCCTAGACGTCACAATGTGGAGATTTCTAGTAATATCATCAGTTATCCTTGGCCTATACCTCAACCAGGTATTTCAAATTCATACAAAGAAATCACGTAACATAATTTATTTTTACCAAAGAATTCATTCCTGAGTTAAGCTCCAAATCATTAAAATCCATATAAAAATAAACAATGATAAAACAATTACCAGAATTTAAACAAAAATTATTTTTACGTTTTCTTAACGAGAGGTGATAGATACCAAAATACTTAATGAAATTATTAATTATTCTAGGGGCTACTGTTTATGTTTTTAACGTGAAAATGAAATCAAAGAAATTACTGTCAACAAACATTGACCTTACACAATATAAACTGAGTAAATAAAAATACAAACAACTTTAAAATCTGGAGGAGCATACCACTACAATTAAATCAGCTTTTGGACCAAGCAGGATAGCATTTGAGAAAAAGCAAAGTTTGTGAATGGTTCACACGTCTCTGTGGTAAAGGTGTATCTTGAGTGGCCGAAAGGCACCTTTGGGAATAACCATTGTGAAAACTGCGGAGCTCCATGCGCCTTTGATATCCGAGGTGAACGTTAACTAAGACAGTGCGTGAATACCAACTGACAGTCTACAATGGAACAGCTCACCATCCAAATGAACCAGGGGGCATCCAGACACGTGTCTACAACAAACCCTTCAGTGAATGGGGCTCCGGAGTAGACAGAGGGTGACTGCACCCATATTAACACAGATGCATCGATGGAAACGACTGGAATTTATTGTACAGTATGGCAACTGGACCACTGCTGATTCGTGACGGGTCACGGTTTCATCTGCATAGAATGGAGGGACATCAGCGTGTCCGGCGAGAAACGTCGCAGAACAGACACCCTGCATCCATGCTGGATGAACACAAGGCGTGGGGACAGTGTTATGGTCTGAGGAATGTTCTTGTGGTATTCTCCAGGTCCTATCATCCAAGTGGAAGGCACTCTTGATCAATATGGTTATGAATTCACCCTCGGTGATCATGTCCACACGTACGTGATGTTTGTCTTTCCTCCGGAGGATGGAATCTTCCAGCATGATAATGCACCTTGCCACACAACTATAAGTGTCCACAAGTGGCTGGAAGAGCACAATCAAGACTTCGAAGTTCTTCCCTGGCCCCCAAACAGCTCCGATCTCAATCCAATTGCACATCATGGAATCCACCTCAATCGTCAAGTTTACAGTGTCTCCTTCGCCATGCACCTTTCAATAGTTGTGGGACGCACTGTAGACAGCATGACTCCAGATACCCGTGGAGACTTATCAGCCCCTGACTGAGTCACTGCCAGCTCATCGGACTGCTGTCCATGCTGCGAAGGGCAGTTACTCTGGATACTAACAGGCTGTCATAATAATGTAATTCAACCATGTATGTTGTTCACTGTTTTAATTTGTTAGTGTATATTTAATATAATTTTACTAATGCATCTGGACATTGTCTGTCCGATTGGAGCTAGTCAAGAACCAAGAAATAAAAGAAAAACACTGTACCACCAACTTGAAATTATATCAATGTAATATCACACCTACATCAGGTTCAGAACATTACCATTTAAAAAAAAAATGAAGTTGCATTGAATCTAACAATTTCTATAAACACAAATAAAGTCATAACAAAATGTCTTCATGATTACAGAATTTTTGGAATCACGCCTTATTTCGGGCCACTGAAGCACAAAATCAAAAACTGTTAACAATGAAGTGAATATTCAATTACGTTATGGGTTCAATACTTAACAGAATATCTTGAAGCAGATATGAACTACATTGCAAAATTACTGACAAAAAAATTTACTCTCCGAGATTTATTGAAATATTCCAACACACTCCTAGTTCCTGTAAAGTTTACAGACTCAGGTTACAGAAGCACAGCTAGTTTGATGATTTACTCCCTCTAAAACAATGGTGCACGTAATCTAATATTATTTTATTGGGCAGTTCTATGTGTAGAGCCTAGGCTACATTCGCAATAGCACGTACTTAACCCACAAATAACATAGGAGCACATACTGAACACAATATCAACCTCAATAGTTTCGGGCTACTTAACTATGCCTCACGCATATTTTATATAACAAAATACAATACTCTTGCCCAGAGATAGAGGGACCATGGACGGATTTTGTTTTTGGTATGATGCTATTAAATTTAATACCAAGTCCTTCATTAACCTTACTGAGGCCGAGTGGTTAAATGTAATCCCAGGTAGCTAGGGGTAGTGTTAACCATTGACATGCTCACTACCTGCAAATTAGTTTTCATTTTGTTTAATTACGAGCGACTGTACAAACACCTTCATTAAAAAATATATTTAAAATGGCATTTTTACACACTGATACTTGTAAATAGAAATGGCATATGCATAAAACAATTGATAAAGTTTTTGTAAATATTTCACTACTTTCATGTAAAATGAAACGTGCGTTAAACTGTTCCTAATAATAATACATATGTTTATGATAAAACGTGCATGTAAAATATTTTGCTCTTCCATAAGCCAACAAGTGAAAGGCACACAACAGTCACAATCTCAAATTTATTATTATTACGAGTCAGTAAATTTACTTCAAGGAAACCCGCCCATGATGCTCTACGAACAAAGCTGATATCTTCCCCCGGCAGAAAAGACGTAACTTGCAGCGGCAAGGCGGCTGTCCCATACTCCAACTAGAGGGACACGTCGTTCATCACGTACAGCTCGCTCAGCCAGCACTGCTCCCTCGATCAGCTGATCCAAGGACATGTTCTCACCAGCAGTAACACCAGGCCTGATGAATATTTTCCTTATATTCCAATGTGTACTCCGTGCCCAGCACTTGAGAAAAGACCGCCCAAGACAGAAAAAGGCTGTTCAAGAAAACTGCTGTTAATTACACGTGGGCGAACGACAGACACAATCTTCACTCCAAGCCTCTAAAATATTGAACCATACGATTACTATTTGCTGGATATTACAGCGAAGTTCAACCACAATCAAATATTTATATTGCGAAATCAAAAGTCTCAAACCAGCATTCAAAGCCACAGAAATAACCACGTGCATAACTAAAATTTTAATTTTGTTGGACCTTTCGTATTCCGCAGCAGTGGAACAATAATTTCACATGTATACACTGCTAACATGGGTGAACACATTGCGGCAAAAAAACTGTCGGACATCCACAATCTCACCACATGCAGCGCCCGTGGCTCACACCTTTCTCCTCGACCGTCAAAGCGCTATCCCCCTCCCTCTGCTAACAGCACCCCCAAATGGCAGCTCACACTAATGAAAACTTTACAAAAACTTTAAAATACGAAACAGATTAAAACAAATAATATCTATATAAGAAAATACACAACTTTCTAAATACAAAATACTAAATAAAAAATACACAAATTATTATAAAAACTGTTCAGCACCAGTGCATAACCAAATTGAATAAATAAATAATTAATCTGACAAATGAAGTAACAAAACTGCTACCAACTTCGAAAAAAAAAACTAGATATGAAAAAAATACAACTAGAGTCCATTCCCTATTGGAAGGGACTTATGAAAATCAACCTTCGAAAAATCATTCTAGACATAACACATCAACCTGTTTCTTCAATAACCTGTATTCCACAAATATGTAACACTGTGGTTAACTTTACAGTACTGTATTATTGAATAAATGAAACTTTCCTTTAATATCTTCTAAAACTTGTAAATTTATTTCTTTTTAAATACGAATTAACAACAGTGAGAGTAGCGACGTGTTGGCAACAGCCAGAAAGAAATAGTTCACAATTAAAATATTTTAATATTTTGGTAGCCCCAATGGCAACACATCTCATTTTTACAGTTTAAAATAACAGCGGAACATATCATGAGTAGGCCGTAATGGTACGGTGTTGTTTTATTGGGCAAGAAAGCAACTGTGTTGAGCGATGCTTGTCGCTCTCTCTTTTTTTGTCTCTTTCACACTCTGGACGTATCACTTCGCTAGTAAATGGTATCATATTATACATGTTTTCAATTGTAGCATATTTCATACTTATTACAGCAAAATAATGATTTTTAAATTTGTAATTTACAACTGAAAAGTTTAATGTTTGAATGCTTAGTTTAATATATTTAGATATGATGGCGTGGCAGAAACAAAGTGAATTTGGCAGACGTGGCAAGCCATGACATGACATGTTGCCTTTTTACCAAACAAAGCGTAAATTATACTTGCTCCGAAAAATACTTCAAATTACCACATCACGTTTGTAGACATTGTGTTTTTTAAACCTACCTAAGTAAGTTACGATGTTATGATAAATCTGTGTTTCAGCTGCAGTCATAAATATACTGTTACGGTGTGTTTCGTTAACAGTTGTGTGTGAAATAGCGTGGCGATCTTTACACTAGATCTGTGTGTGTGATTTAAAATATTTTATGTGAACTGTTTTTATGACAAAGTTATTTATTTACATCCACGTATGTTTATTTATCACGATGTACCTTTGCACTGGGTGTTTGAAACACAGTCGTGTACCGTGATTTACCACCAATCCCAACAAAATAACAAAGCCCAGCCCCAATACATTTTAATAAACCAAATACACAGTAAGTAGCCTACAATAAATATGAGTAGAATAAAAGTTGCGGTAGGCTTATTTGTGTGCATGTTAACCGCTATATTTTAAGTTTGTAAGACAGAAATGAGCGAACCGACTTGCGAGATTGTTTTAAGTCTCTTTTTCGTTGAATGATTATCCCTTCGTTATTCAAACTGAGGTCATCCTTTTAAAGGAAATAACCTAACACATATCAGTAACTAAAAGTTAAATACTATAGTTCATTACCCGCAGTCGTAACAGTGTTAAACACAGCCGTGGAAAAATATTAACGTGCATTACGTGTAATGTACTATGTAGTGTAAAGCATATAATAATGTAACATAACCGTAAGAACTATCAGTAATTCAGGCATTTTTAAAAGTCATAAAGCTGACCTTAATAATGTTATAGGCCTAAACTGTGAATATTCGTTAGAAATGGTTTTTGAAATACACCTAAGACAGAATTCTTTGAAAAGTTGTAAACAGTAAACACACATTTGACTTTCTCAAAGCCCTGCTAAATATCTACTTGCAGGCCCGTTTCGTATCCTTCCGCCAAATGCAAACAAACATTGCCATGTGACTGGCATGTAACATCTGTCAAGATCAATGTTCACATGCCATTTGTGTACATGTGTTCGTATACTTTGGTTACACTTGAAAATAAACATTGAAATGTGACTTCTACTTTTATGCCTGTCAAATGTGTTGTTTACTCTTTACAGCTTTTCAAAGAATTCTGTCATAGGTCTACTTCAAAATCCATTTCGTACGAATATTCCCAGCTTAGACCTATGACATTATTTAGGTCAGCTTTATGACGTTTTAAAAATGCCTAAATTGACTATAGTTCTTACGGTTACGTTACGTTAACATATTTGTTTTCCAACATAGCATATTACACGTAATGCACGTTAATATTATGCAGCGACTGTGTTAAACACAGTTACAACTGCGGGGTAATGAACTGTAGAATTTAACTTTTTGTTATTGATATGTGTTGGGTTATTTCTTAAAAGGACGGCCTAAGTTCGAGTAACGAAGGAATACACAGTCCAACGAAAAAAGCGACATTAAATCAAGCACGCAACTCGTGTCGCTCATTTTTTGTTATAGAAACTTAAAATATAGCGGATGAACTCAAATAAGCCTAATGTAACTTTTAATCCACTCATATTTATATGTATTGCTACTTACTGTGTATTAGGTTTATTGGGGCTGGGCTTGGTTATTTTGTTGGGATTAGTGGTAAGTCACGGTACACGACTGTGTTTCAAACACCCAGGGCAAAGGTACGTCGTGATAAATAAACATATGTGGATGTAAATAAATAACTTTGCCATAAAAACAGTTCACATTTACAATGTATAAATAGTTCACATCAAACATTTGAAATCACGCACACAGAGATCCAGTGTAAGTATCACCAAACAGCCATGCCACGCTATTTCACGTGCAGCGGTTAACGAAACACACCGTAACAGTATATTTATTACTGCCCCGGAAACACAGATTTATCGCAACATCGTAACTTGCTAAGGTAGGTTTAAAAAACATGTCTAGAAACGTGATGTGGTAATTTGAAGTATTTTTCAGAGTAAGCATAATTTACGCTTCGTTTGGTAAAACAGCAACATGCCATGTCATGGCTCGCCACGTCGCCCAACTTCACTGTTTCTGCCATGCCATCATATCTGAATATATTAAATTAAGTATTCAAACATTAAAATCTCTTTTCAGTTGTAAATTAAAAATTCAAAATATGTACAATTTCACCACGTACTAGCGAAGTGAAACTTCCGAGTGTGTGTGAGAGAGAGAGAGAGAGAGAGAGAGAGAGGAGAGAGAGAGAGAGAGAGAAGAGAGGAGAGAGAGAGAGGAGAGAGAGAGAGAGAGAGAGAGAGGGGGAGAGAGAGAGAGGAGAGAGGAGAGAGAGAGAGAGAGAGAGAGAGAGAGGAGAGAGAGAGAGAGAGAGAGAGAGAGAGAGGAGAGAGAGAGAGAGAGAGAGAGAGAGAGAGAGAGAGAGAGAGAGAGAGAGAGAGAGTGTGTGTGTGTGTGTGACAAAGCTCGCTCAGCAGACAGTTGCTTCAAAATTGCTCTCGCTCTATAAAACAACACCATACCATTACGCCCTACTCACAATATTTTCTGCTGTTATTTTAAACTGTAAAAATGAGACTTGTTACCATTGAGGCCACCTAAATACTTACATATTTCAATAGGCACCATTTAATTTACAAATAGTATACTAAAAAACTAGGTTCAAAATAATATTTTAACTGTGAACTATTTCTTACTGGACTTTGCCAAACATGTCACTGCTCTCGCTGTTGTTAATTCATATTTAAAAAGAAATAAATATTACAAGTCATAGAAGATATTAAGGTCAAGTTTCATTTATTCAATAATACACTACTCTAAAGTTAACCATAGTGTTATATGTTTGTGGAATACAGGTTATTGAAAATACAGGTTGACATGTTTTGCCTAGAGAGTTTTTTCAAAGGTTGATTTTCATAAGTTGCTTCAAATCGCGAATGGACTATAGATATTTAGCAGAGCTCCGAGAAAGTTGCTTCCAATGGGGAATGGACTATATACACGAAACTTTGTCAATTGTACTTTGCATGAAACCTCATGTACGGCGAAATACTTCCTCTTTTGCAACAGAGCTTCACTAACAATGCAAAATCTGATTGTCGCCACATGCATTTTAACCACAGAGAAAAGAATTTTTTTTTTTCAAACGTACTTTCCTCTTTACCAATAAGTGTTAACGAAAATACTGACTCGTGAATTTTAAAGGCCCTTATAAATTTTTCCTTTCGTCCAATTTCCATCTTCCTGCTGCTTTTTAATACAAACATTGCAATGTGACAATTAACATACTGTACACATTTCACCACCACCAAAATTTAATGCCTGAGGCTCCAATAAGATGTATTTATTAGCGGTTAATGCCTGTTGAGAGGGCCTTAAAAAGTTCTCACTTTATTGTGAACAGCCTATATATATAAATATTTAGTTAAACAATAAAGTGTGCGGTTTCTTAGTTGTCTTTTTCAAAAGAATATCATACTTAGTTGTGTCATAGATATTGGGCGCCTTCCTCTTTACTGTAAGAGAATTTATATTAATTCTCTTTCTGAAAAACTCTTTGCAATCTACGCAAGACGTATGGAGTTCTTTATACACAGGCAATAGAAAAATTACGTGTATGTAGGTGTAGAGAGAGTTGTGGTGTGACAAACCTGGTTGAGCATTAATTTGATGATTAATTTTTTATGTACCAAGGTTCAAAATTGTATTTTGTATCATAAAAGGTTCAAGAAGAATTTTGTACTAGAACACATTTGCGGTATACTTCTGATGTATTGCAAAATATTTGCAATACGTAAATTTCAACATACATAACACACTGTAGTCATAAATTAAATCAACAAACATAATCATTCATGAAATCAGAAAGAAAATATAACTTAAAATATTTAATGAAGCAGTTTGCAAGATGACAAAAAAAATAACACGCATCAAAAAAGAACAAAGCCACTTTAACAAAAAAACTATATTATAGGCTGCTGTCAGTGTGTAGGATAGATAAGACGTGGCTCAGAGAAAAGATTATGTTCTTATCTAACAGGTAACACAGCAGCTAACACAGTTAGGCTATGTGCATAAAAGGTGTGGCTTGTAATTCTGCTCGAAGAAAAAGTTCAAAATTTAGCCAGGTTTCTCAAATAATAGTTCAACAATTAATTTAACGAATTTTGGAGGTAGACAATGTCATTTTTCATGCTCTTACATTTGGCAGCAGTAAAACACCATCTGTTAAATGTTGCGATCTTACTTGAGTTCCTCTGCAACGGAGAAGGCAGTCGACGAGTAACAAAAATTCTGGCGGAAATATCGGCATCAGCGCCGAAATGGTCACCTCAGTCCAGGTATCAGGATCCTCAACGTCGCCATCGTGCCTCTGCTGCGTAGTGAAGATCTCATCCAGGCATCAACCCTCGTTGATAAACAGCGGTCATGGAGAGCTCCAACGGATGTGATGCCTCACTCAATGTTGGATACAAAATGCCGAGAAGGAAGTATTCTCTTACGTTCTTAGTGAAAGTTCTCTTACAACAAATAGATTTTAATTCCATTGTCAAGGTTTGTATTTGGTGGCACTTGGCAAAGACGAATGACAAACCAGAGCTGTATGGCCAAAGATATTATCCATGTAGAAGCCAGATATTTTTATCGAGTTCATAAAATATTAATAAATAATTACTGGATTCATAGGTGTCCAAAATAGAATAAAATAATTAACATCTCAATATTCCTATTCCAATATACACACTTGTATGGAAATTACAGAATCACAATTTGAATTTACTCCGCGTAATTAAACTGGTAACATAAATATTATGTTTTCTTTCTTCCAAACTTTAAAATGAATGTTGCAGAAGATAAATGAACAATAATATTGACGTTCTAGAAACATAGACTTGAAACAAAAGGTAAATAAACCAATTAACTAAAATGTTTTGGAAACACCTGTAAGACCAAATGCTTAGAGCGACAATATAATAAAAATTTAAAGTAATAACGAACCCTCTATTTTTTTCATCTGATGCCTACTGAAAAGTTGAAACTATAAACTGTGTCAGTCAACTTCCCCTCATTTCCTTAGAAATATCCCCCCCCTACCACCAATTTGACTAGCATAATACATATACTGTTTGACTGGCATCTTTAACATTTGTGTATCTGTGCTGTTTGTGAGGTATTGCAAATGTAGCGTAGGCTTAACAGAAAATCATAGCACAAGATACAAACAAATTTTCTAGACAAAACACACATGTTGGTGCAGTGCATTCAACCTCCAAAATTACTCCCAGTTCTGAGTTCTACTGTCCCTACAGCAAACTATGCCACACTGAGCCTGATATTTCCTAAGGCTGTCGCCTGGTCAGGGGCGTTTGTGTGCGAGGCAAAACTCATTAGTTCTACAGTTGATACTGGCCGGTACGTGTAAAGAAATATCATCTCTGCATTTCAAATATCATAGTATTCCCGTCATGCCACTGGAACTATGGGACTAAGCTGCGACATAATTTTATTGACTGGAACACTAACTAAATCCTACGCACTATACTCACGCCAAGTACACACATAGACATGTAACTGTTAACCAATAACTAAGTGATTACAGTAAAATTCACAGCAGACAGGGGAAGTCATAATGAATCAATTTATCTTAAAGCTTGTTCAATACAAACATACTGTATCTCATAACAATGCAGAAATTGGCAACTTCTTTGCGAATTTGTTTTTGGTAGCACTGCTACATTTTTGTTATCGCCTCTTCACAATGCACTTATCACACATTCCGGCAGCAGCAATAACTACATCTTTAGGCACAACAAGCACATTTTAGTTATTGGCTGAAACTTCTATAGTTAGGAAAAAAAAAAAAAAAAAACTAATTACCCTACTTTTAAACTATATTATACATTAATCAAATTTTCAAATTGGAGTGCTTCATAATCTTATAACACAACAAACAAAACGAACATGGTGACTGCAGAGCATGCTTGCACCCCCCTCCCTGCAAGTGAGGCTGTATACTCATTTCCCTAGTGTACTCTCTCCCCCACTCTTGTCGTCGCAGAGAGAGCTTACTCTCGCACCCTCTGTGGTAGTTCTGTTTTCAAGTATAACCTTCAATATTCACACACATTTCTGTTTCTACAGCAGTAGAAATTTTTTATCAAGTTACAATCACAAAATGTGTTAACGCCAACCCTAACTCAGAATGATACGGAACACGTTCAGGTTTGTTTCAAGATTAGGTTTGCATACATTATGAAATACTCTACTTTGCATACTTGACCACTCAAAACTATGTAAAATATAAATAAATGGGTAAGTATTTTAAAAAGCAAAATAAATTATTTCAGGAATGGTATAGGCTAGAAAAGATTTATTTCTAAATATTTCTTATCATTTCTATTAGAAAAATAATGTTGAAGGCTCACTGAGAGCCCAATTTTCAATTTGTTAATGTGTACCAGTAGGTGCACGAGACAGCATTTTCTAGACGGGACACTCCGTACACTTGACACGTATAGAGCCTGTACGTATCATATTGGAAATTTATTAAATATATTAATTTACGTGTACGATTAAATAACAAAAAATCAAGTCTGCTTGAGCAAAAGGTTTGCTACAGGTGGAGGCAATACTTCAGAGCTAGTGGAAAGGTCACAGTCGGGGCCAAATAAGAGCAAGTGTATGTGTAAGTTACTTGGAGAGAACAGCCTAAAGCGGTATTCACAATAGTGTCGCGATGCGGTGCATCTGACGCTCACCGCCAGTGACGAACGTTATTTGCATCTTCACAATAGAGTGATGTGCCTTACTGCCATTTATCCTGCAATGCTAAAAGTGATTGAAATACAGTGGATTTGTTTGCCATTTTGTTAGTAAAATTGTTAATTTGTAGTGAAATACACCTTTCTTTAGTAAACAGCATTATATTAAAATTCTAAATGATGTAGAACATGAACAACTCTTAAGGCATCGGAAAAGAGGACATACTTTTGTTTTCCTAAAGGTACCTAGGTAAAATTGTTATAAATTTGGACTCCAATTAGTATATCTGCGAACCCTTTGTTATATTTTCATTGCTCTTTATCTCGGTTTCTCGCCAGTTTACTTATTATGAAATACAAAAATTTTATTATTCTTATTCCCGACGCTCGACGCTAGCGTCAAAGCTCTGATTGGCTGACGCTCGACGCGTCACGTCACAACGCTCTATTGTGAATACCGCTTGAGTAATGTAAACAGCGGCTTATGTTGGGCACAGCTAGGAAGACGTGATAGTCTGGCCTCCCCAACACAAAGGCAGCGCCACGACCGCGGCCAACATACAAGCACACATCTACACTCTCTGTAAATTGTTTGCCCGTGACCAACACATTTACACTCCATCATGAAGCAAGTTCGTAATACAGGAAACTAACCAGAGCAATACAAACTAGCACCGTGACATGAACATTCCATTATACACACATATCCGCCATTTTGAACACACAAAACTACACAAACCACTGTTTAGACGACCAATTATAAAAGAAAATTATCACAAGCTTTTATATACGACCATATAAACACGTTTGTAGGCAGTGAACTACAAAATAACCGGTATTCTAGGAATGTTCAGTACCACAAGTTTAATCTTGTGCCTACGAGAAAAAACTCTAAAAAACAATGTAACATGTGGTAACATGAACGAATGCATCAAACTTGGGGAACAAAATGTAACAAAACTTCCTTTAACTATTCAGCTTACATTATTCCTCACGTCTTCTTTACACCCATGCATACACATACACAACTACCCTCGCCTGATATGAAAAATGATGGCTTTGTATAAATCAAACTGTTGTCCCCGAAAATCTACAGCAAAACACACTTGAAAACTCTAAACACAACAAAAACGTTAAAAACTAACAACATATATTAACGCAGAGAGAAACAACACACATGGACATGTCTAGTTACGTACACATACACTAATTAATTGACAATTTAAGAGAAAATATGAAAAAATTACTGGGGACGAAACAACGAACAGAACAGCCACTCGATAAAATTTACCAAAGATACTCTTACACAAAAGATACGAACATCACAGATTATTGGACAATTCACCGGTTCTGGGTACAGGATTCTTGCGGTCAGCATGATTCAAAGATCAAATGGCAAGCTGAGATTGAGCGATTTAATTTTAAACAAAAAGGAAAGCAAATTGGCCGCCACCTGAATTCGTCTTTTCGATAACTCCTCCGTTATGTTTTTGTTTGTTTTTAACAAACTTATTGCACTTTATTTTATTACGCATGTTAAAATATATTTTTTATCACCCCATGAATTTAGATATTAAGTGTGCATTAATTATTAGTATAAAACTAAAAAAAAAGTCGATTTGTTACTTGCCTGTAAGCATAAAAGCACAGACCATTGACAGTGATTTTTACTCTTGGCTTATGAAAGTAAACAAATACAGTAGGACTTAACCAAGAACGAAGTCATAATAAAGAAAAATTTCAAGTTTTTATCGGCCTTTCTAATATGTAGCGGAGAATAAGTATTTGTGATTATTTTGTTTTACATTTTGTTTACATTTGTTCCCATAAGCCTAGCTTGTTTAAGTAACGACTTTAACTACATGCTTATTTTAGCCTATAATTAATTCAAAATATTTTTCCTAGCAATGGCTTCTGGAAATATTTACGTTATCAGGAACATATATAATTTAAACACACTAGAAGATATTGAAACAGAGCAGATGAAATTGAAGCACTTTTTAGAAATAAATGAATCTAAATATTGCGGGTTAGTTGTTGAAGGAGTCTCTTGTGATCACTGTAACGGATGGTTTCACTATCCTAGTGCCAGAGTTAATGCCAATGGTGACTGGAAGTGTTTTCATTCTCAAGTTGAGGGTAAGCTATATGATGCAAAACAACTTGCTGTTATACTTAAGGAACAAGTAGAACAGAAAGTGAGATAACTATAAATAATGAACATGTGAAATTGAAAACTGGAAATCAGAGATTTCTCAAAAACTGTCAGAAAGCTGACACCAGTAACAAGGTAGAATAGAAAGTTACTCCAAGACATCTATTCACATCATCTGAATTGCCAGTCTCCCAAGAGGCCAGGAATAAATACAGGGTTTTTTACAAGTAAGTGTAGTAAAAACAAAAAAAAAAACAGTGATTTATTCCCACCATTTGTCAGTTCACAGGTCCACGAGATAACAACACCTTGAAGCAAAAGCTTTGCTGTCCTCGCAGACCTGCAGGAAGAAGAAGTTCAATTCATCACCCTCACAGCACCTAACAACCCAGCAAAGCCCAAGAGGAAAGTGCTGATCCTCGGAAGCAGTCATGCGAGAGGCCTAGGAGAGGACACCAAAGACAAATTGAGTGATGGTTGTGACATTATCACATTTTGTAAACCTAATGCAGGCCTTGGCAGTGTGGCAGAAGATGTAAGTAGCTTAAGTAAAGATTTGTGCAAGTCAAATCAGTTTTTTTTGTTGGGGGAATAAGCAACAGCATTGATTGGGACAAAAACTATTAAGTTGGAGCAGACATCCACAACATTGCCAAGGCCACCAGTAACACCAATGTGTTGGTCTGTGAGGAACTGCAACTGCATGAAAAGCCTTTCTTACTGAGAAAGGTGCATACAGCTAATGCTGCCATGCAGCTCTGTGCAAGATCTGGCAGACTGAGCCATGTTGGTGTGATTTGTCTAGAGGAAAAAGCTAAGGGCTGACCACACGAGACATGGCCTGCATCTGAGTCGTGCTGGCAAGGGGAAACTTGCTGACCTCATTGCTAGCAGGATTCTTACAGACCATGGTTCTATTCAAAATATCCAGGTAATCATTCGAAACCATTGACATTTTTTAAGCTAAAGAAACCCATGCCCATAAGGCCTAAATCATGTAACAAAGAAGTTTTACTTTCACACTCAATACCAGAAACATTCAATAATTGTGCAACTGTAAAAAAATCTATGACAATTAATTAAACCTATTTGTATTTATTCCATCAGAATATTATGGGTTTAATAAGCAAAATTGATGAACGTTCTGTGTGCTTAGAAAAATTATCTGCAGAATGCAATTTGGATGTACAAATATCATATCTAACAGAGATGCATTTAACTGAATCCTCTGCTAAGCAAATTAACATTTCTGGTTATTCCCTCTGTTCCACTTATTGTAGAAATATCATGACTAAGGGTGGTACCTGTATTTTCATCAAAAATAATTTAATGTTTAAAAATGATACACACAAAGTGTTTGAGTGCAGTTATGTGGAAGTAATAACTGACAAATTTTAAAAAGTGAGGGTCCTCACTATATATAGATCCCCTTCAGCCAACTTAAGTAACTTCTTAAAATTTCTTGAAGCAAATCTTAAAGCCGTTTACAAAGCCAATCGAGAAATTATTCTCTGTGGAGACTTTAATATTGATTATTTAAACGAAAGCAATCAAAGAACTGAACAAGATAGTCCACTCAGTACCTTCAACCTAAAATCCATAGTAAACTTTCCTACCAGAATAGGAGGAACCAGTCAGACAGCAATTGATCACATTTTCATTGATAGTAACACAGTTACAGAGTGCCACTGTCTCCCAATAATAAATGGCTTATCAGATCATGATGCACAAATATTAGTTATGCCTTCCATAAAAATGCCTTCCAAAAGCAATTCTTATAAGAAAATGAGAAATTTTTCGCTGGAAAATGTCTTACAATTCAAAAGTGATCTGAACAGGGAGCAATGGTCAACATTGTATACTTGTACTGAAGCAAATGAAAAATTAAACTCTTTTCTTAAACAAGTTCTCCATCGTTTTGAAAAATGTTTCCCATTCCGACCGACCCACAGTAAACAAATCCAAAGAAAAATGTATGGCTCACCAAAGGAATAAAAATTCTCTGCCAAAAAAAAAAAAACTTTACAAGGCCGCCAGAACCAGCAGCAACCGTGAAACAATGAATCACTGCAGGAAATACTGCTAAATTTCGAGCAAGGTCATAAAATATACAAAGAAGGATTTTTCCTGTAACCTTATTATGAATTCTCAAAACAATATAAAAACTAAATGGAATATTGAAAAAAAAAAATCTAACAGGAAGAACAACAGAACAATATCCAGTTGTAAACCTAAAAGTAAATGACTACATATCCTCAGACCCTAAATTAGTCGCAGATACATTTAATTCATACTACTTAAATGTCGTAGAAAACATGATTTAAAAAAAAAACATCAAACAAGATATAAACCATATTCCTACACTACAGGGTACAGAATACCCTGTTATATCTTTTACAAACACAATTCCAAAAGAAGTGGAGAAAACAATCAATTCTTTGCAACCAAAATTATTTAGTGGCTATGATAGCATTAGCTGTAGGTTATTAAAGCAGTGCGCTTTTGAATTCAGTGTTCCATTAAGCCATATTTGTAATGATCTTCAATACAGGATTGTTTCCAGACAGACTCTAATAGGCTATGGTAACAACAATGTTAAAGGAAGAAGACAAGACCGAAGTAAACAATTGTACACCAATCTCACTTCTTATATCCTTTCCAAAAGTAATTGTAAACTAATTTACAGGAGGTTGCTGCAACAATTCGAGAATGGCAAAACATTTTCAAATTTTAAGTTTGGTTTTAGGAAAAACACGTCAACAAAAGATGCAATTTGCAAACTAATAAATAGCATTCATAGTGCACTTGATAAAAATATGCCATCTAATGGAATATTTTGCGACCCCACTTAAGAATTTGAGTGTGTACATCACAACATGCTTATAGAAAAAATAAAGTTTTATGGAGTCTCAGGTATTCCAAATAAACTAAATAGCTCATACATTTCAAAAGGACAACAAATGTGGATCAAACGAAAAATCACTTTATTCTACTCTGAACCAGAAAAAATAAATCATGGGGTCCCACAAGGATCAATATTAGGCCCCCTGCTCTTCCTAGTTCATATAAATGACCTTCCAAGTACCTTAACCCCAGAAATTACTCCAATTTTACTTGCAAATGATACTAGCATCTTAATCGCTGGAGACCCAGAAAATGGTCTTACACAAAAAATGGAAACATCATTTACAGAGCTAAATGCAAGGTTAACTGCAAACAAATTAAATATCAACCTAGATAAATCATATCTTATGAATTTTGTCACAAAGAACAGAAAAAAATATTAATTCATATGTTAGCAGTAACAGAGACAAAATTAATGAAACTGCAGAGATTAAGTTTCTCTGCTTAAAAGTACACAATTGATTTAATTGGATATCTCACATTGCGTAAATTTTACCTAAACTATGTTCAGCTTGTTTCGAACTGTAGAGTGTTTCAGAGGTCTTGAACAAAAATACATCAAAAATGGTATATTTTGCATATTTTCATTTCAACATGTGTTATGGTATAACTTTTTGGGGTAATTCCATTGATGGCAAAAAAATTGACACACATGCAAAAGAGAGATGTAAGAAGAATCATTGGCAAAAGAAAGTCAGACTCATGAAGACCTCTTTTCAAGAGCTCAGAGATTTGAACATTTACATGTGAGTACTTGTTTTCAGTACATAAATTCATGTCCAAAAATAGCCATTTATTTCAGAAAAATTATCCTTTCATAAGCATGATACTAGAATAAAAAAAACACTTACATGTGGCTTTAGTTAATTTAAAACTTGTTCAGGACAGGCAATCCTACCTTGGTAGCCAACTTTTCAATAAGTTACCACGACAACTTTAAGAAAGATTTTTTCTAAAATGACATTTTATAGTGTAGATGAATATAAACTACAAAAATTCAGAAATTATTGCATGATATGTCTTTGTATGCACTTCTTGTTCCAGTTTTTCTCATTTCCCTTTTCTTCTATTTCAGCAAAACAATGACGCCCTACAGTATGTTGGAGGAGGATTGATCAAATTATGAGGAAAAGATGTGATGCGTGTAAGTGTAGTCTGACATTACACACACACACACACAACACACACACACACACACACACACACACACACACACATATATATATATGTGTGTGTGTGTGTGTGTATGTGTGTGTGTGTGTACTATGACCAGTGTATAAACTTTGTATGCTGTCATTTGACTTGTCCAATATCTTTTACAACTATGTATTGAAAAAAATCTTACGGTTGCAATAAAACAAAACAAAAAAAAAATCCGATTTTAACGTCTGTTCCCTAGCCCGTTTACCCTCCGAAAATACTCCGCAGCAGACATCAGCACACTACTGAGTGCTCGTGCTCATCATGTATGACAGTGCGCTGCTACATCAGTATTAGTTGATCGTTGGTCAGAATTAAACACCAGTTGCACCATCGAGGTTCGAAACTCGATTCTAGATGGCGAAGAGATTTGTATTGTCCATTCCCCATTGGAAGCAACTTTCTCGGAGTCCTGCTAAATATCTCCTTGCAGGACCATTTCGTATCCTTCCGCCAAATGTAAAAAAACATTGCCATGTGACTGCCATGCAGCACCTGCCAAATTAATGTTTATATCCCATTGTGTGTGTACATATGTTCGTATACTTTCGCTACACGTAAAAATAATCATTGCAATGTGACTTCTACTGTTATACATATCAAATGGGTTGTTTACTGTTTACAGCTTTTCAAAGAATTGTGCTATATACCAAAAACCATTCCTTGTGAATATTCACAGTTTAGGCCTCCAACATCATTTACGTAAGCTTTTTGACATTTTAAAAATGCCTGAATTGACGACAGTTCTTACTGTTATTTTCTTTAACTTATTTGATTTCCACGACATAACTCAATATATTAATGCACGTAAGTATTTTGTCACTACTATATTTAACACTGCTACAACTGCTAGGTAAATGGCTGTACTAATTATGCTTTTGTTATTGATATGTGTTGGGTCATTTTTTTTAGGACGGCCTCATTTGGAATTAATATTAAACCGAAGGAACAAGCAGTCAAACGAAAAAGGCACATTAAATTGAAACACACAACTCGTGTTGCTCATTTTTGCATACAAACATTAAAAGATAGTGGTGAACATGCACACAAATAAGTTTACTATAACTTTTATTCTGTTCATATTTTTGTGTATTGCTACTCACTGTTTATTAGGTTTATTGAAATTGATCGGGCTGGGCTTAGTATTTTTCTTCTGGGAATGTGGCAAATTACGTTACCTGGCTGTGTTTGAAACCCCTTAAGGCAAAGGTACAATGTTGTGATAAATAAACAGACCTGGATGAAGATAATAAACTTCGTCATAATATCAGTTCACAGTTAAAACTTATAAATAGTGCTAATCAAATATTTGAAATCACGCACACTCAGGGTCAGCATATCGACCACGATGCACACAGGCACGCCATTTCACAGGCACAATGATTAACGAAACACACATCACAGTATATTTATTACAGCAGTGGAAACACAGATTTGTCACAACATCGTAACTTACCAAGGTAGGTTTAAAAAACACAACATCTTCAAACGTGATGCTGTAATTTAAAGTATTTTTCGGAGTAAGAATAATTTAAGTTTAGTTTAACAAAAAGCAACACAGCATATCATGACTCGCCACGTCTGTAAACTTCACTTGGTAACTGCCCCATCATCATATCTAAATATATTAAAATAAGTATTCAAACATTAAAATATATTTTCAGTTGTAAATTACAAATTCAAATATCATTATTCTTCTGCAATAAGTACGAAATATGCTACTGTTGAAAAAATGTATAAGTTTGCTGCTTACTAGCAAAGTGAAATTTCCCGAGTGTGAAAGAGGCGAAGAAAGAGAGAGAGAGAGAGAGAGAGAGAGAGAGAGAGAGAGAGAGAGAGAGCTACAAGCTTCGCCCAGCAGACAGTTTTTCAGATTCTTTCTTGTTTGATAAAAAACCGTACCATTATGGCCTACTCACAATATTTTCCGCTGTTGCCATTGGGGCTACCTAAATATTTAATTATTTCAATAGGCACCGTTTAAATTACAAATAGTGTACTAAAAAACGAGTTAAAAATAATATTTTAACTGTGAACTATTTCTTACCGAACGTAGCCAACACGTCGCTGCACTCACTGCTGTTAATTCATATTTAAAAAGAGATAAATATTAAAAGTTATAGAAGATATTGTGGTAAAGATTCATGTATTAAATAATACAGTACTCTAACGCTAACCACAGTGTTATATATTTGCGGAACACAGGTGGTTGAAAAAAAAAAAGTTGACATGTTAAGCCTAGAGAGTTTTCTCAAAGGTTGATTTTCATAAGTTGCTTCCAATTGAGAATGGATTATAGTTGTTGCACCATGCATGGGCGCCACTGAAGAGAGTTGGTGACTTTGCTCAAAATCTGTGTATATAACTGTACTGTAACGAATCACTTTAGTTGTTCTTGTGTGTTGTATGCTGCGAGAGAGAGTTTTGAATTGTAGACAGCGTGGGTGTACAAACTCATACAAAATTACTTGGGCACCATAGAATGAAGTTCATCTCAGTGTGGTATGACTGACTTGCACAACTACTGAGTCATAAATACTGTAAATATTTGACATTTTTACACTGGGTAGCTTTATGCAAAGAAAAGAGTATTGGGGTGTGCACACATTGTACTGAAATTGTATGGATACCATGTACTGTCTCATAGTAGGCTGCCCCAGCTTTCCTGGAACTGTGGGCAGCAACTGGTACAGCGTTGGCAGAAACTGAACATTGAGGGTGTGTAGGTACTGAAGTATTAATCAGTGTTTGATAATTATGTTCAAATTTATATACAAACCAATGTGAAAAGATAATAATCGTTAGATTCAGTGACCCTATAAGACAACAGAGTGTTGGGGAATAATTATTGTAAAACATCACTCCAAAATTAAAGTTTGCCATTTAATTATGACTTTCCTTTAAATTCGTTTTATATTCAAAATCTGTTAATAAAATTACTTTCACAGTTTTGAAAATCAAATGTAGTGTCAATTGAAACTTCTTAATTTATCTTTGAAATCGCCTGCCATCGCTGTAATGCATATTAACAGGTACTCATGTAAAATTGCAAAATTCTAAAAAGTATTCCTTCTCTTAAACATTTCAAAACACAAAAAAAAAAAAAAAAAAAAAACGCACCGGGACTCTGCTCGGCAGTATTGCACATTGCAAACTTATACATCTCAGAGTACTTTTTTGGTGAAAAGTGTTGCTCTTAAAAGTTTGTAAGAAAATCGTAATTAATGTAGGTTGAATAACTCAGTCAGTATTACACACTCATAAAGTTCGTCTCTTGGAAGGAAAAAATAATAATAATACATGTCGAACCTCAAACTTATCCCTAAACAGTACAACTTTGTTTCAGCCAGAAATTATTCTAGACATTTCCACGAATACCACTCCTGGTATTATTGCAGGACATTCAGGGTGGCTTTCATTCATATTACACATGTACAGGCTGCTCAGTACTCTTCTTTATGCATGGCATTAAACTACATTTGATATTACAATATTTAACAACTTTCGTAGCATTAAAACTTATTTCACTGCAGTTAAAATCAAATTTTGTGGAGCACCACTCTTGTGAAACCACACTCTGTAAATCCAGAACACTGAGAGAGTGATTACCTGTAAAACCAGCAACGATCTTTCAGAATTCGCGGCATACCTGCACAACTAATAACAGAAAACTTCCGAAAAATATCTTCCTGAGAATGGGATACACAGATAATCATGCGTTCAAAATGCAACAAAACAGCTAATTTGAACGGCGTTTTCTTGACATTTGTCTACAAGTGTGACGTCAGTGATGTGACACACTTCTCTGGCATCAAAAATGCCGATTCTACATTGCAAACGTGCGGTCATGTGTAAAATTACATTTAAAACTTAATTTTATACATTAAATTAGAAAAATATTATATATCATAAATATGACATGACTATAAACAAAAAAATTAAAAATCATTGCCAAAATATTTTTAATGTACAACAGACTATTTAAATCCTCCAAAAAAGTTCTATAAAAAGTGACGTCAAGAAAGAGAAAGAAAAAAATGTAAAAATTAAATTTTCCAGCTCCTGCAGGTACTAAGTTTAACATAATCTCATATCTAACATAAATAAATGTGCCGAAATGCACAATTTTTTAACCATTACAAAACAACAAGAAATATATAAAACTATATCATATAAAGAAAATTACACTGTGAAAACACAGTAACTTCACGTAAACAACATATTAAGGTAGTAAACAACTCATAAACACAAATAAACAACAATCACTATCAGGCAGCATTTCAAAGAATACTGGATGAGAGTAGGGAAGTTTTCGCGAAAGAAGATGCACTCCGAAGAACGACTGTAGCCGAGCATGAAATAAAACTCATGTAGGCTGGAGCAATGTATGCCGGCCCACTGTGTTATATGCCACACCAGAACAAGATCATATACGAGCAGGTGAGGGAAATGTTAGCTGATGGAGTAATCTAACCCACATGTAGAAAACTCTATTCGGCGATAACATTGGCACCCAAGAAGGATGGTAGTTAGCATTATTGCGTAGATTTTCGCCCCATCAACAAAGTGACCTGTAATGACTTACCACCGTATGTAAGTGCCAACGATGCCCTGGCTATGCTAGGAAAAGTTACCATGATGACATCACTCGATCTCCATAGTGGTTATTGGCAATTTCCGGTAAAACCAGAAGACCACGAAATGACCGCATTCACCAAGCCAGATGGGTGAAGGTATCATTTTTGTGCAATGCTGTTCGGTTTAAAGGGAGCGCCAGCAACATTCCAATCAATGATGGTTCGTGTCCTGGACAGACTCATCGGCGATTTTACATTAGCTGACTTGGGCGACGTAATTATATGGTCCAGTAGATGGAACGACTACATCCATCATGTGTCAATGGTGCTAGAATGACTTGCAATAAATGGCCTAACATTTGCGGTGAGCAATTATCACATAGGAAAGAGCAAGCTGGATTTCCTAGGGCATGTTGTACACGAGGACAGAAATACGCCAAACCCTGAGCAGTTTCAACTAATTGAGAATTATGCAGCACCACGTATTCGCAAACAACTGCTCCGATGTTTCGGGCTAATTAATTGGCTATGTGAGTTTATGGAGAATTTTTCAGTCGTGACCGTGTCTCTCACATGGGGGGTGAAGCAAAAAAAAAGTATTCAATGAGATCTAAGTACGTTTTTGCTCCTGTCCTAGACTCGCGAGATACGATCCTGGAGAGCATTTGTTTTTACAGATGGACGCCAGTAGGGAGGAGTTGGGTGCCGTACTTAACCAAGGTGCGGAAGGTGGTACAAGTGACATAATTTACTTTGCGAGCATGAAGTTAGGCCAGGTAGAAAGACTCTTTGTTGTTAATGAGAGGGAAATGTTAGTAGTCGTGTGTGCTGTCAAGAAAGACAGACCCTACCTGAAATTCCAGCCGTTTACTTTCAGGACAAACAACAGTTGTCTAGTATAATTGTACGTGATGGAGGCAAGAAGTAAGCTGACCCGGTCGGAGATGCTCCTACAGTCGTACGACTTCACTGTGGAGCACATCCCCCGGAATGAAAATAAGTAAGCAGATGTTTTATCGCACATGACAGACACGAGCATGAGCGTTACAGAAGATGCAGAATGGGATGAAGCGTTACCGCCTGATACACAAGAAATGCTACGCGAGATAAACATCAACAAACAGCAGGTTGTAAACACGGAAGTGTTAGTCGATGAATTGTACTGCGAAATAGTGAACGTGAAAGACAGCTGCGCACTAGTGAGGGAGAAAAAGGCACTATGTAAAATGCAAGCAGTAGAACAATGGCGCATAAATAGACAATCGAATGGGAACTTGCTCAGCAAAGGATGCAACGGAAAGGAGACTGTATGTGCCACCGAACTGCAGGGAAAAAGTTTAAGACCATGCATATGCCAGTTATGTAGTGGGACACCCGGGAACGTAACAGACAGTAAGGAATATAAAACTACACTTTTTCTGAACCGGCTTGTTATGTGATGCGAGAAAGTACTTGCAAAACTGTATGAAGTGTCAGACTTGTAAATCGCACAGGAATGATGGGATTGAACAACAACAGCGATGTTTGCCTCGATGGCCATTCGAGACAGTCAGCCTCGACTTGATGGTGCCATACCCATGAACCTTGTCTGCCGGTAGGTCGTTGGAAAGGGGCGAGGGGGGGTATGGGGGAAGAGATTTATCCTGGTGGTGACGGATACTTTTTCCCGATGGATTGAAGCTTATGCGATGAGCAGCGCACGAGGGGCCAGTATTGCGAAAATGCTAGAATGAAAGTTTTTCACATGCTGGACTCAATTCTCTGGATGCAAGTATCAGGAAATGTGCACCCGGTGGGTGGGTGTACCATTTGAAGACCTAACCCCATGAAGCACCGCAATCATGATCTGAAGACTCAACTGTGGCTCCGTGTGAGTGAGTTACATACAAGTAGTCCCAAACATCTGGCTGCCGTCACCTCTTCACACACCGTCAGCATGTCAATGCTGCAACAGGACACATGCCAGCAGATGTACTGTTAGGGCACAATCTAACAGTACCCGGCAAAAGGAATTTCCCGCAAAACACAAATGACGAGAGTAATGGAGGCAGCACAGCACGATTCGAGAAACACAGCCAAAATGACAAAGAGCAGGTGGAACGACAGAAGCAGTACATCAAGGGGTGGGTCCCCCGAGTATGAGACTGCCACCAACACTATGACCAGGTCACAGGTGAACCTGAAAGTGCACCTGCAGTCAGTGGCAAGACAGAACTTCTGCACTGGACTCGTTGCATGCTGGACGGGACCGCACCATTTCATAAAAAGCATCGGATTCAGCACCTACCTTATCCAAGAGAGAATGAAATGCATAAGGACACATCGGGACGCGAGCCATATATCTCCCGGAGACATCTGTGTTGTATATGCACCTGGCGTCTTAACAAACCATGACGGCACACCACCTGCCTAGCAGGCAATGCACATGAGTGAGGAGGAAGGTGGTGCGGAACCTACCACAGGAGTGCCCCCATCAGATGACGAAGCACTATCGATACCGGAAGTGGTCATGTCCACCAGGTGTCAGGCAAGCATGGGCACATATGATGGGAATGATGGAAACACGGTGGAAACCACATCCCCAACACCTCAACCAAGTGAGGAGCAGGAAGCACGGGAGGAGTTTTCAAGTGAACCAGAGCCCCATAATGCAATGACAGGGAGGAGCTCATGGAAGGAAGCACGAGTGAGGAGGTTGAATCAGCACCTCCCTCAGGAAAAACAACTGAAAGTGCAAGAAGTGCGACGTCGCCCGGCTACATGGCGCCTGAGGGCGAGCGTCGGAAGTCCGATAACAAGGTGTCTTACAGCGCAGCGGCTATGTGTGACCCCGTCCAGGATGTGGGACTCGGACCAAGTGCGGCACTTCTGGAGAGGGTTCCCACATCAGACTATAGGTTGCCCACTATCACTGCCCCAACAGTCGATGGGGACAGCACATCAGCAAGTGGAGGAACAGTGCCAACAACAGCTGAGGAGTCACCCGAGGGTGGCCGATCAACCTCAGTAGTCACCTGTTCGGGTCGCTATCGGTGGCGACAACAGGATGCGCACGAAGACAGCATTAGCAGCGACAGTCAAAACAGTAGGTCGGTTGACTTGTGGCTACTTCGAAGGTCACAGCGGAGGAGACAGTCATCAGAATGTGTGATGTGCGTGAGCGTCTCAACACCACGTCGAG
This sequence comes from Dryococelus australis, assembly GCA_029891345.1. Taxonomy (NCBI): domain Eukaryota; kingdom Metazoa; phylum Arthropoda; class Insecta; order Phasmatodea; family Phasmatidae; genus Dryococelus; species Dryococelus australis. Next base: position 403,128,415 of record CM056993.1, on the reverse strand, counting down.
TGCAAGAAAGCATGGGACATCATCAGCAGCTTGTGGTTCCAGAGTATAAGAGACTTGCAAGAAGCCCTTTTGCGTTACGTCAATGACGAGCAGACTCCAGGTCATGCCTCTGCTGCAAGTGATGCACGTGGCTGCAAATTACCTCGCAAGGGGCCAGGGGGGAGTCAATAGATGCATGCCACGCACACTCCTCCCAGAAGTCAGTTTGTCTACCGCACCAAATCAACAAAGAGTCCAAATGCAACACAGCTCGTGTGCGCACTCTATGAGTGCCGGCGGCACAGGTGCAGTGCAGTGGTAATGTTACTGGAGCAAAGTAAGTGCAGTGAGCTCCCGAGCGCTGTGATACGAAAGGAGATCCCCAAATTATCTGTTTTAAAATTATAAAGGGCTAGTCCGCCAAACCGGCCTGCATGCTGCATGTTTCCAGCCTGTCATAGTCCGACTTGTGAGGGGTGTAGCACGTTACATCGTGACTCGCGTTTCGGGCGCTCCATGGCCATCAATTTTTTGCACAAAAATTTTCTTTTGCAATAAACTTTATCAATTAACTGGAACCATGTTTTATCTGCCACCGAAACACCATACTCATACCACTCAGTGCTTGCATCGCCTGGGGGGACTTTAAATGTACAACCTTGTATATTGTGACCACGTGTCTGTTTAATTGTGTATAACCCATGTTGACAGGTGTATCTCAGCAGGAAGTGTAAGTTACTCCAGACAAAGTGTGTAGATCAATAACTAATCAAAAGCAGTGATGCAAAATACCACTAGTATTTATTTCAGGTAGCCACAAGACGTTTTAGGTACGAGCCTTCTCCTGCCAAATTTACCATAAGCATAAAGGCAGTGAAATGAGTGTTTTAAATTGTCACATAGAACAGAAACGTCTTAAGTAAAGTGTCGTACAGGCATGTGAGGAGCCCTGATGTCTCACAGTGCCACAAGCAAGAATATACAATACTTTTCAGGGGAGTCCTTTCAATCCCTGAAGGGATTACATCGTGGTCATCAGCTGAACGATCCTGAGGACCATGAGTCAGCTCTAATGATATCATTGGCATTATTCTGGAGAATAAAGTCTGGTGCTCCAGGTAATCAAAATTCCTAAACTTCCAATTTAATCAATTTATATTTACCGCTCTTCTAAACTAACCTAAATCCTCACCTGACCACAAGACCCCATATCACCACCACCTTACATCCATTTGAGTAAGCACACGTGGTATTTCGGAGATGCAACAGCACGACACAGACTTCCAGAGACCCCATGGGCTGTCAGCCACACGACCCCCATCATTTGCTCTACCAATTGGGCTGGTGCTGGGCATATCAACCACTTACTGGTCTGAAAGGCCAGACTGTTCAAACACCATCCCTGGATCCTGGGAACCACGTCAAAGTCAATATTTTCCTGTAACTAATCCATCCGCAAAATTGAAAAATTCACGTGATTTCCTTTAAAAGCTATTTCACACTACTTAAGGTTTTTTTGAAATACTGATTTTGATGGCAACTAATTGGACATTAGCTTATTTTAATATTGATTATAAATCATGGGTTTTTTAATTTAGAATGAGGTGTGCTTCGTGAAACAGCGAATACTCTAGCCATTACACGCTCACGGACTCTGCCACCTTAAGAAGGGAGGGATTGAGAGAGTTTTATTTGGTTTGTAACAACCAAGTTGTTGAGAGCCAATTATAGTGAAATATTGAAGATATGGAGTGACACTGAAGTGCAAAGTTGGGGAAAACAGGAAAACTGTGAGAAAACATTCCATGCAGCAGCATCAATCAATTGTGAAAATCTGTGAGCAATGTCATGGGGAAACAAGGATAGATCACTTTGGTGGAAAGCAAGCATCCTACTACTATGGCCACCACAGCTGCCCATTAGGAATGGAGGATAGGAACCACATTTCTTCAAATTTTATTTGTGTAATGTCAGTTACACTATATAAATTTTAAAAATGATTCAAACAATTAATATAATTCTCTATTAGTGTATCATTGATCTGGTTTCTGAATGGGAGGGAAGGTATTTTTCACAACTCCATTTAATTTTTAATAATTATACTTACTTGGTTCTTTCTTAGGCACGAATACGTAATGGAAGATGTCAAATATAATAAATTGATTGTAATGAGCTTACTGTCGCCAGCTGCTTCCCCCGAGTTTGTTTGCCCACTATCACTGGCAACCGGAGAACGGAGCAGCACTCTACACGGCGCTCGTGCGCACTGGTTCAGTAGTGCGCTGCATCTGTCAGCGGAATTTGATACCTCATGAGTGCGACGAATAATGGTCAGGTAAGTGCGCATATCAGGAGCACAAGTGCAGTGCATGGCAGTGCATTGTGAAGCACAACCACGTGTGCCCACACACACATGTTTGGAAAGTAAACCCTGTAAAACCAGGAGAAAGTTAATTAGTCATTAACTTTGGAACACTCAATGATGCCAAGTCAGGCAACATGTATAAGAACTGCCCTAATAAGTTGTAAGTGCCTCTGCGGGCCTCAGTGTACCTTTTTCTTGTTTTTATTTACTTTCATTTCTCACATGTTTCAATCCCATTTCATCTCATACAGTGTTTAATGTGTATTACAGGATTTCTGTATCTTATGTAATTGTTTACACAAGAGTTGTAAGTAATTAAGCAATGTTTATATGCATTTGCAGTGTTCTTGGGTGTAAGAAATTAGTCTGCGTAGCTTGCTTGCCTGCAACTGGGCCAGCACGCCGTGGCGGTAAAGTTAGTCATTCTACCATGTCTCGAGGACGTGGACGTACTGACTGAGGGGGTCATGTTGTACCACTTTGGTGGGCCATGCCCTCTAATTTGTTCAATTCTTGTTTTTGTGTGAGTCTGTGAATCTAATTCCACTTTCGGAATTGGTAAAACCGCGGAATTCAGTTATGTTATCCCAGTTTCTGTCAAAGAATTGGTTAAGTATAAAGTACTTGTTAAGTACTCTTTAGAGTGCTAAGTTAATTCGTTAATGGTTTTATCTATTTAATTGTACATTCTTTTATTGTTCTACTTCATGTGCATATTTCAGTTTTGTTCAGAAGAAGATTTAATTATTTTGGAAACTTATTTTTTAATTTTGTGTAAAACCACTTCATAATATTTAAGTCGTTGATTGTTCCGTTTTGCGTATATAAATCGCTCAAAAACCACTGTTTACTTATCCAATGATTAAAAAAGTCGAGACGAAAGACCGCCAATTACATATCCAACCACAACTGGGGAAAAGCCCAAATAGAATACAAAGTTTCCCTCTGTGTATCCAGCGCACCTTGAAAAGGCTAATTTTTACCAAAAGTTTCCCTTTGTGTATCCAGGTGATAAAATGTGAAGGATCGAAATGGACGACATTGTGTATTAAAGCGGGTAGGGGGGAAATTGGTGCTGCACACAACTTGTTTCGAATTGCATATCCAGTCGAGTTGGGGGAGAAATTTCGACCTACACCCAATTATTTCCTATAGCATACCCAAACCGAAAATGGGATATATGGTAAAAGACCCCATTTGTTCCCATAGCGTATCCAGATGCCAAAAGTAACCATTGCTAAAAGTTTCCTATCGCGTATCAAAAAAATTATTATTTTCTGCCTTTTTCTCATCCCTGTTTAAATACACGTGATTCGTGATGCATAATTATTTTGTACTAATTTTAAAGAGAATATTTAATAATCATTTAAAAAAATTTTGTAATTTTTACCATTTATTATATAAATATTCACACATCAGTAATCACTAAAAGTGTGCGGTAAAACAATGTACATTTAAAAATTCAATTTTTTTATAACTGTAACAATTTATTATACAACGTTTCATCTATATGTCATCACTGAAGGATGTACGCAAAAAGGATAACCTTTAAAATATCATTTTTAAAAAATGTTACAAGTTAATACACAATTTTTTCACATGTACACCATCACTATAAGGGTCCGGTAAAACTGTGTACAGTTAAAAATTGATCTTATTAATATTTAACGATATAGATTTTAAAGTTTTATATATATGCCACCACTTTTATCTTATAAATTACCTTATACTAACTGGGAGGTCCAAAGTCCGCGAAAGCAACAGCATATGCAATTGCATCCACTGCCAGCCGAACCAGTCATGACATACGACTGTGCTATGCCTTTTCGGGATCGCGAATTAGTGTAATTAAAAAAATCAATTTACCTCAATAATTGAAACTGGCAGATCCAAGTTTTGCGGATGCAACAAATGCAAGTACATCCATCGCCATCAGGCGGACCCATCACGACCTACTAGACTATTTTATGTTTTTTTTCCAGATTGTGAATAAATGTTTACACAAACGACACGTCCATTAAACATTAATTTAACCTTGAAAAAAAAACAGCAACTCAATTAAACATCAATTTAAACTCGGAGCAAACAACTACACTGTCTCATTAGCACCTCCATTAAACATTAGTTTTAATTCGAATCAAACAACATGTAAATCACACTTTAAACTGAAACAAACAGCAAGTCAATCACACCTTAATTTTATACTGAAATGGCAAATGCAACACAATTCACATTTTAAAACTGCAACTACAACTGCAACTCAATCTTGCTCGTGCCTGCAAATTAAAAACCACCGTGACAAACAGATACCTCTCGAAATTGGGATAGCCTTAGCTCACATCTCCTCTGTGCCGATTACGATGGTGCATGTCGGAGGTGTGAATCAGCAAAGCGTGCAGTTGTTCTCCATACCGATGATTCTTTTTCCAGACGTACTCGGCCAGGTAGCCGACCCAAGATTTTTCCGTCGGCCAAAGCAGGGAATGCTGTATCGCATAGAATACCAATTTCACTCGATATTTTGAGTGTGCACCCTCAACGTCTCGCCCCTCTTCACCTTTAGTGTGGTTAGAGTGTTTACCATTGTGTTCTTTTCGTTACACACAAATTTCCACCTGTGATTCACCTGCATGTGACGGTAGCCGTGAATGTCAAAGTTGTTGAAACCGTGCCAGCTGTCTGAAATTATTGTCATGTCCAGAGGGATCCACTCGTGAATAATTGTGGTCAGGATCGCCACATTCCTCTTTTCCACCGGTATCAGGAAGAATTTCGTCGGATTGTCCCGCTACACTCCGCCGAAAATACACTGGCCGTGAATTTTACGACCTTTGTGGTTCTTGCAACATTGAATATGTACCCAAATAAAATGTCATCAATTTACTGAATTCTGCTAACAATCTGGTAGAAAATGACAATAAACTATCATTATGTAAGATGAAAAAACATACATTGTATGAGGGGGATTGAATCACTTTACAAATAGCCTCAACTTTTTAGGGGTGACCGGAAGTCACCCATGGCTTTAAAATTAATGTTAAATTGAGTTGCTGTTTCATTTAATTTAAAATAAATGTTTAATTGAGTAATTTTTGATTAAAATTAATGTTTATTTGAGTTGCTGTTTGTTTTAATTTAAAATTAATGTTTAATTGAGTAGCTGTTTGATTCAAGTTTATATTAATGTTTAATTGATTTGCTGTTTGATTCAAGTTTAAATTAATGTTCGATTAACATGCTGTTTGTTTTGGTTAAAAAGCAATGTTTGAGTGACATGCTGTTTGTTTTGGTTTTAAAAAAATTTGAATTACATTGTTTGTGTAAGCATTATTTCCCGATCTGGAAAAAAGCCTAAAATAGTCGAGTGGGTCATGATGGATCCACCCGGCGACGACGGATGTACTTGCTTCTGTTGCATTCGCAAAACTAGGCTCTGCCAGTTTTAATTATTGTGGTAAATTGATTTTTAAAAAATTACAGTCATTCGCGATAACGAAAGGCATAGTGCGATTGTTTCTGTCATGACCGGGCGGGCCGGTGGTAGATGCAATTGCGTATGCTGCTGCTTTCGAGGACTTTGGACCTTCGAGTTTCGAGGGGTGAGGTAAAAAAAGTGATGGCATATATAACATTTTAAAAACTATTTGGCTAAATTTATAAAAAGTTGGATTTTTAACTGTACACAGTTTTACCGGCGGGGGGAAAAAAAAAACTTTTTTTGTTCCGCGATACGAAACTTTTAGCAATAGATACTTTTGGCACCTAGATATGCCACAGAAAACAAATGGGGTCTTTTACCCTATATTCCATTTTCGGTTTGGATCTGCTATAGGAAATAATTGGTGTAGGTCGAAATTTCTCCTCCGAATCGGCTGTATACGCAATTCGAAACAAGTGGGGTGTGGCACATATTTCCCCCCTTCCTGCTTGGATACACAATGTCATCCTTGGATTATGTCGTCACTTGACCTGAGAAGTGACTACTGGTGGATACCAATACACCAGGAGGACCAGGAGAAGACAGCGTTTACCGTCCCAGACAGTCGACACTATCAATTTTGCGCCTTGCCTTTTAGATTAAAATGTGCGCCTGCTACCTTACAAAGTATGATGGTGAGAGCTTTAGATGGCATGGTAGGCGAATTCACCATCGCCTACCTTGATAATGTTGTAATATGGTCTGAAATGTGGGAAGAGTACCTGCAGCATCTCTCACTGGTGTTAGATCGACCGAAATTAATGGGTTAACATGCGCCATTATTAAATGCAATTTAGGCAAGATCAATCTTGCGTTCTTGTGTCACGTGGTCAGCGAAAAGGGCAATAGGGCAAATGCTGAATAATTAGAGCTAATCGAGAGCCAACCGGTGCCATGTACCCAGAAACAATTGAGGAAGATTTTCGGCCTAATAAATTGGCTGCAAGAGCACATCGAAAATTTTGCAGTTATCACCACATTTCTCACAGTGCTCTCTCCCACAAAAGCGGTAAATGTAGGGTAGCGAACAGGAAGAAGTGTTCTTAACCAGCAAAGAGAAATTTTGAGTGTGCCCTGCCCTTACACGGTATGACCAAGTGCACCACTTATACCTGCAGACTGATGCCAGCGAGAGGCTGGGTGCCGTATTATACTAGTAAGGCGACATGGGAGAACATGGGTCATTGATTTCGCAAGTGCGAAACTTGGTAATACAGAATGCCAATACGATGTTAACGAGCAAGAGTGTCTCGCCGTGATCTGGGCAGTTCGTAAATACAGACCATATGTTGAGTACAGAAGGTTTATGTTGGGAACAGATAACCATTGTTTGGTATGGTTAAATAACATTTGGGTTGTCAGAAGTAAGCTAACGAGGTGGGCGCTCTTACTACAAGCGTACGATATTGTTATTGAACTAGTATCAGGCAGGAAAAATTTACTCATGGACACGGTAATCGAACTCATGGTAACGGATGACGTGGAATGGGAAGAGGTGTTACCCCCGTCACCCAGGAACCCGTAACAGAAGCGAGTGTAACCAAAGTAAATGTGGAAAATGCTTCTGAACATGCATATTGTAGCACAACAGCACACACCTGGGAGCCAAGCAGACTGTAAAAAATATTTTGGAAATATTTTTCTGGACCGGCATTACGTATTACGTAAGAAATTGAGGGAGAAATTGTCAGAAGTGTAACTTGTTCAAGTTGCGACGAACAGATGGAAACTAACAGCAGCAACCTAAGCCGCCGAAAATACCTTTTGATACAGTTTGCCTAGACCTCATGGGACCGTATCCTAAGTCAGCAAGAGGAAATAGGTTTATTTTGGTAGTCACTGATTACTTCTCATGCTGGATCGAAGCCTATTAATTAAGTAGTGTCAGGACAGGTCAAACTGCAAAGTGCATGCAGATTGGGTTTTTTGTATGCTGGGGCTACCTGAAAGAACTCCTAATGGGCAACGGGTGCCAGTTTACAGGTAGATGGCGAGAATTATGTACTAGCTGGGGAGTGCGGCATATGAAATGGCAGTTAACCCCCCCCCCCCGCCCTTGTGCGAACCCCACAGAGCAGCGCAAACAGGAGTTGAATGTTCAACTCCGGCTCCATGTGGGTGAGCAGCATGCCAGCTGGGCCGAAAACTTGCCCGTCACACTCTTCACGGTGAGACGTAGAATAAACACAGCCACAGGAAAATCCCCGGCGCAAGTTCTGTTGGGGATAACATCGCTTTGCCGAGCGAGCGGAACTGCCCATGTACGAAAAATTGAAGTGACACAGAAACTAGTAGCGCACATGACGAGAGGCGCAGGCGCTGATCCATGAACAACGAGAACAGCATGTGAGGTACGCCAACCAATGGCTATCGGAGACAAAGAGACCGCCCACAGCACTTACGACAGGTCATGTTGTATATGTCAGAGCACAACTGCAGTCCGTGGTGCGTAAGAATTTCTACACAGGAATTGCGCAACGATGGACAGGACCGCACCGAGTTGTGAAAACACTTGGTTCAACAACGTACCTGGTAGGAACAAGCAGGAAAACAGTAAGAATCCACTGTGACGACATCCATGTGGCAGCTGAAAGTGCCCCCAAGCAAGGCGGGCAAGAGCTCCAAAATGGCAATGATGGCCCCGCTCAGGACGAGCACGAGGAGAGAGGAAACAAAGTATAAAGTGGTCCAGGACCTACAGCAGAAGTCAGGCCACCTAGTGCAGGTCGATGCCGAACAACAAGATGTTCACCAGAGGTCCTCGTCACACCACCACAGGTAACTAGGTCGCCACACCTTACGGAGATGGCGAAAGGGCTGGAGAGAGGGGAGAAGGAGCTCCCGATGTTTGTACATAACATGTTGAGCCAGAACAGCCGGCAGGAGACGAGGACAACCAGGAGCCTCACGATGACGGAGGGGATGACGCCCCCTGGTGAAGTTCCGGCAATGGAAGGTGGTTCAACACTTCGAACAGGAATACCAGAAGAAGATACAGAAGGTCCGGCTTCACCCGACACACATGTGCCGACAGGGGTGAGCCCTGTGACCCGCATCAGTATGTCTGACGGAAATGCGTCATCAACTGACACAGTTGGGACGAGAGCGTTGGCAACAGTCCTGGTATTGCCTCAAGAGGATGGGGAAAGGGAAGAGCAATATCCCACTCCGGTGGCACCACCTGCAAGCATGCAAGATGACGAGGAATTGGAGGTAGGGGAAAGGAAGCAGCCTGCCGAAACGATATTCCCATGTCCCAACTTGGCACAACACAAGTGTAGCAGTGTAGAGAGTTTTGGTGTGATCAGTGGAGACAGCCAGACTGACAGGTCGGCTGGCCCGCTGCCTCTCCAACGTCCCAAGAGGCGAAGACAGCCGTCAAGGGATTGTACCACCTGTGGATGTGTCACAGCTCGCCGTGGGGTGCAGGTCTGCCAACAGCAGCAGCAGAACAACATGAAACTGCCACCACATAGGGAAGCCTATGTGCTATGTCCTCGATGAAGGGAGCAGAAGAGGTGCTCCTGCTGCGAGTGACACGATGCAGCAAATGGACTCACCTGGGGGAGGGGGGCATTTGACGACAACTGCATCCCTCAAGCCCGTTTGCCAGCCATCGCCGGCAGCCGCTACAGCAACCAGTACTCTACAGGATGCTCATGCGCACTGGTTGGGGAGTGCACTGCAGTAGTTGCACGAAAGAAGAAGCTATTCACAAGTGCGGCCATGGTGCCGATTGAAGCATTCGTGTCGTGATCAGTGCAGGAAATTGTGAGAGCAAAGAAACTACGTACACCAGCACACATGTATTTCTAAATATCACCCTGTGAAATGGGGCGTAAGTGGAAAGGTATTTAGTTATCAAACACTCAGGTATTCCCGTCTATGGGATGGCAATATAAGAAGACCTGTAAAAATTTTAATGTCCCACGGGCTCTAGTGTATTTATTTGCCAATTTCTGTTTTGTAATATTTTCCCGTGTTTAACACTCATTTCGTTTCATGCAGAGATTTTTTGTGATTAAAGGGTTTCTATGTTGAGAGTAGCATTGTTTATGTAATAGCTGCAATCAGAAGAGCAGCATGGATATGTTAATGCATATTTTTGGTGTGAAAGAAATTAGTCCACACAGGCCGCCAGCCCGCCATCACCGGCTGGCATGTCGCACAGGCCGAGTTAGTCATACTTATGTTTCTCGGGGAGGCGGACGTGCGGACCGACGGGGTCAAGTTTTGCTCGCTTGAGAGGCGCATCAACTTTTAGAACAATTCATTAATGTGCAATTGAATTTCAAAGACCGCAACCTTCTGTTAATTAGCTGCCTAAGACTCTTTTGCCTCTTCCTTCCCTATAGTTTAGCATCGCCTAGGGGGGCATATTTTACCATAAATTTCCATAGCCTTTGGGTTCTTGTACAGTATTACCCTGCAGGCGGGTTAAGCCCGGCAAACATGTATATGTTGTTTCTTGAAGGAACATTAATAATACCCATTTGAATCGATGTAGAATGCTATCTCACTTGGGTTGCCTACGGGCCATAGGTGCACAGATCACCACCTTTCCTGCCAAATATTAAGGGTATTGTGCAAAATGTTTTCATGTCTTTTTCAGTGTTTATTATCTATGTATAACTAAACATGGGTGTGTGAGTCGCCCTGAGACCTCACTGCATAAATCTGATACAGTATTTATTTTGTATACTAATTATGATGGATGGAGCACCTGGAAGGATATCGCCGTGATCATTGGCACACAGCCCTGGTGAAGGAGTCTGCTCTACCAAGCATTTGATATTATATCCTGGCAATTTCGGGTTCCCAAAATATACATCATATGTTGGTGAGAAAATTCCGGTAAAATTCCACCTCACTCGCAACCTATAAACTGAATACATTTGCTACACCATCCCGCCATCAAGTTAAGTGTTAAGAAAGAATTTTATTGACTTAATCCATCAAGCCATTGCATGCCAGGTTATATGCTGTGGTCTAGAGCTTTTAGATATATAGTTTACGAAGTAGTTCTGACATTATTGGGTGGTTTAACGATATTCCCCTGTCCGTAAGGATGGATTTGGGGCATCCAAACTGTAAAATAATGTCTTTGACGAAGTTGCACAGGTTATTGCGTTTATTGTTTTTACTGGTTGGCGACAGTATAACAGGTGGAAAATTCCATCATTACAAGGACATATCAATTGCCGGATGCTGATGATAGTAGGTTAAATTATTTCTTTTTCGTGAGTGTTATATTGTGTTAAGATATGGCATGAAGTGTACGGAAGGTGTTTGTTTTAATTCAGAGTATTGTTACGCCCCTTTAGGGCGTAGCAGGGCTAAAGGAAGGCAAGGAGAAGGATGCACAATATTAACAAAAATCAAGAAAGAATGCACACAAAAATTCCAAAATCAATACAAATATATCGAAGTCCATCTATACATCGTCACCAAGAAACACAACTTTGCAACTTGATTTGAAAAATTTAAATTATATCTGTAATTTCTGTTGCTTGCTACCAATCGGTGTACTAGGGGAAGGAGAGAACACATATGCACTGGAACAAACAGAAAACAACAATATTAATATATCCTGAGAAATTACCCAACCTGAATAAATACTTGTGAAATCCCATTAAAAAGTATAAAATGACTCCCTGAGTAAAGTAAACACCATTAGAACATTAAAAGTAAAGTACCCCTGATGATTTACTAAGAAGTACCACATGGAATACTAATTTCAAGAATACCATTGGAAAGGAGCAAAAGCCTTTATTACACTTAACCAAGAGCATTAAGACACACCATAAAATATGCACTAAACTCTTTGGCATTAAAATTATTTTGGCAAATTGTAGTCCATGAGACCATTCCTACAGCATGTCAAAAAAAAAGAAAAAGAAAGAAAGATTGCGCCTCTTACAAACATTCCCATAAAATACCACATTGAAAATTAACACAATCAAAACAGTGAAGAAACACTTCGCTACAGAAAAAAACATGTAAAAAAAAAAACCTCTACCTCCAGCATAGCAACAACTACATTCATTGCAATACTTAACTTGTGTACTCATATTACATGAAAATGTGTCTGGCATGCTGAAGCCCCGAAGTACAAAGTCGGCCAGCCCGCGCAACTCAAAGAGGAACACTGTACACTCTGGAAGGTTAAGGAGGCGGCGGGAATAGCGGAGAGTTGTATGGAAGGTGCCAGAGTGTGCGAGGCTGAACTCGTTGCCAGTAGTAGCCACCAGACAGTGCTCGGCTGTTCCAGGAGCGCTGGGTGCCTCTCTTCAGTATAGCTCAATGCTTAGAAGCATTCAGAAGTGCGCCACCCTGAGAAAAAAAAGGGGGGTGGCAAAGAAAAACAAAGTACCTTTTTCTGCAGCAAAAATATTCCCTCTTCAAATAGTAACCCTCTTAAAACAAAATAACAGTTTATAAATATGAGCTACCAAATACAGATTTGGCAAATAACCAAGCAGACTTCCTAACCAAATTCATTAATGTCATGTAGTTCTGTAAACACACCAACCTCATCATAACAGCATTTAATCGTACTCCAGAATATTGTATGCATCTCACATTTCACCAGCTGGCAGGATGAAAAATAATTTGTTCAGGCAGGACAGTTTTTTGGCAGGACATGAGTACTCACAAAATCGCTTGATTTTGATGATTGACACGCATGTCAGACTTGAAGCAGGGCTTCAATCCTCCCACACACTGGAAGAGAGCCGCAGGGGTCACTTCTCCAAATCCAGAGAAACTGATGGATGAGGCCCACAGTAGAAAACAACTGATGACGATGAAGGAGTTGCCAGGTCCTCCTGCATATCTTCTGTTCCTGACCTCCAGTTGCTCTGGCAGGGAAGAAAGGTATATGTAAAACAGGAAAAGGACTAATGAGGAGATGTCTGCCTAAACTAATCTACCAAATCTTCTAATAACGCCCCCTTGTGTTTCTTCAAAGTAAAAAATATATACGAGGTTGATATGATGACCCAAATGTTTCTTGGAATTCCAAAGCCACGTTAAAGCTTGGTTGTCTGTACACAGCTGAAAACGAGTACACTCCAGATAATCGGAAAATTTATCAACCCCAAATACACAAGCAAGAGCTTCCTTTTCATAGGCCAAGTACTTTCTTTCGGTGGATGTTAATAATCGACTAGCATAAGCAATGGGTAAAACGCATTCTCATATTCTTGTGACAGAACGGCGCCTAATGCCAGGGAGCTTGAATCTATATGCAGTACAAACTTACGATCAATATCAGCCAATCTTTACACTGGCAGAGAGGTCAAATAAGATTTATTTTCACCAAAGCCTCCTCTTGCTCGTCTCCCCACAAAAACTCCTGGCCCTTATGTTTTAAAAGATTAAGGGGTATGGCCAACTTAGCAAGAGATGGAATAAATCTGGCATAGTAGCCTATCATGCCCAAAAATATGCCTTACACCCGTAAGTTCTTCGGACGACGAAATTAAAGCACATAGCTAATACAATAAAAGTCTAACAGCAATTGTCCTTCACTCAGAATAGATCCCAACAGCCTCACATGCCGGCTACACCAGCTGATTTTCTCTGGATTCACGGCAATCTGCTTCCAAAAGCTTCTGTGGGACTAACGTGACATGTTCCCGGTGAAATTCCTTAGTCTCACTGTAGATGACAATATCATCCAGATAGTTGAAAACAAATTCACCTTTATATGGTAACAAGATAGTCTTTAAAGCACGAGAAAGTGCCTGGGCCCAAACGAAACACCAAAAGGGAACCTGGTCCATTCAAAAACTCCCGAAGGAGTAATAAATGGAAGAAATTTTCGTGCATCTTGGTGCAACAAAATTTTGTGAAAGGCCTGATTCTGATCTGACACTGTAAAATTCCTAGCCTTCCCTAATAACTGAAAAACATGGTCTACTTTAGGTAAGGGGTAAGGATCTAGTTCAATTTTTTTATTGAAATGTCGTTAGTATATCACTGACCGAAATTTACCAGGCTCTTTTTTGTTTACTAAAAATGCTGGGCTCGCATAACGATTAGTAGAACGGCTAATAACATCCACATCAAGCAAGTGGTCTAGCATTTATTTAAAAGCTGGTCTCTTAGCTGGAACTACACTATAGGGATGGAACCTAACCAGGGTGTTGTTGGTCAGTTCCAAATCATGCACATATTGATTACATATTCCCAGTTTGTCTGTTATTACAGATATGAACTTCTCTCGCATTTCTTGCACAAAGTCATTATCAATGGCATTTGCCTGCTTACATTCCTCCTGCCTCATAAACTTTACCCCTTGATTACAAAAAGGAAAAATCAGCGTGCCTTCATGCAAATTTAGATAGGCACGAGTGCTGTGGAGGAAATCTACGCCCAAAAATTTGTTGTGGCTTAGGTGTGGCAAAATAAAGAATTTCCTCTTCCATGATAAATTATCTATGTGCATACTTATACTCAAAAGAGCACATGATTGCATCAAACCTCCATCTGCTAGACTAAAAGTAGTTTTCTCAGTGCGTTCAACAGTCATAATGTCTATGGGCTGTTCCCTAAAAAACTTATTGCAAAAGAACTGATTGATCAAGGTCACTGAACAACCACTATCAATCAGAATGTGTTCTTGAACTGAACCTAAGTTCACTAGGACAAATGGTAAGTTAATCTTTCCTTGGTTTAGAATTTTCTTAATCTTCTTCTATAGCTTAGGGCAGTTCCTTCCCTTTGTACTCGGATTCTTATGGAAATTATCCCCTACCCTAGTCACTTTGTTACCACTCCCAGTTTGGACATGCGAAATCTTAGGCTTTAAAATGGCCGGGCTTACTGCACCCAAAACACATCACAGGAGATTTACTCTTTTCCACTGACTTAGTCTGAGAATTATCTGCCGGGACCAAACACACATTGCATTGGTACACTTTGTGATTAGGTTTGCCACATTTAAAACAAACAATCTTTTTTGTGGCCTTGGGGGAACTTAAATTCTGAGCATGAACCCTACTAATCGCACCTCCTTTACAATCTTTTACCTGCTTGCGCACGTCTACATGGTGGAACAACTGTCTCAGCGACCTCAAGGTTTGAGGACTATCAGTTTATAATACATAAGGCAGATATTGTGGTAGCACATGATCGATAATGCTCTCTACGAACTCAGATTCCCTACATGGCAAACTTAGATCTCTACCAGACATTCTATTTTGACTCAATATGCCAACAAAGTATCTCCTGGTTGTTGAATTTGTTGGAGAAACAAGCATTGTAAATGGCTATTAATACACTCACTATCAAAAAATTTAAATACTTATTTAACTGCAGTGCCCAAGGTGAGCCCAATTCTCTAGCTCTAATGATAATAGGCTATAACTCACTAGGAACATGAACCACTGAATCACCCACAATATCTTGCATAGAAAAGGTCTGCGATTTTACTATTAAAGTAATTTGTTGTAGAAATTTTACCACTTTCACCACAGCACAACTACTAACAGTAGGAATTTAACCCAAAATTTTTCCCACATGTTTTCTGGCTACGGAGGAAAGTATACCAACACTGGAAGAAAATACAGATGATTCACCACTAACTTCATTCTCACCGTAAGTAGGATCCTGCGCCAAACCACGAGCTAAAGTCCTCAACTCATCCAAAGTAGCTTCCTGCAGCAAGTTGTTGGAGCAGCTGCGTTATATCTCTTAAGACAGTTGCTGCAACCAGGTGGTACCTTTAAACAGTTTCAGTTCAACAGTTAATTTCCACTCAAAAACAAACAAAGCAAACAAAGGCCAACAAAATGAGTTTAACTCTGCCTTCAGTAGAGTCGTGCAGTTTTCTGTTACGCCACTTTAGGGTGTAGCAGGGCTAAGGGAAGGCAAGGAGAAGGATACACACCATTAAAAAGAAATCAAGAAAGCATGCACACAGAAATTTCAAAATCAATACAAATATATTGAATCCCATCTATACATTATCACCAAGAACTACAACTTCCCAACTTGATTTGAAAAATACTAATTGCATCTGTGAATTTATGTTGCTTGACAAAGGTAAAATGACTCCCTGAGTAAAGTAAGCACCATTAGAACTTTAAAAGTAAAGTACGCTGGATAATTCACTAAAAAGTACTACATGGAACACTAATTTCAAGAATACCACTGGGAAGGAGCAAAAACCCTCATTACACTTAACAATGAGAGTAAAGGTACGCCATAAAATATCCGCCAAACTCCTTGGCATTAAAATTCTTTTGTGAAATCGTATTCCACGAGACCATTCCTACAGCATGCCAAAAAAAAAAAAGAAAGTGTCCTCCTCTTACAAAAATTCCCATAAAATACCATATCGAAAATTCACACAATCGAAACAGTGAAGAAACACTTCGCTACAAAAATCCATATACATAAATATCGCAAGAAAAAAAAACACTACTAGAAAAGAAACTCTATTCCCAGCATAGCAACAAATACGTTCATTGCAATACTTAACTTGTGTACTCATATTATGTGAAAACGTGTCTAGCATTCTGAAGCCTAAAAAAACAAAGTGGCGTATACATGATCTATCATCGACCAGATCGACCAACTCGAAGAGGAACACTGCACATTTGCTCGGGTTGGGGACGAACATTTATATGCGAAAACTTGACTCTGGAAGGTTGAGGAGGCAGGGTTAATAGCCGAGAGGTGCATGGAGGGTGCCAGAGTGTGCGAGGCTGAACTCGTTGCCAGTAGTAGCCACCAGACAGCGCTGGGCTGTTCCGGGAGAGCTGTGTGCCTCTCTTCAGTATAGCTCAAGGCTTAGAAGCATTCAGACGTACGCCACCCTGAGAAAAAAAAGGGGGTGGCAAAGAAAAACAAAGTACCTTTTTCTGCAGCAAAGATATTCCCTCTTCAAATAGTAACCCCTATTAAAACAAAATAACAGTTTATAAATATGAGCTACCAAATACAGATTTGGCAAATTACCAAGCAGACTTCTTAACCAAGTTCATTAATGTCATGTAGTTCTGTAAACACACCACCCTCATCATAACAGCATTTAATCGTACTCCAGAATATTGTATGCATCTCACATTTCACCAGCTGGCGGGATGAAAAATATATAGTTCAGGCAGGACAGTTTTTTGGCAGGGTAGGAGTACTGAAAAAATTGCTTGATTTTGCTGATTGATACGTATGTCAGGCTTGAAGCAGGGCTTCAGTGTCAAGTGTCTTTTGTTTATTTTTTGCATAAGAAGTGACACTGTCTGTCTGTATCACGTGACCGATGTTACTGTTCACATGATCTACAGGTTTGCAATGTATTTGTTATTGTGAATGTATGTGTGTATATATATATATATATATATATATATATATATATATATATATATATACACATATAACAATTTCCAATCCTGGAAATATGGTTCACTGTATATTAGAATCACCCAGTGTTTGTTTACTTTCTCAATATTACACTAGGCATTGTCTTGACAGGTGCAATAAATAACTAAGTCTCAGAATTATTGAGGTGAGTGGTGTACGCAAGTCACGTTCCTATGCATTAATTATAAGAGGGTTTCTGAAAGTGCTTTGTTTGTTATTGTAAAATGTTTATTTATTAAGTGTGATATGATGACCATGTGTCGGGTGGTATTTGCAGAACCATAACCTAAAACACTGGCCGGTAGGGAGATGTGCGTAGGCCACACATTGACTCCAGGGTTAAGGATACTTGTCCACAGACATTAACAAGTCTGCCCAAATTACTTATATTTATGGTAGCATCATTTTAAGAGTGTCTGTGAAGTGCATTACAAAACTTAGAGTGTTACGACACAATGCAAATGAATGTGGCAAAAGGCATCGCCTAAGAAAGACATACCATGGATATTAAATTCACATGAAGTGCAAGGTAGGAGATGGACAACAGATGTGTGTACAAAGCAAACTATGTCTGTTCAGAATTAGGTTTTATTTTTCATTGTAGAAGTGCTGTGTTATGTTTTAATTTATTTGCAGGTTAATTTTTATTATTTGAATTCACTGCTATTATCTTCCACACTTCACGTAAGAATATATATTAGAATAATGGCACTTTGGCGTGTCGGGCAGGAAAAAGGTGTTTAGGCGCCAAGCTCACACGACCATGATGGCCAGTTGCGATATCGGCTTTCAGTGAGGCGTGTGCTGTGTCGGATATCTCCGGCCCAACAACTGTTCTCACTGGCCATGTAGTGTACAATAGCTGTCAATTAAAATTACTGAACATTTTTCATTTTCTTTTAGCCCGGAGAGAACGCCGCCTCGCACCCCTCTGTATTGTACACATCAGGAGCGTAACGTACCATAAGTTCACTGTTTGGCCATGTGTTATTTTACCGCATTGGAGCTCGTCGAGTCTAGTGGCGACATAACCATGTAACTGTTATATAAATAAAACACGAAGTGAGTGAATTAACTGCTTATGTATTTGTTTATTGGTCCGTTGGGCCACGTAACCGGGAGTGAGACTTTCATGAAAGACTGTGTATATGGCGTAGGGTGGCCAGAACAACCCCCGCGGTATTAGTGGCATGTACGGGTGACCGACAACCCGTACTAAACCAGGCACAAAAGAATTTTTGAGAATATCATCATCAATACCAGTAGACGGCTGGTACAGGAGGTGCAGTCACTTTGGGCGATCGGCCGTACGCCACCAAGATTAAAAGTAATCATGTTCGCCGCTGAGCGGACTTGCACCCTGGGTAATATTTTCATCAAGATACATAACTTGTTCCACATAACCTCAACATCCCTCCTGGACCAGATAACCGAACCCGCCACCCTTTAGCATCTAGGCCCTAAAAGTTTTTGGCGGGGGGGGGGGGATGTGGTATAGTAGTAATCTGTCTAATTGTTTTTTTTATTCGAGGCTTTAATGCGTTAGCAAACGGGACAGTTCCGTATGTATTCCTTTACATCCTTACTCATGGTGTCCCAATAATATCCTGTCTTAATTTTTGCAGTTGTTTTAAACTGTCCAAAGTGCTCCCCTTCTAAACGAGCAATGTAATGTGCTGTAATTATTTCGGGAACGTAATATTTTGGTTCAAGAGTTAGTTCCTTTCCTCATTAGGTATGTGCTGCTTCATAGAAATTTCCCCGTTCCCAGAAATGGTGTATCTTCTGGATAAACGCCGGTATTTAGGGGTAACTTTATCTGGTTCTGTTAATACTGATTTTAATTGCTGGATATGGGAATCGTTGGCATACTTAGCAAGAAATCGTGATGTTAATTTGTGAATGATAGGTGCTAATAAAAGATGTGAGTCGTTCTCGACTTTAATATATTCTTGTTCATGAATATAAACTCAGAGGTAATTTACTTTCTTGATGTTGTCGTAGGAAATTAAAATGCAACATTGTTATCTGCGGTCAAGGGACATAGTGTTTATCGTATTGTCATGGTTTTGCATTATGATTTCTATGTTTATGAGATAAACTGGGGTAATTGTTTTTGCAATGGCCTGAAGAGGCAGATACTACTCATTAATTATCATTTTTGCCATGCGAGATTTGTCCATGGTGTGGAGATCGTGTTTGATTAGTGGTTTAATCTCGGTCCAGTTATTTGTTATTTATTTTGCAATTGTGTTCTTTATTTAATCTTCTTTGTCAGGATTTTTATGAAGTGATTCCGCTAATGCTTGGTACAATGACTGGCACTGAAGGTAATTACTTTTCACATTGTAAGTCTTATTGTTAAGTGTAACGTGTGTTGTGTCAGCTACTCCTACTGTGTGAGTATGGCTCATCACGTCCACAAACATATTTAATTTGTTCTTTACTATTCGTGCTTCAAAATCGTACTCTGTTAGTACGATAGCTATTTTCTGTATGCACACACTGTGTTCTGCAATCGACTTTAGGTAGCATAGGCTCGCATGATTAGTTGCAATGATAAATTTTCGTCCATACAGGTAATGCTTAAAATATATATAACAAAATATTTAATAATAGATAGTTCTCGCTTGTTTGCCGACCATTTTTTCTCGTACAAGGATAATTTTTTGGAAGTGAAGGCAATGAAAGAGTGGTCTTTGGTGTTTGGCTGTTCTTGCATAAGAACCGTGCCTATCACTGTTTGAGACGTGTCGCATGTGAGTATGGTTCGACGGATTTTGTAGAATTTTGCTAAAATGGATGGGTTAGTCAACATTGTTTTTAGTTTTTCAAATGCTAGTTGTTCTTGCTGCGACCATTTAAACCTTGTGGTATCTTTCGTTAGTTCAGTTAATGGTTCTGCCATTTGTGTGTAGTTAAGTATAAATCTACATAAGTAGGATGTAAGTCCAAGAAATGTGTGGACCTGTTTAATGTTTTAGGCGAGGCCATTTGTTGAATTGTAATTATCTTGTTGGGGTCCATTTGAATTCCATCTGGCGTAATGTAGTGTCCGAGAATTTTTTATTTCTTGTGAAAAATTGCATTTTTGATGTTAATTTTACGTTATATTTACGTAGACATTTAATTACTTTTCTGATGTTGTCTAAGTGTTCGTTAAATGTGTTCCTGATAGTAAATATGTTGGTGATATATATGCTAATGCGCCGATTCCATCGCAATGGCCCTAACATAATATTGACAAAATTTTGCAAGTAGTTGGAGCTTCTGGAAAATCCCATTGACATACGGGCATACTCATATAAACCTACTACATCCATGTTAAACACGAGTTTTTCTCTGTCCTGTTTGTGTAATGGTATAGCAAAGAACCCACCGAAAATGTCTATTGAGGTTATATATTTAGATTGTTGTAAGGTGTTGAATATATCCTCCATTCTTGGTATTGGGTACTGTACTTTTTTTAATGTTGGTTTAATAATCTAAAATCTGTGAGGAATCGGATACCACCCTGGAATTTGGTTATTACTAAACTGGGTGCGGCGTAAGGGGATTCCGAGGGAGTTATAATGTGGGAGTCGAGAATTTGCTGTATTTGTGTTAATACTTGCTCCCGCAGTTTTGGGTAAATGCAATTGGGATGCGTGTGCATTAGCTTGTACATTGTTAATTATAATTTAATTTCATATACACTGTTTTCTGTAAGTTCATTTATGCAACTGGCGAAAAAGTCTCTGTGTTGTTCTAGTAAGTGATGCATTTCTCATATTTTAAATATGTGTTGGTAATTTAGAATTTCTGTTGCTGAGTGCTTGATCTGACGTTGAATTGTCCGTAGCAGTTATTTTGTTAATGTGGTATTCTATACAGTTGCTTCTATCATATTCAATAGTGTTGATGTAAGTTGTGATGTCAAATATTTTATTCTTATTGGAAGCAAAAATAAACATTACATCCTTGGTTAGAACTTGGACCACATCATATTGTTTAATAAAATCTACTCCAAGGATGATGTCTAACTTTAGGTTGTCAATCAATAGAAATTCTTTATAAAATTTTGTCCATGAATGTTAATATTAACTTTAGTTTTGAATTGAGGTATTTCTATATCTTCAGAAACGCCTACTATTAAAAATATGTCCTTGTTGGGGGGTATCAGTATTATGGCTAATTTGCCCTGGCCCACATTTTGCTTGGTCGAAATGTTGTGCAGGGTGAACTGTTTTCCATCTTTACTTGATTCGAAATGATTACTTTTGGCCGACTTGTAGGTTGTCTTAACATCGGAAAGTTTTCCGTGCAGGAATTGAAATTAGCGATTTCTGTGTATGACAGTGTCGGTACTCGTTTGCTAAATAATGTCTCACAGGCGTTAATTATATGTTGAACCTTGACTTCCTGTTTCACACTTTTGTTATATTTAGTTTGAGACTTAATGTTTCGTCTTTTTGGCTGCTTGAACTTTGTCTCTTTTACAAGCCTTGTCTGTTCTCTATCATGATATTGTACCTCACGTACATCGTAGGGCAGCTCTTTCTGCCTTTCGCTAGTTGTACTTAAGGGGCCTGCCTGTTGTGTTGATGATGCGAGTGCACCTTACTCTGTGTATTATGAGATTGTGTGTCATTGTGCGCCCTCACTTTTATTGGAATGATTGCATGGGTGGGGTGTAAATGTTGTTTTGACTGATTGAAATTCATTTTAAGGTGCTATTCAAGTGTTCTTTTGTTTTAGTTCTTCTGTTAAGGTGACTAACTGAACCTTCGGTGTCTTGATTTTCTCATGGAGTTTGCTGTATTCTGCAATTTTGTTCTGTTTTTCCATGAGTTGTTTGTATCGGTGTATTCCAAAATCGATATTGTTTAAATTCTGGAGGAGTTGTTCAACAGTGTAATTTGGTAAGAGTATCAATTTCTGAGCGATTGTTGGTAGCAGTGATTTCCTGGTGATTTTGATTAGTTCTGCCTCTGGCAAGTGTGTTCGCCCTTGTTTTGATAGAAAATCGGTATTTCAATGTGAGCATGGCATGTTTCGTTTTCTTTTTGCATTTTTGTGTGGCACAAATGTCTGTACTGTTCTTCGTAATCCACCAGTGTGAATGTTGTTTGTAGTTTTGTTTCAACCTGTTGCCATGTAAGTTCGCCTTCGTGTGTGTGGTATAAGTTCTCGTATACTCTCTTGCCAGTGCCTTGTAAAGAAAATGTAAGGTGCCTGCATTTTTTAAATTTAAGACCATTCATTAAGTTCACTGACAGCATTGTTAGAGTTCAGAAATTCCGCTATGTTTTCATGGTTTTTTCCCATGGGGTGGGTTCTGGGTGTTTGATAGTGATTTGAGTTGGCTGTTGTGCATTAGGTGATTGTGGTAATTGTGGCTCATTTGTTTCATTTACATATTGATGTTTTATGTTGTCATTCATGTTAATGTACTTGTGTTTTGTAGTTTCTGTGTTGGTGCTGGGGATATAAATTAAAAATTGCTCAGTTACCTGAAGTGTTGAAAGTGGGCAGGGTCGGAGATATCCACGTATACTGGGTTTGTGTGTGTTAGCTTGGTGTGTGTCCTGAAATTAGTAATCTAATGCTGTGTAGGCGAAGTGTGTTCAAATGTAATTAAGTCTGTGTTGTCTGTAGGTAACTCGGGGTGTTGTATGTGTTTGGCCTGTATTGTACACTTGGCATCGCTTAAATCAACTTTTGCATGTTTTATGAATTGCCTGATTGATATGGATGCCGATTTCTGTGTTTTATTAATCTCTGCATGTCTGTATGTGTTCTGTATAGATGAGCATTAATTGCTAACATGCACACACACAAGCTGTTGAGAAAATTCTATTTTCACTCTGTGCAATCCCTAGTGGAAAATTTGTATCTGGCAAAGTGCAAAAGTGTCCGAAAAGCAGCCGTGGTTTTACATGCATGAACTATTTGGAAGCAGAAGCACACACAATACACACACACATGCACGCATGCACGCACACACACAACTCTACAATGGGCAACTTGTATGGCCAAGGTATTTGCAATGTGGCAAGTTATGCTTGCACACTCTGATGCTGCTGCAATTTGCTGAGTGTCGCACCACCTCGTGGCTTTGAATATATACTACCAATATCACGACTGTTTACTATGATTATCGGCAGGTTATCGAACTGACCGGCTTAACTCTATGAACTGGCATGGGGTGAAACCCTGTGGGTTGGTGGGGAATGTGAGGCGTCTTTCTTAATGACTGACTTTTTGGTTCGTATCGCTTTACAATTTCACTGTAAGTTGCAATGATCTAAAACGAGATGTTGGAAGCGCCATTGCCTCCACCAATTGCTGTGGCCGGTCCTAAAGCGATCAGGTCACACATTAATCAGGGGGATTAGGGTAGCTAGATGGATAGAGCACTCCGATGTACAAAACACTTTTTTTATTCAACTTATTACAGCTAATACAGATTCTTACAAGCATCGCCTATGCGCATTACTTTATGAGCAATAAGTATCAATATCAAACTCAATCATGGAAAAACTAGTATTAGGTTCCTTAAGGTGCTCTCTGGCTCTGAAGGAGTCTAAGTTAATACCACAAATATCCCTAAGTATCCACGACCTCTGGCACCCTACTGGATGTATAATTACCCTGTCTGGTTGCATCGTCGTCTATGGGAAGACCCCCTCGACGGTGGCCGCAGTCGGGCAACGAAGCGGGACCACAGATTTGGTGATCCTCTCTTGTAGCCCCTCTGGCAGCTGGATCAAATATGGCCATGAGCTGCCATTGCACCAGGCTTATATAGGTGCGATCCCAGCCTCATTACCCTTCCCTGGGGGAATATTTTCATAACAGTCAGGATGGCTTGTCGAGGTCGCACCATCCTGCACTCTAGCATGTTGCTTGCTAGCCCTGGTTACTGCTGTTGTTGTCGTCTTGATATCCCTCCCATGTACAGTTACTACCACTTCTCCTACTGCTTCACTGCTATGTTAATTCGTGGCTAACCTGATGACCTGATTCTTAGGCACGATATCGGCATCTTTTACGAAATGGGGTTGCAAGAAATTGTGCGAAGCTGCCGTATCGATCAATTCATGACACAAACAGTTGTTGACAGTTATGAAGATGCGAATAAATTTCGCCGATGCACTACTTACCTGGTTTACTAGTAGTTGTTGTGGCGTGTGCTCCAGTTGTTTACATTGCAGGGGGAGCGGGATGGCTCGAACGTCCAGCCCCCTCACCACCGATTACCGTTACCCTGCTGCTGTCTGCTTTCTTGCTCTTCGCGGTTCAAGTGGGGATTATTGGCGCACTGTGCATGCCAGTGGCATTGCCTTCACATGCAATACCAGCACGGCCATGGGGGTGGTTGGCCCTTAACACATTTTACATTTCAACTCGTGGTTCCCACACTTTTCCCGGAATTCCTTTCCCATGGCTGGAATAGTTATAGCTGCTTGTGCTTCACTTGAAGCAGTGTAGTTGTGGCATAAATGCACGAAAAAACCCGATTTATATTTGTAAAGGTGAACTCTCAACCATCCATCGCACCTGTCAGGCAGTCACGTGATCTTCGACGAATCGCAAGGTAACATTTTCCTATCCGTCTAATATATATATCAAACTTTAACTTTCGATGGACCGACGGATGGGTCACCACCTACTGACGACATTCTGTAGATATAAATATGCACTTTGAAATAAAATTCAAGGTGCTAGATATGTGTTTATTGGTCTTGGTGGAAAATTCAGGAATTTAAAACATAAACAATACTTCAGTATACATTTTAATTGCATAAAAAAATATTTCCCCAAAATGTTTCTCTCTTGAAAATGTATTTCCTACCAAAATATACCTTCTACGAAAGAAGAAACAGAACAAAAACAATATCTGCTAGGAATATAAATTTGTGAACAATTTATTTTGTTCCTAATTCAATGATAGTAGTTTCAAAAAGCAGTAAGTTAATATTTCGCCAACTTATTATGTTGCGAGGTTAATCTTAATATCTATAAGATATTACTTCTTATAGAGCTAATAAAAGCCACAATGTTAAATATTTAACTGTAGTAGAGCCTTTTTTTAACCTAATCCTGAGTTAATAAACCACAGACAATTGTGGAGATTTTGCTGTCCCAAAAAATGTTTGGCTATGTTCATTCCCTATTTTTTTTTGCAGAAATTTAAGTTTGGTGACAGCTCCATTCTCAAGAATTTATTGAATAAATGCATTCAGTTATGTGTCTGACAAATTAAATACTGTTTATTATTCCATTATCATATTTATATTTGATTAACATTTGTCCTATGTAACTTGCAATAGCTAAGTCTGTATCCAGTAACATGATTCTGTTACAGCTGATTGTCTTTGTTTAAAGTAATAATATTTATGCGTTAAGCACTTTTTGAAATACGGCGTAGTAATATGAATTAGCAACTATTATATTACATTCGGCCAAACAACACGTTTTAATACTACGAGACGACAACTGCACTTAAATCGCTCACGCCGAGAGTTGTAAATTTGAATTTCTCGGGTATTCGGCAGCACACGCCGCTTTGAGCGATCTTGTAGCGTGTCTCGCATGTTGACAATGTTAAAACGCTTAAGTTTCCCATATTGTCCTTGTACCATATTTGACGGAATATTTAAAGAAGAGTAGTATCCGTCGTCGTGTACGGTTCGTATTTTTGAATCTCGGCGTGGGGATCTCGACGTCACTGTGTGTTTCTAGCGTTTGATTTTTCTGTGAGTTTAATGGTGCTTCGAATTTGGATTTTATGTTTTTGTTATGATATTCTGTGTGTTTTTACTCACGTTTTTGTTGTTTTAGACATTTCTTGTATTAGGAATAAGATGGTTGTATGGCTGTATGGTTAATACAAGGCCACGTCCTTAAGCTCTCTTTTGTCAGTGGTTGGGATGATAAGAATACATGCGGCGGCGCGGAATGTGACAAAGTTTACAAAGTTAAAAGTAAGTGATACGATCTACATAAAATGGAAATGGTGATGAAAGAAAATAGTGTTGTTATTGTAATCCAGTAGGTATATCGTGTAAAACCGTTTAAAGCCCGGATACAATGACCGTTAAGAAATAACCAAGAACTTAACACACACTTGGGAGCAGCTACAACACAACATAACGGCGTAAAGGCCCGTTTACAATTGCGTTGAAGCTACAATAACGCGTTACAGTAATGAATCCCTGAATCGTATACGCTTTGGCTACAACCGACGTTAAACGTTGCCATGACGCTAAACGTAAAACACAACGCGGTAGAAGTTGGCCAACTTTCAATGCTTTGCGTTTTACGTCAGCCAGTCAGACTCCAAGACGTCACAAACGAGTGAAAACAAATGTTACAGACCATTGACAACAGATAGGACCACCAAATGTATTTTATTTGTTAGCGTTTATACGAAATCGATGCACAAATAACGCAAAATGCATTAAAAAATAATTGAATGTAACTATTAAGTCTGCGGAATCTCTTGTTTTACAAAAAGATTCTTTTAAATGTCAAACAAACAAAAGTATTTGTATATATACACCTACATACTCTTTATTTTCATTCCTGTTAACTTTGATTGTAGACATGCCGGTTTTCTTATGGCGACGTGTAAGGCTCATCGACAACTGCCGTTATCCACAATGACTGCCCAGGCGCATCTTGTGGACCTACCAGGGTTAACACAAGCGGAAGTGCTTTGCACACAGAGTAAAACTTTTATTTTGGAAAGTAAATGGCACACAAGGGCATTTTTGTACATATTCGCACTAATGATTTGATAAGGAAATACTGGTGTTCGATGACTGTTCATTTTAGGCGTTTACGCTGGGATAATAACATCCTTGTTCTTCATGCAGCATGCAATTTGAATTTGAAAAGAATATTGTGCAACATTTTATGAAAATGTATTTTGACATTTTATGACACTTTTGTGCCCTGAAAGAAAATGGAGAACATGTATTACACTGCAAACAATAATAATTCTGCTACGGGAAAGTCAATGTCATGGCCCCTTTGAGCACGTGCTTACCCACTTGTCATGTGAGTTGTGAGTGCCGTCATGGTCTGACTGCCATTGGCTGTTAGCTGGCGTCAAACGACTGTGTGAGCAACTCAACTTTGCTTTGGTGGGCTCTGCTCGGCTGTGAACCGGGACCACCGGTTGATGACAAATGAAGCATGGCCTCAGAGGTCTCCTAACTCTGCGGCGTTTGTAGGGGGTGGGGTGTAGGCTGGAACCATGTTGGGACTGGGCGGTGACTCGCCTCACCTCTTGCGAGTGACGTGATACGGTTTGTTGACATTTGTCGTAACACTTACCGTCACATTCACCTTCCTACTGCCTTCCCCAAACCCTTTAAAATTTTCCTGCTCTACCAAGCTATCCCCTGCGGGTGCAGGAAAACCTCTGAAAGGTGTCTCACTTGTACTTGTTGTGCTAACATTTACGTTTTCACTTTGGTTACAACGCTCTACCCTAGTGCCTTGGGGAAACTCCTTAAAATTATGTTGTTCTGCTATGCTGTTCCCCTATGAGCGCAGAAAAACCTCGAAAATGTGTATCACTGGCACTGGTTGTGTTACAGTTTACGTTTACACTGTTGGTACCACTTCCTCCCTCATTTTCATTATTAACCCTTGAAAACTGCTCTGGTTTACCAAACTGTTGTCTACATACATGGGGAAGCCCCAAAATGGTGATTGCCTACTACTCATTTCACTTTCCGCCGTATTCACACTTTGGCTGCTCTTCCCCTCCCTGAATGATGTGGTGTTTACAAAACTGTTGTTTACATTTTCTGGGCACGGGGTTATGAAACTGATGTTGTTGTTTGGCCACATGTTGCTCCTGTCACTTTTTGTACTTTGTGGTACGCTACGCCATGCTCGCTGAGGTACTTGGCTTTCCAGCTTCTCCTTGCCACTCTTCCTTACAGGTGTGCAGTCTATACGCAGGTCTTCGCGGTGACGTTTCGTGACCCGCCGTGGTCCCAGTTTCACTAAGAATGTGGAATTACCCATCTTCGCTGTTAATCTTACTGGCCCAATCCACCTGGGTGCCACTCCTGTGCAGTGGTTCTTAACCCCTGCAGACAACGGGTTCTTTCTCACGTACACGTACATGCCTGGCACTATCTCTGGCGGCTGCCTCCTACACTCCGGTACCTACGTGTTGCGATATCTTTCCTGGTTTTCTCTTGCCTGTTCGTGTATCTGTTGTAGGTGTACATTTATTTCCTCAGGCGGTACCGGGGTGTTTTCGCGGGGTGCTCCGGGCGCATGTAATTCGCGGCCTTGTACCATCTCAGCCGGTCTTCCCTGTCGCCGCATTCATTTTATTTCTTACTCAAAACAGCACTTCCGGAATTAATTCCGCCCATGGGGTATGATCTGCCCCTAACCGGACTCGTAGCAGGATTTTAATGTCCTGGTTTCAGCGCTCAGTTGGATTTGCCCCGGGGTGGTATGCCAGGGTGAGATGGTGTTTTGTCCCCCATGCAGTACAGTATTCCCGTCACTTTCTTCCCACAAATTGGGTGCCGTTATCCATCAACAGAAATTCTGGGTAACCCCACCTGGGAAAAAATTAGCTCTATTACATGCCCGACTGTATCTGCACGGACATTACTGACAGGGAATGCTTCAGTCTACATTGGTAAACAAATCAGTGACCACAATAAAAAAATGTTTTCCACGTTTTGTGCGCGGGTATAGGTCCATGATGTTAAGCGCAATAGTTTTAAATGGCTTTTTGGGCAGGTGAAGTTATTAGGGTGCGTCGCCGTCTGTTCTCCGCGGCTTCCCGGTGTTGCACGTAACACAGCTCTGTACGGGTTTACGTATGTCTCCCTGCATTCCGGGCCAATGGAAGAACTGTTGGATGTTCCTATGTGTCTGTTCTGAACCCGGGTGGCCATGTTCTATCCTGTCTTATCCGTACTTCTGCACTAGTTCACGTGTTTCTTTGGGTATATAGGTCCGCCTTTTTTGCAATTGCCAGGGGGTTTCATTTGTATTTCTTGGTCTAAGACTCTCCAGTGTTTGGAACATCTATCGGCACAGTGTTGCCGGCTTTGTGCAGCATCCGGGGAATTCTCTTGTGCTACGTGTACTTCCCTCTAAACCTTGCGGACATTTAATGAAACAAGTTCTCCGGTTGGTGTGGCAACAATGTTTTGCAAAACAAAAGGTGTTGTTTCTATTACTTGGATGGCACGGCAAGGTGGTAGCGCCTCTTCCCACTCAGCGTCATCTGTTATCGTTATGTGTTGGTACGAATTCCTAGACAGCGCATTTGCGAGTTCGTTGGATTCCCCTGCCACGTGTTCTACCTAGAAGTCGAACTCTTGTAATAACAAAGCCCAGTGGGCAAGTATGCTCTTCCCGTTATGCATTCCCTCTAGCCAAACTAAACATTGGTTGTCTGTTTTTAGTGTGAACTTCCTTCCTAATGGATACGGCCGGTACTTTATCAGCGTGTGTACAATTGCCGAACATTCTTGTTCATTAATGTGGTATTTCCTCTCTGCATTACTAAACTTCCCTTTGTGATAGTTAATAATGTGTTTTTCCTCTTGTTCTTCCACTTGGTACAGTACTGCTCCAATGCTTTCTTGGCTCACGTCTGTTTGAACTACAACTGGCAGTGCCGAGCTAAACCTGGCTAGTGGATGGCAGTTTAGGAAAGCAAGTTTTATATCTTTGAATGCCTGGTCAGCTTGAGGTGTCCATACAAATTTATGTTTTTCAGATTACAACTCAGTCAATGGTGCAGTAATTACAGAAAAATTCTGAATGAACTCTCTCAACCAATTGATTAATCCAAAAAATTTTCTGTCTTGTTTACGTGACCTGGGTGTGGGTTTTTTCTGTACCTGTTGTCGCTCTGGTTAGTGTCCATCCCCTGTGATATAGTATCCTAGAAATTCCATCTTACTCAGTCTCAACTTACATTTGTTGACCTTACACAGTGGTGCAGATGTTCTTCCCAGCTGTTTGACCACACAAGTACATCATCTAGGTACGCCATTGCAAAGTCTCCTATATAACCGTCTAAGACATTCACCATGAGATTTTGGAAGTTAGCGGAAGAACATTTTAATCCAAAAGGCATTTCAATAAACTGAAACCTTCGTCCAGCAGTCTTTGGTCGGTCTTGGGGGTGGATAGGCACTTCCCAATATCCCAACTTAAGGTCGAGTGAACTAAACACAGCAGTGTGCTCTAGTGTTGACATAGTGTCCGTGATATTGATTACTGGAGGTAGCATGTTTACAGTTACTTTATTTAACGGACGAAAAGCCACACAAAACCTCCATTCACCATCCTTTGTAGGGGCTAGTGTAGTGCCTGAATTGTAGAGACTTTGCATAGTTTCAATTACATTGTCACTCAACATCTCACATACCTGTTGATTGATCACTCGCCGGAAGAAAATACCTGGATCTCGTGGCTTGGAGTACACCGGGTCTTTGTGCGTCGTGATGATAGCTTGCTTGGTGACGTCAGTACGCTGCAGTTTTCCCTCAGTGTGGGACACACCGGCATATTGGTCCAGCAGATGTTGCAGCTTCCCTTGATGTTTTACTGGTACCTCGTATGAGAATTCTGCAAGCGGCAAGGCAGCTGCTGTTGTCGGCAGCATTGCTCCTACTTGGCACAGCGTCCACCTCCCACGTGTCCCCACATGAAGATGGTCAAGATGCGGTTTAATGACTGCTTGGTTGTTGATCAACCACGGTAACCCCAAAATCATTTCTTCACACAAATCGGGTACAATGTAGACATCACATTTTGTACGGAGTTCACAAATCCCCACAGTCATGTGCATTACACTCATAGCTTCACCCTGTTGGTTTTTGATACCAAATTGTAAGTGACACGGTGGCACTCTAGTTGTAATTGCCTGTATCAGTCCCTCACATACAAAGTTGTGGCTTGCGGCAGTGTCTATTACAGAGGTTACATTCCTGCCCTCAAGTCCTATGTTTACATGTAAGGCTCGTGCAGTACTGTCACTAACCTAAAACACTTTTGCGTGCGTAGCAGGCAGACTTTCTTGCTGTGGTGGCAATTCTGTTATCGGTATTACAGGCGTAGGCTGTCACGTGACATCAATAGCTAGCATGGAGGGTGTGGGTGAGGTGGTTTACGGTGTTGGTCCGGCACTTTGTCGCTATGTTCCGCCTGCTTATCTCGTTTGTAGGCACGTACCTCCTGCGTAAACTATTCTACACTCTCACGGCTGGCTCCACGGAACAATGGCCCTGTTGACAGGGCTACAATGATTTTCAGGACTCCGCAAGTAGGTTGCCCTGGGTGTAGTCATTTATACAAACCTAGCTTTCTCTGCATGAATTCTTCTAAGCCTTCCCGTTCGCATTGTTGTTCATGGTACAACCACGCTACTGCCTGGATGGCATCGCCATCGGTATCAAATTTGCCCAGTAACCAGTCACAGAACTCTTCCCAGGTGACTCGGTAGTCATGGACTAGATTCCACCATGTGGCGGCCATTCCCCATAGTCTGTTAGCAGTAACCTCAGACCAATCATCCTTATGTATGTGGTGTCGGCTTAGTTTCTCTTTGCAGACCGCGAAAAATGTACCTGGATCTTCTGAATCATGTCCCGCAAAAGTTTTTAAGAGTACATTTTGGTCTGGCCCTCTTAAGCCCTGTGGCGTGTATGTTTCTACTACAAGCGGCAGTGTGGACTTTTCCTCGTGTAGCCGGTGGCGCTATCTCTACACAGTTTGTCTTACGGCACTCGGTACAGTTTATTACACCATTACGGAAGGTTGCATATTATTTGGCCCTATGCATCTAAGATGAGAGTCCTGTTTGCATTGGTGGCACTATGCCCACTTGGTTCCCGCCCCGTCACATCCACTGCGCGTGCACAGGTGTTCTTCTGACGGTGTTGACGTGGTATCGAACGTGCATTGGCATAGCAGTTGTTCCGATAAGTTTTCCTCAAACAGATTTACCTCACTCAATTTGCCACAACACACGCATCGTTCACCGGCATCCTCGTTAGTTGCATTCACGATCGTGGGTGTCGCAGTTGCAGACACGGATGTTTTGATGCCTTCTCGTGGATGTTCTAGCATGGTGGCCGCCATTTTAACACGGTTGACGTGGATGAACACACTGGCCCCACTTGGGAACGCCAATTGACGCCCTCGGGTGAGACACGAGACGAACTAGGACACAATTTACGTACTGCAGGTGGGCGCTAGCGGTGTTTTTTAGACACCGCACTTTGAGACTCAGGGTTCTCAGGGATGCTGTGGGTTGTGTGTGTATGTCTCACCCGAGCGTCGTTACATAACACTGTTCATTACTAAACATTTAACATTGGAAAAGGTGGGAGTTAGCTGGTTTAATGCTAAAGAGAAAGATAAAATTTTTATACTGAGAGTTGCATTTATTTATTTCCAAGTACATACCATGCCAGAGAATTAATGATTAACCTTGGGCGTGACTAGCTAACACCATTGGGTGATTCCCTCAATTCGTAATTTAACTAGCGCACTCCTAGATGGATGACTTCCTCGTGGTGTTTGAGAACACAGTCTCCACAAGGAAAGGGGTCTACAGCCGCTAGAGCGGACTGCAAATTTTTCCTGGAGGCAGGACACTGAGAATTACAAATTAACGTTAACACGTGTGATTACCTATGTCACTAACACATACTCTTTGGGACACATCTCCTAATCACGTAGTGTGTGGTGAGGGTCTTTACACTTAGCAGGCTAGGACAAAAATAATGTCACCGTACAAATTACACAAATATTGATGACAGGACATGGGACAATATACAAACAGGCCCAATAAACATGCAGGTGCGTGAAAGCATTCTTTAATGACCCGGATACCACTGGATAAAGTGCGTAGCGGATCACGTGGTGTAGGTGAAATTGCAATAGTTTTCCGTGAAAAACTGCAAATAATTACGGAAAATGTGGTAGCGGTATTGGAAAAATTATACCCCTTGTGGTTCAAGCATACAAAAGCTTGTAGCACGCTTGATGGCGGGAAAATAAAACATTGGAAAAGACCGCGTTGTCATATATAAAAGCATCAATCATCAAAATTACACGAAACCCTGAATAAAACAATACATATTACCCTGAGATTAATAAAGGTGGATAAGATATTACAAAAATAAACCCTCTAAGCACGTGGATGGCGCAGTTATGGGCTTGGCGATATCTGATCGCGTGGCCGTGGTCGATGTGTCCATAACACAATTTAGCACAAAAATTACCCTAAAATACATATATAGAATTATTACCCTTCATTTTGCACACAGCAATTATGCAGAGATACAATCAAAAGCCTTTAACATAGGCGCCTGATTCATAAGTTGCGTGAGCCACATGACCTCTCTGACATCTTTCCTCCCTTCCTCGATTTAAGTTGAAAAAGTCGCAAGGGCTGCAAAAGATTTATTTGAGCAGAAGCATTATGCTGGGGATGTCTGGCTAAACGTATACAAAACAAAGTTTAACTGGTAAACTAAAAGTGAACTATGGAAATCTAACTTGTTGCAAAAATATGAAGTGTGTACATGACAGCATCTTACCTCACCTGCTCTCCTCGAACGACTGCAAGCGTCTCACGGACCTACCATGGCTGATTACAGGGTTAACACAAGCGGAAGTGCTATGCACGCAGAGTAAAACTTTTATAATGGAAAGTAAATGGCACACAAGAGTATTTTTGTACATTTGTGTGTTCTGCAACTTTTATCCGCATCGGCACGGGGCAGTCCTCGTGTGTGAGGCACGCTTCAGACATGGGGACTTGTGCGTGTTATCAGTGTACCCGCTTTCTGGTAATACAACTCGTTTCTTTGTACCTCGTGTCTTATTTTCAATTAATACTTAAATTTCACAAATGGAATGGGCCCTCTCTAGTAAGTGTAACCATGTGGTTAGTTCACCACGTGCAGGACAGAGTAAGATGTGTAACAGTGACTTTGCAGATACGTAAGCAGATGTGTGCTGCAGATGTGTGCTGCCACAGGCTGACGACCTGTAACAACCGTGAAATACGGAGATCCTCGTGCCTTTCTGAGATGTAGAGAAGCTGGCGCTCTGGGATAAACACCAACTGTATCACTACCCATCTGTGTGTTAAGAGGTCTGTGTTGAATCAGGCACATCCCGCCCCCCGTATGACAGCAGAGCACGCCAAGGACTTCGGTGCCAGTACAGGTCGAAATGACGTGTGTGTGCGTTTGTATGCATATATGTATGTGTGTATATATATATACACACACACATGGAAAAGAAGTTTTTCCCAAATATTATAGGAATGGGTACCTATATTCAAGAGGTACATGTCAGATATGCTTGTTATGTAAGCTTGTACAACATCCATGTTGGCAAGATACTGAAAATAACTTTTCATTGCTTTATGTATCACTACAACCAGTACTCTGAATTTTTTTTAATGAACATATAACACAGTTCCTGGTGATAACGCATATCTCATTGACTATCTTTACCCGCCCCTTTCTCCGTTTCTGTTTCCAGACAATGAAATACCATATAAGTATTACTGATTAATATTGTTACATGTGAGGACGTCTGAGGGGCATATCTGAGTTAGTGAGGGATGGTGTTCTTAATAAAAAAATAAAAGAAACAAAATTTGATTTCTAATTTATTCTCTATGTTACTATGTACAACATTAAATAATCTGTGTCCACTTATCCTCTTTTTTGTTAACAGTGAGAATAGATGTGACGCTGGCTTACAGCCAGCGGTGCTAGAGCCCATGGCGGCGCTCACCACGCACGTGTCACGTGTCCTGCACGTGCTCAGAGGCCAATAATTTTGAACTTTCATAAAAATGTTATTTTCAGTGTAAAATGTGTTCTATTGTATTTGCAGTGTTTAATATGTCTTACAACGTGTTCAAGTGTATGTTGCTATTTTAAAATTATTTGGTTATAAAATTCAAAGTGCCCGCGGCACAGAGATTAAGAAAACTGATACTCCGGCATGAACGCCGTCATAAAGAGACACTAAAATAATATTAAAATTCATAAGAAAATTATAAAAATGTAAAACAATATTTAATTTCATTTGTGCCATTTTATTTCAATAATAAAATATTTTACTTGACGTGCATAGCACTTCTGCTTATGTGAACCCCATAGGTGACCATGGTATGTCCATGCGACGCTTGTATCTGGACAGTCTGTCGAGGTGACACTGTCATGTATGCACTAAAACTTTTGTTCACTGATTTAGGTTTCCATAGTCAATTTAGCTTACTGGGTAACCTTTGCGTGCGTACGTTTTAACGAAGATTTTCCCCAGCATTATACTTCCAATTTATTAATTTATTGCACCCTTGCGGTGTTTTCAACATAATCCATCAGAAGGAGGAGAAATATGTCTGAGAGGTCACGTGACCCACACAACTTGAATCAGG
Source organism: Dryococelus australis (assembly GCA_029891345.1). NCBI lineage: Eukaryota > Metazoa > Arthropoda > Insecta > Phasmatodea > Phasmatidae > Dryococelus > Dryococelus australis. The sequence goes on along the minus strand of CM056993.1, from coordinate 403,092,766 downwards.
CGCCATCTGCCTATGTTTATGGTGTTTCATTGTAACTTCTGTATTGTTGCTACACACAAATTTAAGAGCTTTATTTTTGTATGTATTTGAGCATAATTTTTCGAGTTTGAATATTTTACGGCAACATCACGTACAACCAGGTGGCCGACCAACGCCAAGTCTTTGTATACGCACCATCTAAGCTTGTTTTCACGACATGTGTGGGTTTATTGTGAATATTCATCTTTTGTCCCATCTTGTTTCATGATCAATTAAGGGTTTATGTAATTTAGTAATTAGTGTACGGTGCAATTATTCCCGTCCTAGCCGGCTCTGTGTATAGGCCGTCACCACATTACCCATCTGCTGGAGGGCGAGCCCCGACGAGTTTGCGTTAGTGATGCCGAGTAATCACACGTGTTAATATGTATCAAGGGTTTCATTTGTAATTAACCGTGTCCTGTCTTCAGGGAAAACCATCAGTCCACCCTAGCGGCTGTCGGCCCTCTTCCCGTGTGAAGGCTGTGCTCTCACGCACCTCTGTGAGATCATCCATGGAGCTGCAGCATACAGAGGTCACCGAGCACACTATCATCACGACATACTAGGACCTGGTGTACTCCAAGTCACAAGACCCAGGTATCTTCTTCAGGCGGGTGATAAATCAACAGGTATATGAAATGTTAAGTGACAACGTAATGAACCCATGCAAAGTCTCTACAACTCAGGCATTACACTAGCCCCTATAAAGGACGGTGAATTGAGGTTTTGTGTGGATTTTCGTCCGTTGAATAAAATAACAGTAAACTTGCCAGCTCCTGCAATTGAAATCAAGGACACTTTGACAACACTAGAGACCGCTGCTGTGTTCACGTCACTTGACCTTAAGTCCGGGTATTGGCAAGTGCCTATCTGCTCCCAAGACTGCCAAAAGACTGCTTTCACAACACGTGATGGGGGAAGATTCCAATTCATTACAATGCTCTTTGGATTAAAATGTGCTCCCGCTACATTAAAAAAACTTATGGTCAACGTCTTAGACGGCTACATAGGAGACTATAGGATGGCGTTTCTTGATCATGTACTATGTGGTCGAACAGCTGGGAATATCACCTACACCACCTGAGCCTTGTGCTAGAAAGGCTTAAACGCAAGAAGTTGACGTGTAAGATTGACATGTGTAATTTGGGAATGAGTAAAATGGAATTTGTAGGACATTATGTCACAGGGTATGGACACAAACCGGAAGAACACCATGTACAGCAGATCCAGGAAACCAACCTCGAGGTCGCGGAAACAAGTTAGGAAGTTTTTGGGAATGATAAATTGGTTACAAGAGTTTGTTCCGAATTTTTCTGTTATTACTCCACCATTGACTGAGTTGTCTGAAAAACATAAATTTTTATGGACACCTCAAGCTGAACAATCATTCAAAGAAATAAAACTTGCTTTTCTCAACTGTCAACCACTAGCCAGGTTTAACCCGGAACTGCCAGATGTAGTACAAACAGATGTGAGCCAAGAGGGCATTGGAGCAGTGCTTTATCAAGTAGGCGAGCAGGGACAAAAACACATAATTAACTATCACAGTGCAAAGTTTGGAAATGCTGAGAGAAAGTACCATGTTAACGAGCAGAAATGTTTGGAGATTGTACACGCACTACGAAAGTACATGCTACATTTGTTAGGCAGAAAATTCACTCTAAAAACCGACAACAGATGTTTAGTTTGCTCTTCCTGTATGCATTCCCTCTAGTCAAACTTGCCCGCTGGGCCTTGTTATTGCAAGAGTTCGACTTTCAGGTAGAACACGGGGGGGAGGAAACCAACAAACTCGCGGATGTGCTGTCCAGAAACCCGTGCCAACAGGCAACGGTAACGGACGATGCAGAGTGGGAGGAGGCGCTACCACCTTGCCATGTCACCACAGTAACGGGAAATACACCCCTTGTCTTGCAAAACATTGTTGCCAAGCCACGGGGAGAACTTGTTTCTTTAAATGTTGAGAGAAGTGCATGTGGCACAAGAAAATTCCCCAGATGCTGCCCAATGTTGGCAACACTGTGCCGATAAGTATTCTGAACACTGGAGGGTAGTAGACAGAGAAATACAAGTTTGACCACCTGGAAAGTGCAGAAAATGGTGAAACTATGTACCCAGGGAAACATGTGAACTAGTGTTAAAGTACGGGCATGACAGCCTAGAACATGGCTATCCGGGCTCTGAACAGACGCGGAGAAACATTCAGAAATTTTTCCATTGGCCAGGAGTGCAGGGGGATGTGCGTAAATATGTACAGAACTGCGTTACATGCAACACCAGGAAGCAGTGGAGGACACACCCTAACAACCCCGCTTACCCACAGGGCCGATCAAAACTGTCGCACATGACGACATGGGCCTGTACGCGCGTACTAAAAGCGGTAAATGCTTCCTTATTGTGGTTACTGATTTGTTTACCAGGTGGACAGAAGCTTTCCCTGTTAGTAATGTCCGTGCACACACTGTAGCCCACATCATGCAGAGTGAATTTTTCCCAGGTGGGGTTAGCCGGAATTTTTGTTGACGATAACGACGCCCAATTTGTAGGGAGAAAGTGGCGAAAGTATTGTACTGCATGGGGGACTGAACACCGTGCCACTCTGGCCTACCACCCCAGGGTGAATCCAACTGAGCGCCAGAACCAGGACATTAAAATACAGTTGCGAGTCTGGTTAGGGGCAGACCATACCAGGTGGGCAGAATTAATTCCTGAGGTGATGTTTTGGGTGAGGAATGAAGTCTATGCGTCGACAGGGAAAACACCTGCCGACATGGTACAAGGCCGCGAACTGCCCGCACCTGGAACACCCCGGTACCACTTGAAGAAGAAATGTACATCAACAACAAGTACACGAACGAGCGAGAGAGAACCAGGAGAGGTATTGCAACATGTGGGTACCAGATTGTAGGAGACAGCTGCAAGAGTTAGTGCCAGGCATGTACGTCTTGGCCTTCGAGGGAAGGGTCGTTTGATGCCGGCTAAGAGCCAGCGGCAGTTAGACCATGACGGCGTTCACAGCTCACGTGACATGTGGGTAAGCAAGCGTGCACAGACGCCACGACTACGGACTTTCCCAAAACGGGATAAGTAAATTTCAGTGCAGTGTATTCTTATTTTCAGGTCAAAAGTGTTATAAAAGTGTAAAAATGTATTTTCTTAAAATGTTGTACAATGTTACTTTCAAATTCTAAATGTGTGCTGCACCGAAGAAACAGACATTAATATGCCAGCGTAAATGCCTACAAAGGTCAGTTATCTAACACCAATATTTGACAATTTAAATTGTTCCTGCTATTATGTATTCACATTTTGTATGCCATTTAATTTTAAAGATAATTTTGCTCGGCATGCATAGCTCTTCCGCTTGTGTGATCCCCGTAGGCAGCCATAGTAGGTCCGTAAGATGCTTGCTTCTGGGCAGTTGTTCTAGGAGAGCTGGCGAGGGAAGGCACTGTCTCGTACGCACTTCATATTTTTGCACTGAGTTAGATATCCATATTTCACGTTAGTTTACCAGTTAACCTTTGATGTGCGTACATTTTTACAGACATCCCCAGCATTATGCTTCCGCTTAAATAAGTAATTTACAGCCCTTGCAGCTTTTTAAACTTAACTGGAGGGAAGGAGGAAAGATATTGGAGAGGTCACACGGCCCGCGCCACTTATGAATCAGGCGCCATTCGTTCATGTTAAGGGCTTTTGACTGTAACTTCTGCTTAATTGCTGCATGTAATATTAAGGGTGATAATTCAATGTATGTATTTTCATGGTTTTCTTATGTTTAATTGTATTACGCCCACATCGGCCATGTGGTCAGCTACCGCCTTGTCCGTATCTGTGTCATCCTTGCGTTTAGAGCGCTAATACTTGTAATTTCTTGTCCGCCATAATTTCTTAGGGTAATATGTATTGCTTCAATTAAGGGTTCTTGAAATTTTCATGTTTGATGCTTGTATGTATGACCACACTCTCTCTTACCTATGTTGGATTTTCCCGTCATCAGGCAATCTAGAAACTTTTGTATGCTCAAATTGCACATGGAATAATTTTCGGAACGCCGCCGTAATTTTATCCAATGTGATTTTATTGATTTTCACAGAAAATATTGTGACTTCATCTGCACCACGTAGTCTGCTATGAACTTTATCAAGCGTCATCCACGCCGCCCAAAATTGCTTTCACGCATCTGTGTGTTTATTCTGCCTGTTCATGTCGTGCCCCACCTTCATTAAGTGCTATTTTGTGTAATTTGTATGGTGATGTTATTTTATCCTAGCCTGCTATGTGTTTGACTGTCGCCACACGACATGTGGTTCGGAGACGAGTCCCAACGAGCAAGCGTTAGAGAGAGAGAGAGAGTAAACGCACGTGATAAATTCATCATTTCATTCCCCGTGTCCTGTCTCCAGGAAAACTCTTTAACAGTCCACCCAGCGGCTATAGACCTCTTTCCTTGTGAAGACTGTATCTTTTGGTACCATGAGGAAATCATCCATCTAGGAGTGCGCAAGTTCAGTTACGTGCTGGGGGAATCACCCACTGGATCTAGCTAGTCAGGCCTGAGGTTAATCATAAAATCATTCTGACACGATGTGTAACTAATGGTAAATAAAAGGAAAGTCTCTCAGTGTAATCATATATCTTCTTGTAGTATCGGAACCCAGCAAACTGCTGATTACAGTGTTTTTATAAATATTTAGTATTGCAAAGTGCCTTGTAAAGACTCTTGTGTGAGATGGACACACATAATCCACAGCATCCCTGAGTCTCAAAGTGCTGTGTATGGGAAACACTGCTGGTGCCCATCTACCAGTAAGTAAATGGTGTATTCGTTCGTCTCAGGTCTCACCCGTCAGCGTCAGTGTGTAGTGGCGAGAAAACATTTATAAATATAGTAATATTGTACTGAACGTCAGCACAATGGCATACAGTAACAAACAACTCTTTTATAATCAGCATTTTATTTGCTTGAAGACCCTTAGTATACGTAAGTTGTTATATTATTATTCATTACAATTAGTAAGTATAATTTTTATGCACATCTTATCAATTGATGCTAGGCAAGGGAAAATTAAATTACAAGCTATTAATACTGATTGGTTACAAGATTAATCATAACAGTATTTTTATTGGGGGCCATAATCATGATAGAATAGTGCCTCCACAAATGACTTCACATTTAGACAACGGCACGCAGTGCCCATAAAAAATCTAAGTGGCAGTAAATTACAATTTTATTATAGCACAAGGTTTCCACCATATAAATATATTTACGAGCAGATGCAAATATAAAAAATGCTTTTGAAAAAACTTTAACTTAAAAAGGCCTTTTCAAAAATTCACCACTAGATTCATTGAATGTTATCTGGTCAATTAATATTCTGACCACAATCATTGAAATTTACTTTAATAAGTTGCCACGTGATACTTAACCATAACAAGCACAATTTTCTGTACCAAGGCATCACAAATAACTGTTATCATTAAGAGCTGTTAACAAGCAGCATATTTGCATTTTCTTACTAAAGCCATGTAAAATATTTTCACCATCTTGCATTATATTAAAGAATACTTTTTAAACAACCTCATCCACAAGCCAGAATGACGTTTTATAGAGTTCACTATAAGGGTGATCACAATTTTCAATAAAGTTTCCACTTTCTTATGGATTTCACAAATCTCTTGCACAGTTACTACTTGTTATTAAAACAAACCATATTTAATGCATGTAGTATACATTAGCTTGCAATGTAACACCCACTAATTGCAAAAAATAGAATTGCTCCAATATTAGTTTAAATTTTAAAAAAGAGTAAACACGGCTATCTGTCGATCCATCAAAGGGCATTCTACATAAAATAATACATGTTAAAATTTATATATTAAAAGCTACCAACAAGCTTATCTGACACAACTGCACCCTTATGAATGTGTTGGGTCCTTAAAGTGCCGTGCACCTAACAATTAAATATTATAAAAAAAGGGAAAACATCTAAAAGATTTCTGCTTAACAGGTTAAGTGTGGACAGTTCGCCAACACAAAAACAATCATGAGCCGGGCCAGGCAAATGGGGCAGCAGTTACCAAATAGTACTATGCGTCTGCCTTCATATCGCGAAAACACAAAATTGAATACGTTATTACCAATCAAATTTGAAATGTGCAGGCGAAAAAACAAAATACAACTCTACAATTTAAGGCCGCTTACCACCAAAGTTAAGCACAAACTCTATAACTACTAAACACACACATCTAGGCCCATTACAATGCACAAACTGTCCAACACTAACCACTTCCACTCGTTCCCCAACGAGGCTCACAACCTAACCCTGCGTAGCATTAAAAACCTTTGCAGTAAAACTATCAACTTGAGTGGACATTACAATTTAAATATTACGTTGTGTCCATTCTGACTGCCTATGTTGCCCTCATAGGCTATTGCAGATCAAGTCAGCATGGTGGTCGTTAGCAGAATAAACCTGAGGGTTGTCAAAGCTCCTACCCTCCAGTAGTCACATGACCTCGTCCAATAAAAATGAGTCGTGTGAGGAGGGGAAGGGTAGTGGGGGAAGAGACAGGAGAAGGGAGGTTGAACCAGATGGCCAGGGAGATTGTCTTCGCGCTCTGATAGCGGTGGTGATGGCGATGGCGGGAACTAAACATAAGAGCGCAGCACCACTGCAGTATTTGAAAATATTAATTACGAGGCTGTAAATTCACATTAATGTGAATTTTTGTTGTCGCATCATGCCCTTTGCGTCGCATCTGTCATGCTATTGTGATCCTAGCATTATGCAGTATTCGCCTATCGCACACACTGAAGTAAGGTTTCAGTACAAACCTCTTACATCAAATGAAAATTTTTAATTCCAGTCATTGAAAATTGTGAAAAATGTGGCCTCTGACCTGACTAACTGAACCTAGATAATAGTAAGTACTATTTTGTTTAAAATTCCATTTTAATAAATTTAAATTATTTTAACAAAAAATAATTTTAACAATTATAAATTAATAAAAAAAACTAGTTTTTTGAAATTTTTATTAATTTGAATGAAAAATTAATATTCAATGTTTAACAAGTATATATCAGTGAATGCCTTTTGTTTTTCCTATGATTTAACTTTTTTAAGGTTTCATAATTAATTATTTTCTGAATACTGTACATATATGGAATCAGTTGCACAAAAAGTAAAAAAAAAAATGCTGTGGTGCTTATACTCATTTGAAACGTTCCAAGATGGTGATTGTTTGTTGTCAGAGGAAATGGGAAGTGTGCTCTCCCTTAGACATTCAAGTCTGGATAACATATGTTCACAGAATTTAATATTACTAAAAGTGTGACGCCGGCTAACAGCCAGCGGTGCTAGAGCCCATGACGGAGCTCACCATGCACGTGTCACGTGTCCTGCACGTGCGCAAAGAGGCCAATATTCTGAACTCTCACATAAATATTATTTTTCCCTGCAAAATGTGTTTTGTCTTCGTATTTGCAGAGTTTAATAGGTCTTAAAATGTTTTGAAGGGTTCGTTGTTATTTTAAAATTGTTTGGTTATGAAATTCAAAGTGCCCGTGGCACTGAGATTAAGAACACTAATATTCCAGCGTGAACACCGTCATAAAGAGACACTGAAATAAAATGACAAATTCATAAGAAAATTATAAAATGTAAAACAATATTTAATTTAATTTTTGCCATTTTATTTCTATAATAAAACATTTTACTCGGCGTGCATAGCACTTCCGCTTATGTGAACCCTGTAGGCAGCCATGGTAGGTCCATGCGACGCTTGTCTCTGGACAGTCTGTTGACGAGAGCTGGCGAGGTAAGACACAGTCACGTACGCACTACAACTTTTGTTCACCTATGTAGGTTTCAATAGTCAATTTTCTTTACCGGTTAACCTTTGCTTGCGTATGTTTTGGCGGACATTTCCCCAGCATTATGCTTCCACTTAAATAATTTATTTGGCCCTTGTGGTATTTTTCAAACTTAATCGAGCAGAGAGAAGAAAGATGTCGGAGAGGACACGTGACCTGCGTAACTTGAATCAGGCGCCATCCGCCTATGTTAATGACGTTCCAGTGTAAATCTGTATTATTGCAACATGCAGTTTTAAGGGTTTTTGTTTTTATGTATGTATATTTTATGGGTATTTTCATGTTTGAATATTTTTATGGCAATTTCATGTTACAACCGTGCTGACCATCATCATATCTGCACCATCATGCAATTTAAGATTTTATTTGCATAAAATCATGTGCGCTACAATTTATTTCAGGTTCTGTATAGGTTTCATTCAGGTTCAATGTATTTTTCGTGTAATTGATGCTTTTTGTACTTGACCACGCTGTCATGTTAATGTTAGATTTTACCACAATCAGACATGCTGTACACCTGCAATCACTTAAATCGTAAAGAAGATAATTTTCTCTCTCAGAATAATATTTTGTCTGAATTTAATTACGAAAATTATTCAGCGGCATCCGCGCCACTTAAGATTGTTTTCACACATGTGTGTGTTTATTGTGAATATTCATCTCGTTCCCCATCTTGTTTCATGTATCTTTTGAGAGTTTATGTATTTTGTAATTTGTGTACAGTGCAATTAATTACATCCTAACCGGCTCTGTGTACAGGCCGTCATCACACTACCCACGTGCTGGCGGGCAAGCCCAGACGAGTTTGCGTTAGTGATGCCAAGTAGTCACACGTGTTAAAATGTTTTTATCAAGGGTTTCATTTGTAATTCACCATATCCTGTCTTCAGGGAAAAACCGTCAGTCCACCCTAGCAACTGTCTGCCCTCTTCCCTTGTGAAGGCTGTGCTTTCACGTACCTCGGTGAGATCATCCATCTAGGTGTGCGCTAGATTAATTGCTGGCTGGGGAGCACCCAAGTGGAATTGGCTAGTAATGACAGAGATTATCATGTGTGTACGCATAGTAACAATAAAAACAAGTCTACAGTGAACTTACCTCTTTTATTCAGTAGTGACAGTGTCCTAGCCACATGTATTTTATTAAGTGTTTTTTTTAAAGTAATGTTTAGTAAAAATTTAGTATTGCCTACGTGTTTGTAAGTACACACGGGTGAGATGGACACACAGAACCCACAGCATACCTGAGAACCCGGAGTCTCAATAGTGCTGTGATTGAGAAGCACCGCTGGCGCCCAAATTACCAGTAAGTATTTGTGTCATCATTCGTCTCGTGTCCCACCAGATGGCGTCAAGTCCATCTTACAATCTTTGTTCTTCGTACATAAACTTTATATTATTTTTTTCAGTCCTTTTTCTTATTGTTCTGTGCCATCCTGCAGTTTACTATTTCCACCAGCCTCTGCGTACTGCACACACTCATCCGCAAACAGCCTCACTTTGCCGCTCATGATTCTTAACAATTTCCTCACCCACCATTATCCCCAGGTCATTAGTCATTTTGGTGAACAACAATAAGGGGTCCAGTACACTACCCAGTGGTCCCCTTGGTGAAACATCCCACCTTTCTCTGACAAAGCTCCACCACTTTCACGCTCTGCTCTGTTTGCTCCCCCTCGGGAAGTCCCCTATCCAATCCACTGTAATTGTTAAAAATCTTGGGTTTTCCAAAAAGAAAAAAATCTTGGAAATTGGAAACACACTGAAGATGAATTTAATAGGGGTATCACAATATTCATAATATGTACTGCAAAATATGTTAGTAAGGAGGGGTATGAAGATGAAAGAAATTGTGGGGTAAAATGCAAGTTATGTAAAATATACGTAAAATGGGTGGCTTTACCGCACTAAATGCAAAAAAAAAAAAAAAACCTAACCAAACTTCACAGAACTTCACTATTGTTGATTCACAACAGGTGTGTGTGCTAACATGTGATAGCATGTCAGCACACTCATCCTGTTATTCTTTTTACATCAGATTCTAAGATTTGCACATTTAGAGGTACTCGATACCTACAAAAAACTGCAGGCATGTCTTGAATCGCTGTTTTGAGGATTTACTCCCCTGCTGGTGCTAGGACTCTGGCTCTGTGTGCACTGGTTTACTACTCTTGAACAGCATTTTGCAGTGCGAGGGGTTTATGCTTGAACAAAATTTAAACACAAAGTAAAAACTGTAACCTATTCTGAAGCTAGGTCGAATTCGAATAGGTCTTCTGCATTTGACACTGCCTGGTGCCAGCGGTACATAAACCCTTCTATTCCCATGCTAAAATGCAATACCACACAGCACAATTCACTGCACTGAATACAATTTGCATGACAAAACTCTGCTATGTACAGCCCATTACTGAATAGGCTACAAAAAATTTTACTCTTGTAAGTGGCAAATATACTTCTTTAGTCATGTGTTGCTGATAAACTCGCATGTAGGGCTTATTCATGTTTAACTTCTATTGTAATGAGTCAACTCAAACACTTGTATTTATGCACAATAATTAGATTTAACACTTCACATGGAAATAATTGCAAAGAAACACTCATACTGGATGGTTCATAGAAAATGGACAGTTTTTCAAAATCATGACCCCCAATAATTTTGAGTTAGAACAAAATGTATTGTCATAGAAATAAACGTCAAGACATTCCATTTTGATAAATTTTTAAGTGCAGAAAATTACGTCACTCAACTGATGCCTGTTTTCATAAACACAAGTTTAGGGCCATTGCCAAAAGTTAGCTTTCACTCTTCCCAACATTTCATCATTGATTTCTTCAATTTGGTTACATATGGTGACCTTCAACTCCTCCAGTGTGCGTGACTTTTCTTCATAAACACATGAATGCTACCAAATTGTGAAATGACTCGATTAAGGAAAGCACGTCTAACAACAGCAATTAAAGCTCTAGCGGTGCAAGTAGTAACCCCGTCCTGCTGAAACCACACGTTCCTCGTGTTGAAGTCTTGTCTTCTGATACAGCACTGTACCATAACTTTTGGGCTTGACACCGGCCAAGGGCTAGCCACAGTCAGCCTATGACAGCACTTGCCGCTAAAGATACACATGGTGGTGAGCACGTGTCAAAGTACCGTTAAAGGCTACAGACTCTCCCAAAATGGAATATAAGTTGTTTCAGTGTAATATGTATTTGTTTCAAGGACAAAATTATTTGTAAAGTGTTGTATGTATTTTTAAAGGTTTTGTGTGAAATGTCAATTTGAAATTCAAAGTGCACATGGAGCTGAAAAAGAGACAATGATATTCAGGCAAGAATGCCTTGAAAAGACAATTACATACCAAACAAAATTTAACATGTAAAATTCTGTATGAAAAACTGTTTAAAAATTCTTTTGGTGCCATTTCAATTTGCCATAGTAATATTTCACTCAGCGTGCATAGCACTTCCGCTTGTGTGAACCCCGTAGTCAGCCATGGTAGGTCCACGCAACCCCTGCCTCTAGGTAGTCTTCCTAGGAGAGCTGGCAAGATGAGACGCTGTCACGTACGTTCTTCATCTTTTTGCACTGATGTAGGTTTCAATAGTCAACTTTAGTATATCGGCTAACCTTTGCCTTACGTACGTTTTGCCAGGCATCCCAGTAATATGCTACTCACTTAACTTAATAATTTACAGTTTTCCAGGTGTTTTGAGACATAAACGAGATAAGAGAGTGTTGTACCAGAGAGGTCATGAGGCTCGCGCAACTTGTTTAACAGATGTCATCTGCCCGTGTCGTAGGGCTTCCCAATGTAATTTCTGCTTCATGACGACGTGCATTATTAAGTGTAATATTTGTGTATAATTATTTGAGGGTTTTTGTAATGTTTTCATGTTTTACAGCCACATCGCCCACACCTACGTTGTCAGATACCACCGAGTCTATATCTGCGCAATCACTGCGTTATGAGGGCTAATTGTCTTGTCATCTTGTGCACCATCAATTATCTCAGTGTTATATGTAATTTTGTAATAAGGATTCATGTATTTTTTCGTGTTTAAAGCATTTTGTTCCGGACCACGCGGTCACCTCATGTACTTGTATATTTTGGCCAACCGGTGGTCAAAGGGCATTTGTACACTCCTTTCTGGCAGAGATAATTTTGTCCAATGCAGACGGGGAACTTGATCGGATTTTCGGGTAAATTATGTGTTTTTACATCTGCACACGTCGTCCTCTACGAGCCCTATCCAGCGGCACCCGTGCTATTTAAAAATAACTTCACACGTTTGTGTGTTTATTTTCCTTCTCATGCTGTGCCCCATCTTCATCAAGTGTTATTTAGTATTTTGTACGACAATATTATTTTGCTTTAGCCCTCTATGTATATGGCCGTTGCCACACAGCATGTGGTTCGGGGAACAGTCCTGACGAGTAGGCGTTAGTTGCGGTAGAATACGTGCCTGTTCATTTTCATCCTCCGTGTCCTGTCTCTGGGTAAACCTGTAGTCCATCCTAGCAGCTGTAGGCCAACTGCTCTGTAGAGGCTGTGTTTTCGAGCACCGCGGAGCATCATCCAGTTGGAGTGCATAAGCTTAATTATGTGCTTGGGGATTACCCACCAGAACTGTCTAGACATGCTCGAGATGTAACATAATTCTTCATTCTGGTACGAGTGTAATTTGGATAATAAACATGCCTTCTCAGTGTAAAATATGAATGTCGTTTAGTAGATTCATTTACTCAATCCAGTTAAAGTGTTTGTATCACAGTGTCAAGAGTAAAAGTTGTTTAGTAGTAAGTTCACATGGGTGAGACGAACACACAGAACCCACAGCATTCCTTAGATCCCTGAGTCTCAAAGTGCGGTGTGTAAGAACCACCGCTGATGCCCATCAACCACAGGTAAATGTGTTTTGTATTCGTCTCTGTGTCTTACCCGGCGGCGTCAGACTGTGTAATAGTTTCTCGTGCAATCAGTATTTCTGCTTATTAACCACTCCATTCAGATAAAAATGGGCTTCATCACTAATTACTATGGTGAGATCTTAATCCTCATCAGAAAGTTAAGCATTGTTTCAGCGAATGTGGAACATTGTGGATAATCACCTGCAAGCAGCTCCCGCACAATCATCAGTGTATAGGGGTCAAGCTATAAATCACTGTGTAAAATTTGTTTTGCAGTGGTGTGGCGTGCTGCCTAACTGAATGGCCTTGACTTTGAACATTTGCCTCTTGCACTCTGTCCGTATTCTCTGTTATGTGAGCCAATCAGGAAGAACCAGGTGGTTGTCTTTTTAACACTGAACCCATTAACTGAAATATTGCCACCTATCTAAATATAGGATTCTTACTGGAAATATCACCATTATGCCTAATCATGAAGTGACTCCAGAAGATTTATTGCGTTTGAATTATGGACTCACCACTTTTCACAAACGTGTCGTAGGCAAACACGCGGTGCTCTCTAGTTCACAGCGACATAATGAATACTAAACGGCAGGGTCTGTGGGGTCTAATGACCCCCATGGCAGGTCCTGCTTCTTCCTATATGTCTTGTACTATCATTCACAAAAACATGTGTTACCCTTGATCCACGTTGTATTAGCACTCTCCATTTGTATATCACAACCTTCACATGGAACATCAAAGTCCTGTAGTAATATTCCGCTAATAGTCATTCTCGCACACACTAGCATACAACTGTCAAGTACGGTAAAATTAAAAATGGATGGCCAAAATTGATACACATTTGTTTATGTAGCTAACTTACATTATAGTAGGAGAATATAACATGGCGATACACATAAAGAAAGGCTCAGGCTGCCTCATATTTATATTTTTTTATACTGTTTTCATAGGACATTTTACAACACATTTGTAAATTTCAATCAGGTAAACCTTGCAAAAGCCAAATACACAGTTTTTTTATACCTCTTGGATGATCCCTTCAAAAAAACAGTTTTTCATAATAAGTACCCTATTTTTATGCCATGTTTGTTGGGATTCAGTTAGTTAATGAAGCATGATGTAAAAGCTTTATTTTTTAAAATGGTGTTACTGTGCAAAATTGTTGACTAAGGATAACTTAAATTTAATGACTGAGTGCTGACATTGTGTGTGGAAATTGATAGATACTCTGGATATACCATATTGATGAAATTTGAGGCAACACTTGAAGAAAACACATGCTCAAGTATACACAGACAGGGTGATGATCTTGTAAACCTCTTCTTGGCTTAGCATTTAGAGCACTCACCACCTATCAAGGTGAACTGAGTTTGATTACTGGCAGGATTACACCAGATTTTTCACACATGGGAACCTCGTCGGGTAATGCTGTTCAGCGGATCTCTCATTTTCCCCACCCTGGCATTCTGGTGCTGCTCCAAACTAACTTGCTTCACCCTTATTGGCCGTCAAGATGTCGTCGAGAGCCACTCAAACCTCTTCACGCATCGTCTTTCATTAGAAAAGTTGGATAAAGAAAACTGCCAGAAATGACACTAAGAGAAAATCGTAGATTGTTTTGAGAAGCCAGGAAACACTTAGAAATAAAGAATTTATGTAATTTGATAATTTATTATCTTGCAAAAGTACGTGTGGTGTTTGTAAGTAGCTGTAAAGTGGCTTAGTTGATTTCAGCGTTGTTGTCCGATGTGCTTGCAGGATTTGAAGACAGAGTCGCAAATGGCAGTGAGCATCAACAAGCACGGACAAGTTTCTATCAGAATATTGGCAAAACCAGGATCCAAAGTTAACAGTATCACAGGTACAGAAACACTATCATGTTTATTATTTTTGGTGTGGTTGTATGTACTTGAAGTAGAAGGTATGGCTAAGAAAATATGTCTGTCTTTATAGAATTTCTAGTAAAAATGTTTAATTGCCTCAAGGTGGTGTGTAGCTATAAGGAATGCCTTCCCAGGATGCTGAATTCCTTGCAAATGAGATGAGCTCTGTGATCATGATATGACACGAGATGAAAGGCAGTGGATCAAACCACAGATGCTAGTTACTTTGTACTTTCTTTCTTTCTCGTGAGGAAATTGCACAGGGAAGCTGTTTTATATCATTTGCAGTATTTTTCTTTTTGAATTTATTTAACAGGATAAACGTAAAAAATGGGTGCTGTAGATATTTTTTTTTACTTTTCCTGGAAAAAAAGTTGTATTCCCAGAACATTTATTTACTTAGATACACACAGGTGTATGCACAAACACGGGATTGACAATAGTTGACTAAAGAGTCTAACTGAAGTACTTGTGTTCAAAGTGTTATTCATGAGAAAGTAAGTCACTGTCTGTGTTGGGAGCACAGTCATGTGTGTGTGTGGATGTGTATCTGTAATTGTACAGAAAGTCAGTATTGATATTGTGGAGCTCCACGTATGGTAAATGTTGGCAACGTGGGACTGGGGCAGTGTTGCTGGAGTACTGAGCAAGTAGCGAATTGGATGACAATACATGAAAACTTGCTAAGAAGAAAAGAACACTTAATTGAACACAATTCCACAAACTTGTAAATGCAGCATGTGTCACAGTGTTGGGGATTGTCTTAACTTTGACACTAACCAGTTTGTAAAAAAATTAAGAAACAAAATATGACATTGAGACTAAAAGGAGTATAATGTGCACTATTTCTGCAGTTACGTAATAATCTTATGTCACAAAATTTGCTAAAATTAAAAAAAAAAATTAAGTCCTTTTGCTTTTAGTAAGTTTTTTGCTGCTTATAGTATTCTCTCTGTATGTTCTCACGGTGGTTTATTTTCATTGGCTGTGATGATGCCAACAGATGTTCACACACAAATATGTTTAGGAAGGATAGCATTTTACAAGCACCGTAGACTGTATTTTCTGCTTTGTTAATTGTGAACACATAGTGTAGAACCCCACACACACACATGCTTGCACATTCACATGTATTCTACAAATGGTAATTTTTGGAACACAGTGCAGTACTAGAATGTCGCATACTTGTGTAAAGTGGTAGCATTTATAAATAAATACACGGAAGCTGCATCAACTGTTATAATTTTTGACACACACTGCAGTTCTGTGACAACATTATAGGTGGTATGGACCTGTACAGGCCATAAATATATTGAGATCACAATACACTGAAACAGTAAATAAAATTGTAAGTTAAACGAGAATGCTACAGTCATTAAACTAAGGAAGGGTGTTATTGGGTGTGCGTGGGAGGAAGGGGCGATGTGATGGGTAACTCTTGTTATTATTGGCTCCTTTCGCTATGCTCATGGGATTGGAGCGTAGGAAACCTGTTGTGATGGGTAGTGGATGAGAGAGGCGTGGGTAGATAACAATGCATCCCGTTGTGATGTTACGTGTCGCGCAAAGCCTATACAAGCGGCAAGCGCAGGCGGCACCTTACTTCACAACAACTGTAACTGTAAACACATTTTAGTGAATTTTTTATAGGTATATTATTGTCAAGCAAATTAATAACTGCGACATTTCAACCCCTAGGCCTATATTCTATTACTGTGGGCCAGCAAATTTATTTTAAAAGAATTTTCCTTATCATTCCTTTAATTTTTTTTTAGAGTTTTTTTGTTTTTTAGGTATATTTTTTGGAATTTTTTGATGGTTTCTGCTAATCACTTTGTAAAATCGGGGTTATACTTTAGTTTTATTTTCATTTTGAAAGTAGAAACACTGTTAGTGTCATGCCTGAGTTATATAACCAGCAAAGCAGATGATCTGCAAGTTCATTCTCCTATTCCAATGATACACATGAACAGATTTATTCCATGTGGACTGAAGTTGAAAGTGAACAAAGTATGTATGAGAAATTGAAATATAACAGAATTTCATTGGTATTTTTGTCATTTCTTTCAATTTCAAGTAGCACTGCTGAATGTGAAAGAATGTTTTGTGTTTGAATCATTGAAACGTAATTCAGAACTTTGAGAAATAGGTTAGGACAATGACGCATGATGTCTTTCCAACACTGATATGATGACTTCAGCTCATCAGTAAGCAAGCCTTGTCGCCTGATATAGAGTTTTTATTGTCGGCACCACGAGACACAAGATTTTGCTGTTTGCTACAGCAAGAATGGATGTTCCAGCCTGCAGATTGTATTATTCACTGGCTGTCGCAACTGTGCATCCAAGGCACCGAGTACCACAGTACACAGATAGGTGGCTCCACCAGTACACGTGGTTGTACACCAGGTAGGACCACACGTCACCTGCAGTCACATCATGGACGTGAGGTGTGTGTCTTAGTCCGAATGCTCTATTCCTGTCGGAGTGGTATCTGAGGGAAAGTCAAACAGGTGCTAACTGCCTCTGGGCACTTGGAGGAGCTTACCCTCCTCCTCATCACTATGCTCATGCAACATTCCCCCAAGGATAAAGCCCAAGCATTGTGCCGACTCCTGCTTCCAATTGTACCAGAGATACCTTCAGGGCCTCTTCAAGGACCCCATCCGTCTAAATGGAGAAACACACTCTTGTTGTTCGCATCCTTCTTAAACGAACATGACCAGTCCTTGGGACTCGCCAATTCATACTATCTGGGAGTAGAATCAGTGGCGTCTACACAGCCACCCATCACTACCTTTGAGCCATTGACCACAAACCAACCCAGTTCACACTGGCTTCAGCCAGAGTTGTCCTGGGTCAAACCACCGCTAGAGTTTACGCATCACCCAGGTGTACCACTGAGAGCCAACCCTTTAAAGATAAAGATCACTCTCATAGAGCCCAATTTTGTGTTCTGCTGCAAAGCTACCGGGCCAGTCCTCTACACTGGATGTACACCAGTACCACTAAACGACTAAGAGAGAAACCAGTAATTCCCGTCAGGAAAATATACTTGGCCTAGCATCTGATAAAACCAATCTCCTTAACGTAGTGACGACCTTGTCAGCTCTGAGGTGTCACACATCAAGAAGAGGTAGTAAGATTTTTTCTGATACTCAACATGGGGCATAACTGCGATAGTGATTACTAAGCAGTTCGATCAGGTCAGCCAGACCCTAGCCAAGCCAAGAACGGACTTCGGGGAGCCCCCTAAACACCCTGTGGTGCACAAATCTATAACCAGAATGTCAACAATCGACATGAGCGAGCATGAGCTCAACTGCCCCGCTACAGCCACAACCGAACACAGCCACTGTTCAAAGCAAAATTACCCCAGCACGGGGGGACACAGAATCCAGTGCACCCATTGTCAACAGTGGTTCCACTACTCCTGCCTAGACTGGGCAGAATAAATCACACTACACTGATTGCCTTGAATACCGATGCAACGAATGTCGAATCAGTCAGACTTCATTCTGCAATTGGATCACCTGCCCAGTGCTTGGTATCTACACTGTATGGTGCATACTGTCTGGTGAGACCTACCGCCATGGATGCATAAGTTAGCCAGACGAGTGCATAACCTGACCAGGAATGATATATCAATGTGAAGTCTGTCGGCGGGCCGTCGAGTACAGACTGCACAACCCAGGACCGGCCTCTCACTTCAGCACTGTTTGTAGCATGGGAGAGCCCCAGTTACCAGAGTTCACGGGACAACCTCACAAGTACCTGGTAGTGTTCACGGCCAAACATGAACGTGATTTTCGCACACATGAAGTGGCTGTAAAGCAATTGGTCTCAGGAGCACAAGTAAAGTGGAAGAGCAAAGCCCTCAAATGGTGGAAAAAAATACTAAGAATTTGTTTCTGAGTGGAGCGAACTCAGTAGTCGACTTGCGCAACAGTTCACTGGCGAAGAGGTACTGACACGCCTCATTACAGAATTGTACAACAGCACCCAGACACCAGACCGAGGAAGTGGAGATCTTTGTCCACCATAAGGTACAAATGTACCAATGTATTTTCCCAGACTGTGAGAAGGAAAGTTGTGTGCAGCAGGTAACTCGCCTGTTGTTACCCAAACTCAGAAACATTCACTCATCCTCAAACCTCTCACTGTGGATGAACTGGTAGACTATGTACGGGAAGCAGAGCGCAGTTTCAAAGTGCAAGCTATCCTTGACCACCTGAAACATGTAGAGTGATGACCGAAGATGCCGCCACCTGCACCACCTGCTCTTTGCCTACCAAAATGTACCTTGCATACCATTTCAACAAGGACTGCCCACAGAGGCCAGTGCCAAAACAAACATGTGAGGAAGAAGGGGGTGCAACAGGTATACCACGTACCACCCAACCTCACTCTAGCAATGAAGGCGTCCCACAGAAGGGAAATGCCGCCGCCGCTGCCAGGCAAAAATGGACAACCCTGTTGGACAAGAAGGGCAAACTGTTCAGCTCTTATACGAAGAGGCTGACCCACCTGAAGCCCCACATATAGCAGTTCAAGTCAATGGGAGGAACGTATTAGCACTGCTAAACTTGACTGCATCTGGCAACTTCATACGAAGAGACATACTCACAGACGAGCAGAGAGCATCCCTACGCCCGCAAACCAAAACAGTGAGAATGGCTAAGCCGGATTGCACACTCACCATCGACGGTCTTACGACCCTCATTATTGAGCTACTCAAGATCAAGACACAAGCAAAGTTTGTCGTGTCACCTGACATCCAGGAGGGACGTATACTAGGCCACACATGGCTCAAACAGCAAAAGTGCATAATGGGTCACTGGCAATGGAAAGTACACGTGGGCGACAACCACCGCGTAACCATGAATTGGGAACACTATCCTGACAACCTGAAATCTCAAACTCTCCGCAGAGAGGAAATTAACCATGAGCTCTCCGAGATGCATTTCCGACAACTGAAGGAAGTCCTAGGCAAGCACGTCGGCACTTTTGGAACCGGAGGAACACTTCGTCAGACGAGAACCATTCATCATAAGATCCTGCTCAATAGGAATGCACCTGTCTACAACAGACCTTTTAAGATCGAAGCCCGTTGACACCGCCTTATCATGGAGCAGCTTGAAGACATGAATCGCCATGGAATCGTCAAACTGTTGGACTGTCCCTTCAATTCCGATGTTGTATTAGTTCCAAAAAAGGATGGACAGCTAAGGTTCTGCGGAAGTACAAAGTTTTGAATGACGACGTCACGCTTCCGATTCTGCCACCCTCGATCTAGTGCACACACTACGTGACATAGGAGAGGCAAAAATCTTCAGTACGTTAGACATGCAGTCTGGCTATTGGCAAATTGTGGTGCATCCCGATAGCCGGAAATACACAGCGTTCACTTCACCAGAAGGAGAAACCCTTCAATTCTGAGTCATGCCCTGTGGACTTAAGAAAACTCCTACCACTTTTCAATGGTTAATGTTGGCCGAAATCTTGACAGGATATATTGGGTTATTCTGTTTTGTATACTTAGACGACGTGATCGTCTATTCCAAGACTTGGGAGGAACATCTGAAACTCCATGGTATGACGGCAAAACTTTTGAAGTGCCACTTCGGCAAGTCTTCAATAGAATATCTGGGGCACATGCTTTCAACCGATGGCAATTACCCTCAAGCAAAGTCCATACAAGTGATACAAGAAGCCGAGGAACCATGCACCAAGAAACAGCTCCGACGCTTCCTTGGACTGTGTAACTGGCTACGAGACTTCGTACCTAACATTGCATACCTCATGGCACCCCTACATCCACTATTAGAGAAGGAAGACCGGTGGCAATCTATACCCAAACATTGTGCCACCTTTCAAGCTCTTAAGACCAATTTCATGCACATAGAACACCTACATCAGACACAAGGAGAAGGACTTCTGATCCTACTGACCGACGCATGCCAGAATGGCTTAGGTGCCGTATTGTATCAAGAGGACCCGGACGGCAAACTTCTGGTCATCGCCTACGCCAGCACAAGGCTCAACGCTATGGAACAAAAGTACCACATAAACGAGCAAGAATGCCTCGCAGTTAAATGGGTCATCCTCAAATATTGCTACTACCGTGAAGGAACTCGCTTCATTTTGAGAACCGACAATAAGGCTCACAAATGGCTTCAAGATTCGAAGAACAACAAGGCCAAGCTTGGAAGATAGGACCTCTTTTTCTCAGAGTTTGATTTCGAAGTCCAGCACTGCCTTGGCAAGGACAACAATCTTCTTGATGCCCTGTCGCATCAGCTAGACTTCTAAGAATAGACTAAGGCAACCTAAGACGTAGACCATGTCTTGCCACCTCAGCCTCCAGAAGGCAGCCCAGAACAACAACTCAGGCTTCTGCAGCTCAGTATTAGCCTAAATCAAATTGAGTACCATCAACAGCAGGACCACGATGTGAAAGAACTCCTACGAAAGCACCCGGAACAATTTACGCTACGCGACACCATCATCTGGTCTCACAACAATCAATCTGAAGCTAAGTGGAAAATCTGGATACTGAAGTTTCTGCGCACCAATATCTGCCGGCACTACCACGACCAACCTGACGCGGACCACCCAGGCACCCAGGAGACCCCACCTGACATCAGTACACAATATATCTGGAACAGCATGAGCAGGGATGTCTGCTAGTACGTCCATGGCTGCATAACATGCTGCAGAAATAAGGCCTATCCTGGTCAACAACCAATTGCCAAACCTCACAGACCGCACACTGCATGGATACAATTAGCCACAGATTTGATGGGACCTTATCCCCGCAGTACCAAGGGAAACGGGTACCTGTAGGTTGTAACGGATCTATTTGCCAGGACAACTACGCCATATCACCCGCAAACCAACCCCACTGAGTGTAGGAACCAGGAGCTTAAGAAACGCCTCCACCTTAGCGTGAATGAGGACCAGAAACACTGGAATCGCCACATTCCCACAATCCTCTTCGCCCTTAGACGACGCGTGAATGAGGCGATTAACTCCATGGTGGAAGTAAGTAAGGTGGTCTTGTCCCGCGTTCCAAACTCGTCCTATGATGCGCAGCCTAGGCTATGACATCAGCTGGGGAGTCGAGACCCCAAGATACTGGGCTGGCGTGCAAAGCGGATTGTTGTTCCTTCGGAACTTCGTGCATATTAGAAATTAGTGTAACATGTAATCAGAAATTTTTCAATTAGTTGTTTCGCCTAGGCAAGAAGTTTTATTTGTGGGGTTATAAAAAATGCAAAACTTTATAAATTTCAACTATTTATAAAATGCACAGTTTTTAATGGTAAAAGTTGAGTCGCTCTCTACCTCCAAGGGCATAGGGGTTCTCAAAAGTACCTCACTCAGCATAGTATTTCCAAATAACCCCAACATCTATCCATTACAAACTGGAGTAGAAAGTAAACTCGTGAAAGAAGAGAATAGTGAAACACATTACTTTTAACTTGAACCATAATACCTTTGAATTGAAAACATCCAATATTACAGCAGAGCAAAAATTTATTTAAATAATTTAACTGGGAGACTTAATGCACGTTTCTGCGTGTTTGTTCGAATCCCGGGTGTCCATGCTCTAAACTGTCATGTGCATACTTAAGTACAAGTTCCTGTTTCATCTTTGGCACATACATTCCCCATAGTGCACAATTATCAGGTGGTTTGGTTTGTATTTCCCAGTCCACCACCCTCCAGTGTTCTGTGTACCACGTGGCACAATGTTGGCGGCGTAGCGCAGCATGTGGGGAATTTTCTTGCGCAGTGTGTACCTCTCTTAACACGTCATGTACATTCAATGAAACAAGTTCGCCGGATGGTGTGGCAACAATGTTTTGTACAACATGAGTTTGTATATCTGCAGTTGGTATTGCACGGCAAGGTGGTAGTGCTTACTCCCACTTCTCATCGTCTGTTACCATTAGATTCGGACAAGGATTCCTGGACAAAGTGTCCGCGAGCTCGTTGGTTTTCCCGCCACGTGTTCTACCTTGAAGTCCTGGAGTAACAGCGCCCAGCGGGCAAGTTTGCTCTTCCCGTTATACATGCCCTCTAACCACACAAGACATAGGTTGTCAGTTTTGAGAGTAAACTGTCTTCCTAACAGGTACGGCCGGTACTTCTGCAATGCATGTTCAGTTGCTAAACATTCCTGCTCATTAACATTGTATTTGTGTTCTATCTCCACAAACTTTACACTTTGGTAACTGATTACGTTTTTTTTTTCCCGTATGTTCCCTCCTTATACAACACGGCCCCGATGCCGTCCTGTCTGGCATCTGTTTGCACGATAATGGGTAACTCTGGGTTGAACATGGATAGCGTATTACAGTTCTGAAATGCAAGTTTGATCTGCTTGAGGTGTCCATTCAAATTTACGTTTCTCACACAACAAAGCAGTTAATGGTGCAGTAATCACAGAAAAGTTGGGGACGAACTCCCTCAAACAATTAATTAAACCAAAAAATTTCCTTACTTGTTTACGTGATCTGGGTGTGGGTTTGTTTTGAATCTCTTGTACGTGTTGCTGTTCTGGTTCGTTTCCATTCCCATGTCTCAAAAACTCCATCTTACTCACACCCAACTTACACTTGTCAACTTTGCACGTAAGCTTGTTACGTTTGAGCCGTTCAAACACAAGGCTCAAGTGGTGCAAATGCTCTTCCCAGCTGGTAGACCAAACAAGTACATCATCCAAATACGCCATTGCAAAGTCTCTTATGTATCCATCTAGTACATTAACCATTAAGTTTAGAGATGTTGCAGGAGCACACTTTAAACCAAATGGCATGGCAACAAATTGAAATCTATGTGGTAAAAGCTTCTTTCTTTCTGTCCTGTGGGCGGATAGGTACTTGCCAATATCTGGACTTTAATTCGAGTGAGGTGAAAATGGTGGCTGGCCCTAATGTTGACAAAGTGTCTTTCATAATAATGACTGTAGGTGGCATGTTTACAGTGATCTTGTTCAAAGGGTAAAAATCAACACAAACTCGCCATTCACCATCTTTCTTAGGGGCAAGTGTGATACCTGAATTATAGAGAGTCTGTGTAAGTTTAATCACACTGTCATGTAACATTTCACATACCTGCTGGTTGATGACACAGCGAAAGAAAATATGTGGGTCTCGTGGCTTGGAGTACACCTGGTCCTCTTATGTTGTGATGATCGCGTGCTATGTGACGTCGGTGCGCTGTAGCTTCCCCTCAGTGTGGAACACACTGGCATATTGGTCCATCAGATGTTGAATATGTTTTTGATGTGTAACGCCCACTTTGTGCTTGAAGTCAGCAAGCGGCACAACAGTTGTTGTTGTCGGTGGTGTTGCTCCCACGGCGTATACAGTCCACCTGCCCCCATATGCAGACGATCCATATGTGGCTGTATCACGGCATGGTTGTCAATAAGCCATAGCAGTCCCTGAATCATTTTTAAGCATATGTCCGGCACAATGTAAACATCGCACTTGGTACGCAGCTCTTGGATGCCTACCGTGACGTGCATGACACTACTCACTTCTCTTTGTTGGTGTGTGCTAGTGAATTGCAGATGTCGTGGTGGCAGTCTAGTTGTTATGGCTTGTATTAAACCCTCACACACAAAACTGTGACTGGCGGCAGTTTCAATTATGGCTGTGACATTTTCCCCTTCAAGTTATGTATTCACTCACATCACTCTCACAGTACTATCACTTACTTGGAACACTCTTGCGCGCATAGCGGGCGGATCGTCCTGCTGCAGCTGCGATTGTGAAATCTGCAGGATATGGGGCTGCGGTCGTCTGAAATCAATAACCATCACGGGGGTACAGGTGGCAGGGGTTCACTGTGTCGGTCCGGCACTTGTTCTCTTCATTCTGTCTGCTTATCGTAAACAGTTCCACGCTTTCCTGGATGGCTCCGCGCAACAACAGCCTAATGTCTTGTTTTAATAACGCCACAATTATCTCCAATACTCCGGGGGTTGCCTGTTCCGGGTTTAGCCACTTATACAAACCTAACTTCCATTCTATGAATTCTTCAATTCCTTCGCACTCCCTCTGTTGTTTGTGATACAGCCGTGCTTGTGCCTGGATAGCATCTCTGTCAGTGTCGAACCGACCTAGCAATTTCGCAGAACTCTTCTCACGTAACTCGAAAGTCTCTGACCAAGTTCCACCACATGGCATTGGTTCCCCTTAACGTGTTGGCAGTTACTTCGGTCCAATTGTCTGTATGCAAAGGGTTCCTATGCAATTTTTCCTCACAAACAGCTAGGAATGTGCTTGGGTTTTCTGAATCAGGTCCCACAAAGGTTGGCAGTAATACGTTGCGATCTGGCCTGGTTAAGCCCTGTGGCTTGTAACGACAACTGGTGGCGGCATGGGTTTCACCTATGGTGTTTGCGGTGGCGCGATCTCAGCACAGTTCGTCTTACAGCACTTATAACACCGTCGTGGTAGGTGGTAAACTCAGTAAGCCCTATACATTGTAAATGTGAGTCCTTCTTACATTGTTGGCACTGCGCCCACTTGGTTCACGCATTGTCACATCCGGTGCTCGCCATAGGTGTGTTTCTGACGGCGTAGAAACGTTGTCGTACGTACATTGAAACAAGGTTGTTCCCACATACTTCCCTCAAACAAGTTGATCTCTCTCAATCTCCCACAAAGCACGCATCAATTGATAGGCATGTCCAAGTAACTCGCGCTCACGTTCGCAGTTGCCGGGGGGGGGGGGGGGTGGGCGGTTGCCAACGCGGATGTCGTGAGGGTTTCTCGTGGTTGTTCAGGCGTGGTGTCCGTAATCTTCTTGCGGTTGGCGTGGATGAACACACTTTCTCCCACTTGGGAACGCCAATTGATGCAGTTGGGTGAGACTCAAGACGAACTATGACACAAATTACTTACTGATGATATGCACGCCAGCATGCTTCCCAATCACCGCAATGTTGAGACTCAGGGTTCTCAGAGATGCTGTGGGTTCCGTGTGTCCGTTTCACCCAAGTATACTTGAGTGCGAGAGTCTCAGAACCTCTATGGTAGAAGGGGCCAGGTTGTGCGGATGTGCCAGGCTTGGACTTGGGTCTGGCCAACGGTCGCATTAATCCTGGTGTCTTTGTGGTGAGAGGAAGCGAGTCCTCCTCCCCACCTATTGGGAGGCCGAAGCGCGGTGAGGTTATAAGGCTAAGAGTGCTGCGTAAAAATACAAAATATATGACTGAGAGGTCCACTGTAATGGTACTTACGATACACGTTTGCAATATTAAACTTCAATACTAAACAATTTTAACACTTGAAAAACACAGGTAGCAAGGACACTGCCTCTACAAAATAAAAGAATGAGTAACTGTGAGACTTGTTTTGTTTATACCATGCGTACAAATCGTGCCACAAGGGAAGAGAGGTGACAGCCGCTAGGGTGGACTGACAATTTTTCCCTGAAGACAGGACACGGTGAATTACGTAATGAAACACTAGTGATACATTAACACGTGTGATTACTTGGCATCACTAACACAAACTTGTCTGGGCTCGCCCTCCAGCATATGGGTAGTGTGGTGACGGTGTATACACATAGCCGGCTAGGATGGAAGTAATGTCACCGTACACAAAATACAAAATTATATAAATACTCTTAGAAGATTATGGGTCATGAGATGAGTATTTACAATAAACATGCACATACGTGAAAACAAGTTTAGATGCAGCGAATACCGCTGGATGAAGTTCGTAGCGGGCCACGTAGTGCAGGTGAAATTGCAATATTTCTTTGTAGAAACGGCAAATAAAATTCTGACAAATTATTATTCTTGTTGAGAAAATTATCCTCTTTATGACTAAAGCAGTTACAGGCTTGTGGCAGGCTGATGGCTGAAAAAGCAAACATTAAAGTAACAGCATGGTCAAACACAAAACCATTCATTTACGTGAAAATTACATGGAACCCTGAAAACATTTAACATAGAACCCTGAATAAAATATTGCACAAATGATATTACATAATTAATCTCTCAAAATGCAATGATGGTGCAGACATAGACTCTGCCTTGGTTAACCATGTGGTTGTACGTGATGTTGCCGTATAATATTCAAACATGAAAAATACCCTTAAGTACATATATGAAAACATGCCCTTAAATTGCACGCAGTAATAATACAGAAATTACGATGAAACGCCTTTAGCAGAAGCTGATGGCGCCTGATTCAAGTTTCGCAGGTCGCACAACCTCTCCAACATCTTTCTCCTCCTTCTCCTCGATTAAGTTGAAAAATGCCACAAGAGCGAAATACATCAGTTAAGCATAATGCTCAGGAAGTGTTTGGTGAAACATACGCAAGCAAAGGTTAACCGGTATACTAAGAGTGCTATTTAAATCTACATCGGTGCTCAAAAGTTGTAGTGTGTACGTGACAGCTTCTCATCTCACCAGCTTTCCTAGACAGACTGCAGAGAGACAAGCGTCGCATGGACCTACCATGGCTGCCTACGGGGTTCGAATAAGTGGAAGGGCTATGTATGCCGAGTAAAACTTTTATATATTGAAAATAAAACTGGCACAAATAATTTAAATATTGTTTTACATTTTAGGATTTTCTTGCTAATTTTCTGTATTATTTTAGTCTCTTTTAAAGACGGCGTTTACGCCGGAATATTACTGTTCTTAAGCTCCGTGCAGCACGCACTTTGAAATCTTAACCAAACATTTTCAAAATTACAGCAAACACTTTAAAACATTTTGTGACATTTCAAACCCTGAAAATAAAATATCAAGGCACATCTTACACTGCAAAAATAATATTTTGTTAGGAAAGTTCAGATTTGAGCCTCTTTGCGCACGTGCATGTGACACATGCGCTCTAGCCCTGCTGGCTGTTAGCCGGTGTCAGTTGGTAAGAAAATTTCTTTGTTTTTGGTGCCTGATATAAGTTATTAAAGGAACTAAAGTTTACTTTTAATCGCTCTCGTCAGTATTTGAAGGATTATATAAAATTGGAATACCTACTGAAAGAAAGTATTTCAAATCTGGTAAAAAATTTGGAAAAAAAGTATACTCCATATTTCTCAGACTTGTTGATTTATACAGAACCTATCAAAATGTTTTTTTTTCTGTCAATGTAAAATAAGTGAGCAATATCGCTGGTATGTTTTTTTGGCCACTCCTAGCTTGGAAGGCTATTTACAATTTTGTCGAATGTAACAAACCTTTTGATCAAGACTTTTGTTATGATATATTGTGACACATAGAATTCAACCTTTTCATTTTATTTTTATTCTTCAAAAGATATAACTCTGTGTTCTCTATTTATTTTTGTCTTGTTGTTAATCTTGTACATGATCATACTCTTTTTGAAATATTTATTATTATTATCACTATTAATTTTAACAAAATAAATGCTCATTTTTTTGGACTTGGTGAGGGAGAGAGAGAGGGGGAGAGAGAGAGGGGGAGAGAGAGAGGGGGAGAGAGAGAGAGGGAGGGAGAGAGAGAGAGAGAGGGGGTGGGGGGGGGAGGGAGGGAGGGAGAGTGTGAGAGGGTGTGACAGTGTGTGAGAGAGAGTGTGTGTGTGTGTGTGTTTTTTTTTTTTTTAACTTCTACCTTCCCGTGGTTTGAATGGCTATAAGTTAATTTTGAGCTATTTTCAGAAGTTTAAAATAAAGTAAATACTTTTGAGTCGTTATTTTTACATACTGAATCAATAATTGTTTTTTTTTCTTCATGGAATAGTCCTCTCTATGTCTCCCCCTCTTGGCCAGGCCGAAAAAATCATAACCTTCAAAACATTTTGATGTTTAGTGCTAGCTACCTACTTAGTTATTAATTAATATATTTTTTATGGGACTTGTTAATTAGAGTGGATATTGTTAGTTTTTTTACCCAGGCCGTCTGTCCCGAAGAGTCATTAAAAGGTCCCTTATCCTCTCACTGTTGCCCCTCTGAGCTTTTACTCCCCCCTATTACCATCCCTTATCCTCCCCCTCCTCTTTTTCCCTTTATTGAGTATCTCTTTTGTGCAATACTTTGGTACAGAGAGACTGAAAGGAATTGAACAAGAAATTGTGGATCTTTTTTTTAAATTGAATCTATTCAGGCGATCCCCTTCTTGTTCGTCGTAATTGGTATTGGTTTTTTTAACAGCCGGGTGGTGGAGGTAGTTGAACAGTCAGCGTTGTTGTTCTTAAGATTAAATTAAATTTTTTCCTTTGAACTTTTCCCCAAGTGATAACTCTTCCTCTCAACTCAACCCCCTTCCAAATCCATTTTCCAATTACCTACTTCATAACAATATAGTGATTACAATAGGCCAACCTATTAAAGGAAAAGGAATTTAAAATGTGACGAACACGTTCCATGACAAATGGCTGCTGCCAACCTAGTCAACATTACACTAGGTGCGCAGTTAGTGACGACCATGTTGTCACACAGCGGCATCGTCTGGCGTGATTCCCACATGTGAAAATCGAGGAGTGGCTCCGCCAGGAATGAAACCCAGGTTGCTTTGGTGAGAGGCTAATGCTGAAGACGCTGTGACTATTATCTTGGTCAAACTGCTGTACTGTATCGAAAGAATGTGTTCACAATAACTGTGTACATTTGAGTATTCTTTAAATTCAGTGTACAAGACAACAGTCATTAAATACAAACCAAAATATTGCTGTTACATTCTTTATTAGAAATTATCAATATTTGTTATAATTTTATTTTACTGTAATAAATAATTCAAACACCCATTGTGGCACCTTCTAAATTGTTTATGTAGTGTAAAGCCAAAACTGGCACCAACCTAAAACGTGGTCTGGTGTGAACCACTGTATGGGATCCAACCATGTTAGAGCAACATTCTGCTAGCTGGACATTGCCGGAAATTTAAGTTAAATTAAGTTGCTGTAAAAATTATTTTCTGTGGTAGAAACACAGCTAGTACAGTTCAAATGTGATTACAAAATAATGATTGAGAACTACTCCTCCAAAATATTTTCACTATTTTACATGTAGTACATTTAAATCGACTGATGAGCAGTAGTTTGAAAAAGGTTTCATGTATCATTTTCTAATTTGGTGTTATGGTTGATGAATTTGCTAGCAATTCGGTACAGTATGTATTGTTTTGTTTCAACAGTGGATTACTTTCAGGGATGGACAATGAAGGTGTTGGCGTGCAGATCAGCGCACCGCCTGTCGAAGGGGAAGCTAATTCGGAGCTGGTGAAATACATGGCAAAAGTGCTTGGCCTTCGCAAGAGCGATGTTTCCTTAGATAAGGTGAGTGTGTGATCATAAAATCATCTTAAAAAACTTTTTGTATTCAGGAGAATATATGTTGAAACAAGTCTCAAGATTAGCAATCAAAGTGAAATTTTCAGATCGCAAAGTAGTTTCCAGCCTTTTTCCAAAAGGAAGATAGACAGAATTTCAAAAAAACTCTACCAATTTGTAAGATAGTGCACTATGAAATAGTATTTTGTCATATCTTGAGGAAACAATTAACCAATTTCTACCAAATTTGACATACGTGTAGTCTTACAGTATGGCATGCATGTAGTTTTACAGTATGTCAGACATGTAGTGTTTCTGTATGTCAGACATGAAGTGTTTCAGTATGGCAGACATGTAGTGGTTCAGTATGGCACACGTGTAGTGGTACAGTATGGCACACGTGTAGTGGTACAGTACGGCACACGTGTAGTGGTACAGTACGGCACACGTGTAGTGGTACAGTACGGCACACGTGTAGTGGTACAGTACGGCACACGTGTAGTGGTACAGTATGGCACACGTGTAGTGGTACAGTACGGCACACGTGTAGTGGTACAGTACGGCACAGTGTAGTGGTACAGTATGGCACACGTGTAGTGGTACAGTATGGCACACGTGTAGTGGTACAGTATGGCACACGTGTAGTGGTACAGTATGGCACACGTGTAGTGTTTCAGTATGGCACACGTGTAGTGGTACAGTACGGCACACGTGTAGTGGTACAGTACGGCACACGTGTAGTGGTACAGTACGGCACACGTGTAGTGGTACAGTATGGCACACGTGTAGTGGTACAGTATGGCACACGTGTAGTGGTTCAGTATGGCACACGTGTAGTGGTACAGTACGGCACACGTGTAGTGGTACAGTACGGCACACGTGTAGTGGTACAGTACGGCACACGTGTAGTGGTACAGTATGGCACACGTGTAGTGGTTCAGTATGGCACACGTGTAGTGGTACAGTACGGCACACGTGTAGTGGTACAGTACGGCACACGTGTAGTGGTACAGTATGGCACACGTGTAGTGGTACAGTATGGCACACGTGTAGTGGTACAGTATGGCATACATGTTAACTGGTTATGTTTTAAATGGGCAAGACACTTACTTTCCTTATAAACATTTTACTAGTAGAATAAAATATCTGTATACAGACCTCATGTGTAGCATCTCTGTTTGTATAAGGACTGGTTTTTGAGAAACCATAATTATTTGTGTGAAAAAAAAAAAATTTAAATTAGAGGGAAATCAGCTGGAAAATAAATTTGGTTGCTCTTTTTTTGATTGCTGCACATTGCATTTGTTTTGGTGAGCAGTCAACCAGATATATCTCACATAAAAAAATAGACACCACTCCCCCCCCCTTGTTCAGTCAATAGAAGGTCTGTAGTCTGCGCCTCCCTCTGTCTACTCCTAACCCCTCAGGCACACGACTACAGACTACAGTCAAGTGTTTGTCCTGCCATTGTGCTCTCTCCTGCTGGGTTTCTCCTCACTTTGTTTGTGTTACTGCTTCTTATCTTGGTTTATGATTACTGTTTGTTGTTGACTTATTAAGCATAGTTTTTACTCCAGTTTTGTAGCAACGTTTCTGCTGGCTTTGACTTTGTGAATGATTTTTATTACCCACTCCTTTTTATACGGACTTGCGATTTTAGTTATAGTTATGATTGGAACGATGACCAGCTTGTTGCACTATATTTAAACTGTTTGTGGTAAAGCAAGCATTTTTGAAAGCCTTTCCTTGTTTCTCCTTTTTTCAGTTTGTGTATCCTTCCACCTCATGGCAATATAAAATATTGCCAGATGATATCATTTTTATTTTTACAACCACTTAGTATGCATGTCTGGTGTGTTTGCTCAGTAAACAAGCATCCTGTAATCACTTATGGTGAGCAACATTAAGATGGTGGCCACCAACCTTGAAAAGTGGGATATATACGTGAATTTTCCTCGTCAGGAAAAAACTTGGAATTATTGTACTTTAATTATTTTTCTTGTCTGGAATTTGGGATCGTATCGTACACGCCAGTATTAAACAAGACAACTGTTTACAGAATATGGTTTAAATCACATTGTAGTCGTAAGTGGTTACATAAAGTGGTACCGGCTGGCTTGCTGCGAGGGGCTCTGGGTTCATATTATGGGTAAGGTAAGGACTAGTCATTTACAGGCCTATAATTAATCTCCTACGGGACATAGCGCTACGTAATTATTATAATTATGATATAGACAGACTGATTAAAATGTGTATATAGCTACTATTAGGTATTTCTTCCCATTTTCATGAAAAAAAATTCTGAAGTTTGAGGCGGGCCTCTAAATTTGTGCTCCTAAGTCATTTACAGGCCTGCTGTATTTTTTAGGATAGCAGATGGATATCACCGAAAACATGTCGGCATAATATCTTGGAGGAAACATGGTGCAAGCATCTTAAAAATGTTTCTGGGCCGATTCCCATGCGGCAACTTTGTCTTTTCGTTAAGCTGGCCATTATCTTATTTATTCCTGCCCGACAACGTTTTTGAGACAAAAACGTCACAATAAAGATATAAATATGATGTCTTTTTTCCGACAAACTTTTGGAAAGTGTTTTGAATAGACAAGATGTTAGCTAGCTCTTAATGGCATGATGTATTATTGAGACCATGTGTTAATCATTAGCATGATTTTTCGTGATTATAAATGTGTCATGTGGTAGCCCATGGCATTTGTTTGCTTTGAAATTTTTTTCATTTGTACAACCATCCGACAGTAGTATTAAAAACTAACAAAAACTATTTTGTTTTCAAGCCTCTGAAGAAATAGTTTTTAAATAATCTGTGTTTTAAAATTTTTTGTTATATTGTAATGGAATTTATATATTCCTCTATAATAATTTTTGTCATTATATATTTTTAATTACTGGAATGTATTAGCAACTTACTCTGTGTTGTATAGGTTAGCATGCTGGACTGTCAATTCAAGGGTCTTGGGTTCGAATCTTGCACTCAGCAAGCAAGAGATTTTCATATAGTACAATGTGTTGAGAAATAAATGAAATTTATATATATAAAGAGAAAATGACAATTACTAAAATATTTATTAGAAAAGTTAAGGTTTTTTCATTGGTATACTGCTGCTTATTTGTGGACATCATGCCGCTGCAGGCCCGGCATCATAACGACATATGGTATTTGCTTACAAAACAGGTCCATTAGTTGGCGTCCCGAAAGACTTATGTTCTTTGAATTATTTAAACTGTACATTTTTTATTTCTTTGTATTGCCCAGTCTAAAGTTTGTTTGTACATTTTGAGGAAACATTCACACTGCTAGTCAGTAGTTTGTTTCTCGTTCCAGTTCGTCACAATCTCATGTAGAGTTTGATGACAGAACTCCCAACTTCATCATTACCACTTTGGAAACTATAGGATTTGCTCCAATTTGTGAAATTATCTGAGCCTTTCTTAAAAAAGATAATGGTTTATGTTTTGTAAGTATGCCACTTGTACAAGCTAATGCTCACTGAACTGTACTATTACTGTACTCACAACAAAAGTTTACAAAGGCAAGAAATGTACTTTATACATATGTACCACATGCTTCATAGCCTGTTTTAACTGCTAAGAACAACAAATGTAAGTGGACTCTCGCATGACGATGGCAACCCAAATAAACGTGAAAGGTTGAACATGCATCCAGTAACTGACAGCCAGCGACATGTCCATTTATATCACATTTTCCCCTGTGGTTACAAACCTTTTCAAAGTTTCTGCATATAAACGTGTATTGCTTTGAGAAATGTCCATTGAAAGATAAAAATCATTCTGACATAGGAGGCGGCTGAAGGTTATGGTATTTGCTTAGCTTGTTGCAGCTTTTGCATTGAGAAGAATGAGTGTTTCTCACACAGATGCTGGCAAGTAAAGGGACCAGCTGGGTAGTGAATAATTCAGGTTTCACCAAACAACCTTTAAGACACCCGTCTACGTAGAACTTTTTTCCGTGTTTGAAGCCGAGAGGCGAGGGAGCGTTAAAGGACCACGCATCAAGTTCCCCATCACTGCTGAGCGTAAGGCTCTGAACTTGTGTGCAGTGTTCTCGTCGTGCGGCATATACCTATGGGACTTTTAGTGGCAATCCTATTATTTTATTGGTGGAAAGTGTGTAGGAAGGTTCAATACATGTCCCTTGACCAAGTTTTGTGTGGCTCTGACACTTACATTTTGTGATACAGTGCTTTGAAAAAGCAGTTTTTAGCCATTTTGGCGTGCTCTGAAATGGTGTTTCTAATTAATGCGAGGTCTTGAAAACACTCAACAGCCCCCGTCTGAAATATGTGTTCTTGTCGTAGGTCAGTACACTGGACGCACATTTAATAGTTTCGTAGAAAAACATATATTTTGAACACACTGCAACACACTTCAAGCGCCAGGTAGACTGGCGCCGGTACATTATGAGAATGGTAACAGCAATCACTACAAGGATGAGCAGATGACTAGTTGAAATGTCAGCGAATGGCTTGTGGCATATGGTTCAGGTTTTACCGTCAAATAACCATTGACAAGTTCTTTATGGCTTCTTGTTAAGCAACAGAAATCAGAAAAATTATTGGTTTGTGTTTATCTGCGAGTGTTATATGCAGAACATCTCCCTTGAATCAAAATGTTTCATACAGAAATTATTAACACAGATAAATGGCATTGCTGTAGGGGGGTTTAAAAATATTATTCCTCTAGGTAGGATAACTTATGTGGGAACATCTTAAATGAGATGTGGCCCTCACTGTCCTGTTAGGGAGGCTGACCAATGTTACTCGCTCATGCACCAGCCACGCATGGCCTTGCATGAAGTGCATGGGTCCTGATGTCGTTCATGCTGAACGTGACCCAACGACCCGCCTCACCAAGAGTAAACAAGTCTGTATGTGTTTGTTGTGGTGAAGTGCTACAATCCCCCAAAATCACAGTCTAATGTAAACACTGGCAAATGTTATCTCCCATTCGCTTTCCCTGTGTGAGGTGATATTAATTAAAGAGTGCCTGACCATGTGGCTTGCGTAGTGAAACAAACCTACAATTGGAGACACTCTAAAATCACAGCATAATTTTTAAGTGCTCATGATATGTTTCTTTTAATTTTAAAAGGGCATGTTATTATTTTCAGTTTTATGTAATGTAAAACGTAATAAACCTTGATAGTTCTGACAGTCACTATGCCAGATGCCCAGACTTGAATTCTCACTTAACTTATTAAATTATTTTAATAACGTATAATTGATAGGGTTATTCTGATGTCTAGAGTTTGGTGTAATTTTGTTATGATTTATTATTCCTTTTGCAAGCCCATTCAAGCTTTTTCTAGTGAACTCGATTTACCTGACATGCGTAGCAACAAGAACACTGAACTCTTAATATTAATGGAAACGTGTCTGAATTAATGCCTTAATTTCTCAGTGTGTTTTGCTGTGCATGTTTCTATTGTGTAAGTATATTTAAGAATATATGCATAAATTTGGTTTCCCTCACAGAGTTGGTGGGAGATCTCCGTTAGGTATCAGCATCTCCGCGTCATCCTCCTCAGTCTAGTTCGGCAGGCCAAGGATAGTGCACGCGTTCACGTCGCGGGGGAACATTTTCATCTTTGTCTGACCAGTAGCTTCAATAGTGAGTGTATTTTATCTGGAACATTTAATTCTTTTCTCCCCTGTGCTCGCACTCTCATCTCTGTAAGCTTGTGGCCCCCCGGGGTTTTTTACGTTTTAATTTCCACTCTCGCTAAATAGTGCTTTTGTTCATATAGGCCAATGACGGGCCTAATACACCATGCCTGCACTATTTAAGGGATTTCGTATCAGTGATTGTATGTGTGATCTCACTCAGTCAATATATGTAATTGCATCGACCTACTACTGCCCTAAGAACCAGATTACACGTACTCACCTGTGCAATAGACGAGTTGGTGCCCTACTGGAACTTAATAACTGTTCAGTAATATTTAGCCGTGCATCTGGGTTTCTCTCATCTGGCATCTCTTGCCCGTCGCAAGCAACCAAGCCACGTTTACTGTATGTAATTTAAAAAATAATAATATTCGTTTTAGGCAGTGAATAGTTGCACAAAAATGTCGTCAAATTTTCTGGTTAAATGTAGGCTTGTATATTGGTGTTAATTTAAATTAACGTAGTTTCTGAATTGTTAAAATGATAATTTCTAATGATTTAAATGGCATATGTAATAGGTTTTTTTAATTTTTTTTATAGGGTTCACGTTCAAGACATAAAATTGTAGTGTTGTCGAAAGGCTGTCTGACGGAAGAGGAGGTTGTATGCAAGTTGAAAACAGAACAGGAAGCAAGTTGACTGTGTGCTGCGAGAGCTCTGCGATCTGCGACATCTTGGACAGTTTTATGGATGTATGAAATAGGAGGTAATTTTACCAGTCTTGTATAAAAATTGTAGAATGGAAACCCTATTTAAAGTACAGCTATGAATATTAATGGTGCCACTTCTAATTATGACCCAAAACCAAACATGCATTACAAGCATGAAAGAAAATTAAACGATTACTTTAAGGGGGAAGAGATGAATGACTATGAGACTGGAGGTTTCAGAGTTCAACCAGTTCTAGTTTTATT
Organism: Dryococelus australis; assembly: GCA_029891345.1. NCBI lineage: Eukaryota > Metazoa > Arthropoda > Insecta > Phasmatodea > Phasmatidae > Dryococelus > Dryococelus australis. The sequence goes on along the minus strand of CM056993.1, from coordinate 403,056,184 downwards.
CTAATAAGTTTGAGTCTAGCCTCTTAATTTGTGCGCATATATATTTGTGTGCGTGCGTGCGGATGCACAACACACACACACAGAGAGCTCTCTCTCTCTATATATATATATATATATATAGAGCGAGAGAGAGAGAGAGAGAGAGAGAGAGAGAGAGAGAGGAGAGAGAGAGAGAGAGAGAGAGAGAGAGAGAGAGAGAGAGAGAGAGAGAGAGAGTGTGAGTGTGAGTGTGAGTGTGAGTGTGTGTGAGAGAGTGAGAGAGTGAGTGAGTGAGTGAGTGAGTGAGTGAGTGAGTGAGTGAGTGAGTGTGTGAGTGTGTGAGTGTGTGAGAGAGTGAGAGAGTGAGAGAGTGTGAGAGTGTTTTTTTTTTGTGTGTTTTAACGTCCTGCTCAAAATCCTGTATTTATTTTTTGCATCATTATGTGGCCATGCCTGGCTGCGCATACAAGGCGAAACCACAAAATTAAAGCTCCAAAATATCCAAAAAACCAGTGACAAAAACCACACCTTAATATTAAATATTAAATCGAAGACATGCATGGTTTGGCAGAACTGATTATATATTATAACATTTGAGTTTACAAACACATGTATGAATTTCACTGAGCAAATAGATTTTGTTCAACTTTTTTCTCAAACCTTGGTATAGAAAAATATATAAATGCACCTTAACACAAGTGGCTATC